>BROG01000520.1:0-422500 GCA_030159075.1 Atrina japonica
CAATACTGTACATCATTTACCAGATGGCAAAATTTTTCGAATACATCCAACTGACTAAAATTTACAGGTACACATAAATATAATTCATTTTTAAGCTTGTCATACAAAGGGCAGGAGCATGCTCAACATACAAAACAATTTTGCTAATGTTTGAGTTAACACCTAATATGCGCCTACAAAACTTCAAATGCACAGCTTCTATCACATCAATAGGGGTGTATCCCCACATTTCGGCATTAGACCACAGTATTGGGCTAATCATATGATCAAAAAGGTAAAAAGCCATGTTAACATCAATATTACTTGTGTGTATAAACTTCTGAATAGCAAGTGACGCCTTTTCTGCTTGATATGCAAGTGTATTACAATATAAAATCCAATCGTGGAGTGAAAATAATACCAAGGTATTTATATAATTCATACTTTCGATTGGTTCACCCTTGTAGAATCATTTTTTCACATCTATACCACCTCTTCTAAATACAATAATCTTAGTCTTATCAAAGTTTACTTTCATACAATATTTATCACAAAACGTAGATACACAATCAATTTACTTTTGTAATCCATGGACCCTACACTTGCAACAGGGATATGATGTTTTGAATACATGTACTTTCATTTATGGATACACTTTACAGTCATAGCTGTTCATTAACTCAGGTAGATCGTTTAAAAACAAAAGGAAAAGTAGTGGACTGATCACACAACCCTGCCTTGTTCTTACAGATCAGTTGAAAAATTCTGATAATACAAGCTTATCTACTTTTACGCAGGATTTCAATTTAGAGTACATAGAAGATATGACAAGAAAAAATTTACCATTCACATTGTTTTTCAAATATACGTAACTTAATAATGTGTGTTGAATACTGTCGAAAGCTTTTGAAAAATCAATATAAATATAAAATGTTCTACCAAACCTTTATCTTTACTCCTTACAAAGATATTGACAGCCATTAAGGAGAAACTTCAACAATACTGAGGTACAGTTGCTTATTCCAGAAGCGGTGTAAATCAGATGTGGATACTTCAAATTCTAAACAACTTTTAAAAATTTGAAGGCACACATTATTTTCTCAAATTCACAGTATCAAAACATACGAGTTCTCTACACTTTACACAACAATTCCACATAAAAATAAAAAGAAAGACTTTTTGGCATCATAGACAACTGTTTTTTCACTAAAGGCGGTACCGAAATTTTAAATATCTAGTGATTGGCTATCAGGATACTTATTTTGTCCAACACCACTCTAATTCTACACATAAATACACTGAAGTTGATATAAAAACACATGCTGGAATTTCTAATTTACAGTATATTTGTAATGTTCGGAGACGTAGTCTTTTATTAGCCGACCTGTTCCTTTATTCATACGGAGCAGACTTCATTAAGAAACTGCTGGTTCAAAATAAGAAAAGCTGTCCTTTAATTTGACATTTAGATATATCGATGACGTTTTGTCAATTAATAATGACAATTTTCATACCTATGTCAATGCGATATATCCCAGCGAACTAGAAATTAAAGATACAACAGAATCAAGCACACACGCTTCATACTTAGACATTTTAATTACTATAGACACAGACACAGGTGGGAAATTGGCAACTGAGCTATACGACAAACGTGACGATTTTGGCTTTCCCATCGTAAAAATTCCACATTTAAGTGATAATTTCCCACGGTCACCCGCATATGGAGTTTATATTTAAAAAATGATCCGATATGCCAGGGCTTGTTCTACATATGAACGTTTCATATACAGATGTGAACTACTCACTGACAAATTATTGACACAGGGATATCGAAGGATCTAAGATATATATATATATATATATATATATATATATATATATATATATATATATATATATATATATATATATATATATATATCATAAAATCATAGCAATTCAAAAAGAGCTATTACAACGTCATTCCCTATTACTAGTATTCAATTTCAATAATACACTCTTTACATGGATTAAAATTGTTTTGTTACCTAGTGCCTGGTATTTCGGTACCAGCTCATAATATTATACTAAAGTAATATTTGGCACTGATAGCACCATTTAGATTTTAAATTATTCAAAAGCTAAGGTAGTCATCTGTTTCAGTGTTTACTCTTAGAAGGATTTGCTATGCATTTAGATTTATTATTTGGCCTTGTATTATACCACTTTCCCTTTAGAAAATCTACTAAAAATTGGAGCTTAACTGATGAAGTCTAATTCACAAAAAGGATCGTCTTGAGCATTATAACTTTGTTATAAATTTTAAGATATTGAAGAGTTTTGCAAGACACAAATTTTAATGTTTCTTTTTTAATGTGTAACTGGAAATTTTTACTGTCAGAAGAAATTGATGAATGTTGAAAATTAACATAGGCAAAATTGTATACGACACTGTAAAATATTTAGAGTTTTACGATGACTTTTGTCAAAGTTTCAATAGACTTTCCATCAATGGTTTTCAACAATATGGGTTTATATGAAATGTATTCTAATAGAGAAAATAAAAAGCTGTATAAATTCTTGCACGTCACTGAATATATACGAATGAAATTCGACGAGACACTAGACCACTTTAAGGCGAAAGAAAGTTTTCATTCTCGCCAGGTGCCCGTTTAACGAAACAATGACACAGTACAAGAAATAATACATTCCTGGTCTGACACTTACACAGTTTCAAAAGATATTGTTTTGCCTTGATTTAGATAAATACTTTTTCTTATTTTTTTTTCTAACAAGGTATATTGCAAGGAGTTCTTTCGCCGAATTTCACGAAATTCTATTTATTCTTATCATAAAAAGATTAAAATCAAACAACACAAGTTGTTTTTAAGGACTCGAAAAATATCTAGTTGTCAAAATTCTAAAACATAACATTCGTTTATATAGATAAACAAATAATATTCTGGTGTGTTTTCCTGTAGCTTACAGATGGAAGGAAAGTCTTATAAAGTTGACATGCATTTTCTACGAGCGTTTCGTATACGCGTTCAGTTGCTTCAAAAGTCTTCAATTACAAAGCAAGTCTGTAGCAACTCGATTCCCTCCACATCCGAGATACTGCACGCTCCATATGGCGATATTGTGACAAGTGATCTCAACATTGTACGTAACAAAATACTGAGTGAATTTTTCGTTAAAGCCCGAAATATAGGGAACCTTTCTTGAATTTATTCTTTATTTATTCTTACTTATAATATACTGTAAATACAGTTAATATGGTTTTGCTTCCGTGTGCTTTCCTTGTTTGTATTGTATTTCTTTATTTAGTCGCTTAGTTGCTTTTCATTTGATTGTTGCTTTGCTTTTCATTTGATTGTTGCTTATGTGTTGCTTTGTGTGTTGTAGGCTTTATTCGTTTTGACTTATTTCTTAGAAACGAGACAAAGATCGATTAAAATAATCAAGAAACTCGCAACAGTTGTTGGCTCTGTTTTCCTGGGTTATATTTACATGACGCCAGAACTTTGTAACAATCATGAACGCATGTGATTAGTACGCCATACGATGGCTAAGAAAGATGTCTAAATTGGCACTCTTTCAGAATGGATTGAGTCGATCTGGGATGTTCTTAAAACGAAAAATTTGGCGACTTAAACATTCTGTCAACACCAGTCACAAGTCAAATATTCGTGACGTCAATGGTGCTTCCACAAAAATTTTATCATCGTCCCTCTAACATAGGACTCACTTCCTGAAAACCCTACTTACACTCTAGCCGAATTTTCCGTCTCTGAAATTATTAGATAATCATAAACCCGTTCTCACTTCGTAGGACAACAGACAGCGACGCAGAGCTTGAATTGCCTTACATATATTGAATTCCAAAAATGCACAAAAATCCCTAAAACACCGATTTATTGCTGAGTCATCTAGTTGCTTCATGAAGCCTTTATCCAATTTTACTCACCTAACTGCTTAATTGCACAACTGCCTGAAGAAGCAGAGTCAATCAGATGTGGATCCTAAAGAATCCAAGAGTTGTTGGTACATAATATTCAGTTTCCAAAATTTCAAACATATCACAAGCATCAAGTCTTTTGATTTTTCAACCCTCTACACAATGGGATACGTTGTTGAATTGTCTGAAATCGTCGGAAGTTTTATGGTCGATATAGTGATTTTGATCAACGATATGAAGACCCACCCTCAAGAATGTTTAAATAGTAGGTCTATTATGGAGCACAGCTGTAACTAACTATATACAGTAACCACCTTTCGCCAATCAGTTATATATATATATAACGGATGACCTGTTCACCGAATTCGACAGGTGTAGCATGATTACAGGGGACGTTGACTCTTTCCGGATACCTGATCCCATCCCCTTTGGGACTGAATTGATGTTGATAACGTTATTAGAAAGGCCTATCTATTTCCAATTTGTTGTATTCTAATGGACTTGGGATTTCGAATAGGCTATCCATTGGTAGGCTGCGTCTTCCTTTTTACTTCGGACAGGTGGCAAAGGAAATGAGGTATAGATTATTGCAAATAAAGAGTATGTGACAGTTCAAGGTCGCATTATACGATTAACCACTGTAAAAATTGAATTAGTCAGTCGTTTATCGAGTGTCTCTCACTCATTTCTATTGCTCATCAGATATCAAGTCCTCGGTAGTATAGTGGTAAGTATCCCCGCCTGTCACGCGGGAGACCGGGGTTCGATTCCCCGCCGGGGAGGACATTTTTTATTTCCATACACAAAACCAAAATGATATCCTAGCTTATGTACTCATATATCAATGTTACGTTTTCGGCTATATGGTGACGACCATTTTTCAATTGTGCAGGAGATAACACGGTTACAATGTAGGTTACCCGGGGCCGGGAACAGACCACCGTCCTTCCTCAAGTAAACTGACAAATCATCTTATAAAATCAGTTTCGGTGTCAGCGGGGCTCGGACTGCGCTGATGTGATGTGAGAAACTTCATGGTTAAAACCGCTAATCACTCGGCCCCTTATAACAAAGTAAAAATCATCCATTTATATAAAATAAGCATTTAGCTATGCGTTTAACATTTACATTCAATGTATCGATGATTTGAGAAAACTTCAAATAGATAGTAGTTACCTTGTAGTCCAGTCAAAGTATGCAACATAGGGGTCTAACCATGAAAAAATTGCAACACAAAATTTTTCTTTTGATAAGATTAGGTTAATATGTTGGCTTCTAAATGACAAATTGTTTACCACTATCAACCCCGTGGAAAAAATTTTTTTTAGAAATTAAACAAAAACTAATCAAAACTTGAGAGAAAAACTGGAAAAATCGTTGTATTCAACGGTGTATCAAAATAAAAAACTAACTGATTTTATTTACTTGAGAGATAACAAACTTTATAAAAATAAAGTGGGTTTATATTGCTTAGCATCATTTCAAATGTTTTTTTAAGGAAAAATATTGTTTTTTGGTGGAAAATCACAAATTTCTGGACATTTGTTGCACGCTCGAAAACATGATTTTGAATCAATAGTAGTTTACTAATAGATGATGCAAAATAAGTTCATGATGCCTAGCAATTTTAAAGTTAAAAATTTCATGGGGAAAATTGTGTAATTTCCTTTAAAAGTCACATCTGGAATGTTTATCATGGTATTGTATAAGGAAAAAATCAAATAAAGTTTAATAATGTAACTTTTTCCAGTGATTATTACATAACCGTACCCGTTCACTTTAAAATCCTCACAGATGAAAATACTAATTTTGATTTTTTATCAATATCAATAATTTGTATTTTTAATAAATCAGTATGTATATCAATCTTTTTTATTTGTATTACATATGACATTATATTCCATATGCTTGTATAATGTTTATTCAAGAAGAACTGGGTTATTCGGCTTCGGCTTCATTCAGATTCATTATCCCCAATGCACACATCAGCGTTTTCACAGTTTTTCACAGTTTATCCCGCGACATTCGCCACATCCAACTGAACATGAAACACCATGTCTGCGACACGTACACCTTTTTGTGTCACACCCTGTTTTACATTTACACCTAATAATTGATAAAAGATCATCTGGTGCTGCTGATAAATTAGTTTTGATAGGAACTAACTTTCCTCTATCTATTTCCCATCCATATTGTTTTGGATCTAATGTCCTCCCAGTCCAGGCTTGGACTTGATGATAGGTTCGTAAACTATGAAAATGATTGGCAGCTGAAGTAGGTGGTAGTTCATGAACTTGAACCGAACTATGACGTGACATTGTCTTCGTTACAAATTTACGATATCGCAGTTGATCCAGAGATTCATTTTTGGTCCCCGAAAACAGGTCGCATATGATTGATTCTCCAGCCAATGATATACTCTCTTTATTCAGACTAGTCTCATCGCAAAAGAATACTGATGCACTGGTGTGTAGTGACGGCGTGTTGATGAATTTCCTAAGGGTTTGTAATTTGCCTAAGCCAAATATTCGGGACGTTGTGTCACAACCTGTAATTGCATGTATTAAAGGTAAAATCTGACATACTTCACCTTTAAGAAGCAATGATGTTTTGCGTATGCTCCAGATCTTGTGATCCTTGTGGTGGCGGTCAGAAATAGAATATTACATCATTGGCACATTGAGGGTCATACATATGAATCAAAAGAACAAGAAGATCAGTGTCCTCACCAATAACGGCGACAGATGCAGCAACAGATTTATCTATGGCTGTTTTTACAATAAGCACATCTGCATCTGCTGGAGCATATAATACATTACATCCCTTACGTTCTAAGCTGGCGCCAAGGAGGTTTACAAACTGCTTCTTGTTCTCTTGATTTGAAAGAAAAACTTCTTTCTTTGAATTCAAAGTAGAGAGCTTAGATAGAGCTACACTTCTGCCCACAATTCCCTTAGATCTACGCAAATGAGTTATGTCCTTCGTAGATGGGCCATCTGGATAACCATCAAAAACAATGGTTGCATGACCGAATTTCTTAATGACATAAATTTGAACAGCAATCGATGATTTGTCCAAATGATGTTTTTTGTTCCCATGGAAGCTTATAGATGAGAGACCCACCATCTAGCACATATTCAAATTCTCTGGTAGAATTGGATGTTGAGGCAGAGCAGTCGCCCATTGTCCATACTGCGCTGGCCAGGGTTGATTTTTGTGCTATGCGAGGAAGACCACCAGAATCAAAGAGTGAAGAAGGGTGAGTGGAAAAGTTCATATGAAAACAGAACTGAGATATCGGGATAAACAATTCTAGAAAAAGTTATCAGTCTTTGAAAGAGAAGCTGGGGGTCTACATGCATTTCAGTATCGTCTACTTTGACTGCAAGTTTTGAATTTAGAGTAACGGCTTGTTTAGACCTTTTAAACGAGTATCCTGATAAAGACTCTCCTGGTAACGAGTTTACTATTTTTAGTCCAATCTCTTTACAAAATATCAACATTCACTTTTTCGTCGGCAATAATACCAGTTTCAATCGACCGAAGACCCTCATTTCCATCAAAAGGATTTCTTTCAATAATGTGTTTTAGGACTTTGAAGGCATCATTATCATCACGTGCTTGTCTAGCTTTTCCAGACTCCTTATGCTGGTCACTTGTGTGGTAGTCTATTCCAGTAAGAGTTTGCATTGCGTAATTCATTTCCGCACAAGCTGGAGATGAAAACAACCATTGGACTCGCTGGAATTCTGTCATGCCCCTTCCTCTTGTTAAACCACCAGATGTTTTCATGGCCCTCATGAGTACCTGTTCTATGACCACATCACTAGAGAGTCCTGCCCAATATCGGTCGGACCGACGTATAACATGATGACCACAAACATTGCATGGATATCTGGGTGTCTGCATTCAAGTTGTTGCATTTCGCATAAATAGACATAAGCGGATTTTAGATAAAGATTGTGGCCAGCTGCTGCAAGGTAGGGTAGCATCAGAGATATTGTCTTTTGATGAAGTTTCCAATTACCAGTCCTTTCTGCCTCGAGAAACTTATGGAGAAGATGTATCATGTTTAAGTAGTGTAACCACAACCGTGCAGTTCGTTTGTTTTCCAGGGAGGCCTTTTCTTGTTCAATCCTCGAAGATATGTTTTCGAAGATTTCATTCCCGCTCATATCAACCAAGGTAAGTTCCCTGTCTTTCAATGAATCGTACATAGAACATGCTTTTTCAAGAACTGGATCCGAATTTTGTGGTAGAAATTCGCTCTCAGAATAAATGCGATTGGGTGGGTCTGATAGTGCCTCCAAACTTTCAGAAACGTTAGTGTCCTCACTAGTTGATAAAAATTGGTTTATACGGTCTCCAATAACACTGTCAAGATCCAAATCAAAAGTTCTTGCGAGGAGGATTGCATTGAGGGCTGAATAAACAAGATTGTGGCCCCTAATGGCCCGTGAAACCGCTTTGCCTGAAATCATATGACCCACAGTATTTGGAGCAAACACGGTTTCGAAAACTTCATGAAGTCCTGATCCAGACATGAGATGTCCAATTGCACCTAGAAAACTCATCTCTAGATGAAACCCACCTAAGCGTAAAATCATTGTCTTTAATACACTGTCCTCTAATTCGTTTGATATTTATTTGATGAGCCTTCCAGTACAAAGGCTGGTCAAAAGTTATAACAGGGGTCCGTTTATATTTTGATGCTTCTTTGCAAACAAATTGCAATGTTGAATAGATGCATGTCATATCACTAGGAGGAAGATCAATCATAGGAAAGAAAATAATCGAATTATATCAGCAAGGACTAGAGTCTCTATTATGATTGATCAAGTAGAGATGGAAGAATAGATATATAAATGTTACAAATGGATAGGTTGATAACGATAGGCCTACATCATGTTATGATTTGTTTTCATTCCACCTTGTTATATATATGAATGACACACACTAATATCAGTCACGAATATAACACAAGAATATCGGAAACTGCTAATGTGCACAGCAGGTAGAGTGAGAGAATAAAGTCCACAAGAACACACAGAGAGAGAGAGAGAGAGAGAGAGAGAGAGAGAGAGAGAGAGAGAGAGAGAGAGAGAGAGAGAGAGAGAGAGAGAGAGAGAGAGAGAGAGAGAGAGAGAGAGAGAGAGAGAGAGAGAGAGAGAGAGAGAGAGAGAGAGAGGTTATAATGAATGTATCTATAGAGGGTCGTAAATATGATTCTGAAAACAAAATATCAACAACAGAATTATCTAAGTTGTGCCAGCGATATATCGGCTTTATGTTCTTATTCGTTCTACTCAGACGAACATAAATAGTTTATGATAAAAACATAAACATATTAGGCATGAAACGCTCAGATGTAGTTCGAATTTAGAATTTAGAATGATACATTTGAAAATAGACTTGTCAAACAGGTTATAAGTTCATGTATATATATTATAAATTCATTTATATATCACCAGCGATATATAAAGCAGACAGTAGGTTTGAACACAAAAAGTAAGGGAACCATTTATAGTTTATTTTGACAATTATGGGCGTGGTCAATTTCACTGTAAACATAGACACGTGGTGTTGATTAATCGGGTAGACATAGCTGCAGAAATACCATCGTGGACCCAATAAATGTTGATATCACTTTAGATTATTACCATAAAATCACTAGCACAGCCTATTTGTAGTTTACCTTGTAATTTAAATTATTTGGATACAAGACGAATGGACTCTGTTCTTTTTTTATATTCATGAGTGCAGAATTTGAGATAAACTGAATAGACAATACATGTAGATCTACACGCCATAATTCAGTTCTATCATTTCTGAAGCTAATAAAGTCTATATTGTTACAGAAAATTACGCTTCAACGTCACATTTAGGCCCCTAAACGCCCTATATATTATGTATCTGCAAGCGTGTGTGTATAAAATCAGCGATATATAAAGCTAGCATGTAGCTATCTATCTATCTATCTCTATATATATCGCTGATATAACATATCTTGCCATTAAAATGTCTTTCATTTAAACCCCATGAATATTTAATTTCTAATTCTATTTTAGAATGACCGCTTAGAGTAAATATAGAATTTAGTTTTAAACATCCGCTAACGTTTTCTTGAAGTTCATTATTCTATATTCAGGGTGAATATTCGGTGAGTTAGTGTGAGCTTAAATTATAAACATCCGGGTAACTTAGAATGTTGTTAGGATACAAATATGGCGGCTGGGGACGACTCTGAAATTCCAGGTAAGTCTGTACATGTTGACGATTTTTGAAAGCAACATATCTGTGTTTGATTTAGGGTAAATTTGTTGCCAGAGGCATGCATGTCAAACATATATTTCCAATTAAGATAATTCTGAGCTAGGATAGTCGAGAAAACACGGTTATTGCAAAGTTAAAACAAGAACAAGTCACCTGTTGGAATGTCTGCGGCGGCAAATAGAAAGGGTAGTGATAAACAGTGTTAAGATGTAGTGTAACAGGCTTTAATATCTTCATACTTATTTGCTCGATTTAACATGTGTAAGTGCAATGGATTTTCTGAATAAAACTTTTCTAGACAGTTGAATTGAATATTTGCTTTGCCCTTGGTCAGAATGATTCAAATAAATGAATAGATGTACTGTAGCCTACACTTTTATTTTTGATAATAGATCTATCGATATTCATATTGTTATTGTACAGATAAGCTTCTTACTTCTTTGAAATATGAATTCAAATCAATATCCATAATTACTATGGTATGCATACTGATAATCTTCGGTGATGTTTTAATTTAGGGGGACTCGTACTCACTTTGGCTGAGTCGTACCCATTTTGGCTGACTCGTACCCAAATAAATTTGCTGACTTGTACCCATCAATTGGCTTTCCCGTACCATTGAATATTTTATTGTTAAATTACCTTGCACTTTTTTATGGGATTTTTTAAAATAAAAAGTGACTGTACAGCATACTACATATGATAATTTTGATAACTTAGTGCAGTGAGGAAATCGGTTCTGTTTAAAACTTGGTTAGCACCCACCTGGTACATGTATATGTGGCCATGACCAGATCTGCTAAGCCTTAGCAATCCAACTAGTGATTTATAAATCTTGATAGATATAGGCCTATGACTATTCTAATAAAATTATAGACCTAACTTGTAATCCACAAATTCAACAATAAAAAACAGCTGAAGGAATTAAACAACTATTTCAGAAGGTATTTAATTTTTATTACACAAATATGCACTATCCGCAAACATACATTAAGTGGGTGGTAATAAGTTGAATTTATTTAAAATCAATGTATTTAATACAAACAACGTACATATAACTATGTACTTTGTCTAAAAACTTGAATCTTAAAGTTTTATGATAGATGTGATACAAGTTAACAAATTATATATGTCTTAGCCATCTATGGTGTGATTTCGCCTTTATTATGTACCACGACAGTATACTTTTCTTCAGTTTGAGAAAAGTGTCCAACATCTTTTGATTGATCTAAAAATAAATCTCACAGGATTGTGTTCTATATATAGTTGAAATCATGCAATAGCTGGCTACTGGTCCTGGCCAGTTACTGATCCCTGACCAGGAGTGTTACTGACAGCAGAGACAGTGTGGACAGAGTAACTTCACTTTTCATGTAGGCTAGAGAGACTAAATACAGTTCAGTCACATTTTGTGTAGTCTGGCTACTGGCAACATTGGAAAGCAAATTTGAACCAGAGGTGAAGGGAGTAAATAAATACATTTGTATTTTAAAGGGCTTGTGATTCAAATGAATACCAAGGGCACCTGTTTGTCTTTGAAATTTTGACAGTGATGATTGCAGATGTAAGCTAAGATTGCAGATGAAGCATCAATGTGTCTACACTTCTCCATGTCAGTTGCCACTTTTGAAAAAAGTCACATGACTTACATGTATTGAAAAGTTCTGTTAATTTATGGTTTGTAATACCTTTGCCATAATGACAATAAAACCATAAATTTCATACATCCCCATCCCAGAGAAAAGTTTTTTTTTAGATACAAATATAGTACAAGCACTTAAGTAACAAATAAAGCCATTTGTCGTCTTGGTGAGATAGTGGTTTTACAGTTGTCAACAATCATTCCTGGATTTCAAGTAGTCTGCAAACACTTACACTACTTGTCAGAATGCAGATGTCACTTCTTTAAAAATCAAATGCATCGCTACATGTATACTATATATACCTGGAATGTTTTTCTCCTATCAAATTTTCGTCCTGAGATGAGAGCGTGAATTTAAAATAAAGGCAAAACTTACAAGCTAAATAATTGAAGCTTTAGCATACGTGACATCTGTGCGACTGGCTTAACTTTAGAAAAAGCCCTAAAGGGTGGAAATAACCTTGGGTAAAATTTCCAAGTAACAGACTTTCCAACCTTAAAACAATTTTCATGGGGAGATTTTTCAATCTTATGAGGGAGACTCTAAATTTTAATAAGAATTAATAGGAAAATTAAAATTTTTAAAAAATTTTCATGGGGGAGATATGCATTTTAGGATTTTTCTTGAAGAAATTATCAAAACGAGTTGCCGAGGGGATATAGGGATCTACCCGTATGTACTTACGGTTTGTACTATATTTGTCTCTCAAACCATGCATGATAATTTCATCAAACTTCATACACATCAAGACCACATCGAGGCGAAGTGCAATTAGCAAGAACCGTAACTCTTGCTTCCGTTTTCACACTCATTCAGGGCATTCAAACATAACCTTTGTTAACTTTTTAAATATGAATAAACCTCTTTATAAAGGCCACCTCTACATCAACTACTGTTGCTTTTCCATTGAGTGACTTTTATAGACAAGTTTGACTGTATATTATATATTTTTTCTGATAAGGACTAAAGTCTAATGAAATATTACATGTGTCATTTCTTTATAATTTATTTTTTCAGAGTCTGGTGCTGTTTTTACCTTTGGGAAAAGTAAATTTGCAGAAAACATCCCAAACAAATTCTGGGTAAAAAATGATAAGGTGATAAAGATAGCATGTGGTGATGAGCATACAGCTCTTGTTGCAGGTTTGTATACATAGATTTTGGGGTTTTCCTTCCTCTTAATTTGTTTTGCAGGTTTGTGTGTGTATATATATATATATATAAATATATTAGTATACAGGGTTTTCCTTCCTCTTAATTTCAGGGTCAAGGTGTTTGAAAAATTTGGAAAATATACAGCTTTTTAGCTAAAAATGAAAAAAAATTAATCTGAATCATTTGTTTGAAAATTCATTACATTATTTGTACTTTATTCTTTATTTTGAAACTCCAAATTGGTAATTTTTGCATATTTTATCAATTTGAAAATATAAGTATGCTTATCTCTACCCTATTCTTTTTATTTTAGTGTTTACTTTTGGAGTATAAACATTGTTGAGAATGCAAAGATTCTTTTTTTTCAGAGAGTGGTCGCTTATTTACATTTGGTTCCAATGACTGGGGACAGCTTGGATTGGAAACAACAAAACCAGCAACAAAACCAAGTTGTGTCAAAAGTAAGATTTCCATCTCTCATTTGATTACATTTAAGTAAATATATAACAGTAACAATGGTTAATATAATATTTTATTTGACTTCATACTTACATGTACCGGGTACATGATTTTATATATATATGTATATATATCTATATACATGTATAGATATGTATATATAAGTGACTCTTGATACCTTGAAGTCCATGGGACCACCAAAAAACTTCGAGATTTCAAAAGTTCGAGGTTTTTTGAGAGTTCCAGAATTGGGCATTTCAATCGATATAGGTTCTTAATACTACACAAAATCGGGAATTTTGTTTTCGTAATTCGTATCAATTTTGTCATAAACAATCTCTTACCTAATTTTCAAAAATAAAAAAAACCCATGTAAATACATTATCTTTATTATGTATCCGATTTGGATAAAACGGTCTTCAACATATAACGTATATAATGTTGCAGTAGCATTCACTACTGCTTCAGTAATCTACAGTAACGGTCGATCTAAAAGTTAATCTACCACTTGATTTGGCTGTGACACTCGACTCAACCTTGTAGTCTATAATGCATCTTTATATAGTTCTTCTGTTTTGATAGCTCTTAATAAATTAACAATCCTGTCAATCACTACTTGATTAGGTCAGGGACTACTTGTCACTGGTAATCAAAACACCTATTGTTTAATCTTCCAGGTAAGGATCCCAGTGTCGTTCTGGCTAACGACATTGACTTTAAATGAATTCACCAGTAATTACTCGAACTTCGAGGTTTCGAGAGTGAAATATAAAGGAATATATAAATCGGGTCCTCAAATGGACTTCGAGCTTTCAAGAACTTCGAGATTTCAACATTAGAGAGATCGAGAGTTAATTTACTTAATTTATGAAGAAAAAAATCGGGACCTGTACGAAACTTAAAGGTTTCGATGATCGAGCTATCGAGAGTCGGCTGTGTGTGTATATATATATATATATATATATATATATATATATATATATATATATATATATATATATATATATATATATATATATATAACCATGATATTTCAGCTTGATAGTATATAAGTTATACTATAAGTTATACTATAAGTTATACAACTTTAAGAAATTTATATACAGTATATTTTCATCAAATATTTCAATAATGATAATTTACAACCATTATACATAACACTGTTCTACTATTGATAATATTGATGGCAATAATAATAACTTTTTAACCCCTTGCAAATAAAGTTTGGAGGGGATATAGGATTAGGCTCATACGTATGTGTGTATGTAAGTACGTATGTATGTAAGTACGTATGTATGTAAGTACGTATGTATATTACGCTTTCTTGTCAGCACTCTATTAATTTGATATCGCAGTGGAATTTCACAAAACTTGTTTATTTATTGCCCCACAGTAATTTTGTTTATCTGTTTTACATTTTCTGAAATAGAAGTTCAAATGAACCAATTCTTATAAGTTATTAACAAATTATTTCATCCCACATGTCTCCATTCATTGTGATGGATCTGGAAAAGTTTTTAAATTATATACTATAGTCTAGTATTTAGATTTTGCTAAACATTTGAAAGTGACATCTATACTTTTTTCCATTACAAATCTATGAATATTTTTGAATGTTGTAGTGTATGCATATGTTTAATTCATATATGTTTGATTTTAGAATTAAAACATGAAAAAGTGAAATTGGTAGCATGTGGTAGAGTTCATACCATTGTTGCTACAGGTAAGTGTCATTTTTACCTGTCTCCTCTACTTGTGACCTGTAATATAGGATTTATTAATATAGAGATAATCTTATAGGTATAAATAGATAATCTAATAATATAGGTATAAATAGATAATCTAATTATAAATGTATAAATTGATAATCTAATAATATAGGTACAATATCATATTTTATTATTTCATTGTACATGTTGTACAGCAGTGTATCTCAAATAGTAAAGATGTCAAACTGGCTAAGTTTTAGGTTAAAAACATTATAACTGAAAAATGCAGTTTTATAATGTTAACAATAAACATTTTAAAGTGACTAATTTAAATACATTTTAGGGGAAAAAATAAATGTAATTTTCACATTTCACAATTATACATGTTATATTTTTTTCTGCAGAATCAGGGAAATTATATTCTTTTGGTGCTAACAGCGAGGGACAGTTGGGAGTTGAAGATGTGCCGAGCAGTAGTGAGCCTAAACTGATAGAAAATATTGAATCTCACACATATATTGCATTATCAGCTGGTGCTGACCACTCAGTAGCACTTACAGGTAAAGTATTTGATGTAAGCCCTCTAATAGCTGGTAACTACCTCTCAGTAGCACTCACAGGTAAAGTATCTAATATCAGCCCTGTATCACACATATGTGCCAATATTATACCTCTTCATAAATTCTAGATATTTCATTGGACAATAAGCTTTGAGTATTTTCCACTGTCTCGGTCATTCTAGGGTGATATTCAGCAGGGTGATATTCAATAAAAATATCACATACACAGAAATGGATGCGCGTACGATTCATTTGTTTTTCTTATGTAGTAATTATTTGTAACCTCTGTATGAGTTGTGTAACATACATTTCTTTGACACAGACTGGAACCGAAAGAAACAACAACTGAAATTAAATGATTTGACAGAATTGATATATCATTATCAAATATATTTGCTGAAGTCAGCCAAACAGACATGCTCGCTTGAGGCTTAAGATTCAAAATCTACGCTAAGAACGGTTTGAGTATCGAAGGCAGTTTGTATTACGAACATGATGAACTAACGTACTTGTAGATTTTTGCATGAATAAAGTATAAAATTAATACTGCTCTTGCAGTTTATTTTGTGTTTTAAGTAATTCAATTGATAATATATGCTTCAATACAGTGGATCAGTGTAATATAATAAATATAACATTCCTGATCAGGAGGTGTTGGTGGAAATTGTCACCCTTTAAAAGTCATTGTCCAATGTATTCCCTCAGGATGACAATTTCCACTACCACCTGATCAGGAATGTTATATTTATATAATATCAGCTGATACTGACACTCAGTAGTCTTTTGAAACCACATTCTAAAAACCACTCCCAACTAAATGTTGATGTCCCTATAAGTGCCCCTCCCTTTTTTTCACACACAATCAAGTGTCTTTTCTTGCTGGTTGACAAGTAGATGTGGACTAGAAAAATATCAATAACAGTTTATATCAACCTGCAGCAACACAAGAATGTCGGTATGTGTCCTTGGTATTAACCACAACTATTTTACCACAATACCTTATACAAAAATAATGTCAATTTGATTATTAATAGTTTCCAATAAATGCCCACCCTTTTTTCCCTATTTTTGTAGTGCTCTGGTTGCTTATTAGGGCGAATACAATAGTAAATAATACTTTGAATAAAATCTCTTTTGAGATACCACTTCGTGTTGAGAGACGACATTTCAGTAGCAAATGAGGCAAGACATCTTCCACTGAACCGTAATGTCATCGTAAAACATCATAAAATTACTTTGTTAGATTTTTCTTTCTTCACACTGATGGTGATACTGATAGTTAATTACATACTTCACAAGAAATGGTGATTTTTATGTATTTTAATCAAGTTTTTGTTTTTATCTCACAGATGATGGTGATTTGTATATTTGGGGTGGAGGCAGTGAAGGACAGCTTGGTCTGGATGATGAGAGTGAGTGTCCACAGCCTACCCTTCTGGACACGGAGGATAAAGTCATAAGTGTATCCTGTGGATATTACCATACTGCATTTGTCACAGGTATCATATATCAGAATGAAATGATAAAAGGAGATATCTCAGACTTTATCAGATATCTTGAAGAATTTATGAGATAGTGGGAATTATTTGATGAGATGCTGTATACCTGGACATTTTCACCACCAGTTTTTTGCCCTTTTACGACAGAAAACATATTCACTACATCTTAAATTCGCCCTAAATCAATATGTTATCATATAGGGCATGTATATATATCTTGCTTCAATTATTTATCTTGAAAATTTCACTTTCATTTAAAGTTTGCCCTCTCATCAAATGGCGAAAAATTGAACAGCAGCCAAAATTTGCAGGTATCCAGAATCTTAATGTGTTTAATCATCTATCTTGAAGCAGAAGTATTATAATGAAGAATATATTGAAGTGTTTGCTAGGAAATATTTTCTCATTGTATTGGATTAGGTGTTCTGAAGTAGTTGATAATACATTTTATTAGTTTTTAAAAGATTTCTCAATTTTTTTTATGTAAGTTGATAAAATGTAAAGTATTAGATAAGGTACTGTAAAGGGGGGGGACTCGTGGTGTTAATATTTGCTGGTGATTGTAAATCTGTGAAATTAAGATTTAATGAATAAGACTATGATAAATTTGTATACATATGTAATACAGTAGAACTTCGATGAATCGAACGTTAATGAATCGAAGATCTCGTTGTTTCGAACTTTTCACAAAGTCCCGATTTATTTCGTTATATATCCTTACTAAAAACAATTTATAAATTGAACTTTCATGAGTCGAATTTCTTGGTGTGTCAAACAAAACTGGCAGTCCCATTGCTATTAAAACATCGAAAATTCATACAAATAAATCGAAGTCGAAGTTTACCTGTATACAAGATGTACATTATCCCGTGGCGATTTTCACACCCATCCGACACGTGTTTATTGATAAACACCCAGGACAGTATAGAAATAACAACATGATTTAAGTAATTAAATGTAATAAGCAGACGCTAATTGATTATTGATTGTTTGCGACTGTGTCAGACTCAAATATGCAAATTACCGACAGCTGTGTTGGTTGTTTACCATCTCGTAGCTTGGGTCATCATAAATTACTGATTTGTAAACACAAAACGAAATGACCCGGTAATATAGAGCAGGCATTTTCTACTCACACTCAAAGTGTCACTTGTCAAAAAAAAAAAAATAGCATAGAATGAACGGTATTGGCAATTTGATATCAACTCACCATGCACTCTTCTACTGATTGTGATCTGTCTAGTGAAGGACCCGGTATCCAACCCAGGGGGACAGCTAGTCATTCGTATAGGTGCTTGGATTACAATTTTTCTGCAGAATGTTTGGATTTATTCTCTGAATACAAAATAAATACATTGTATCTGCATTAAATAGGCTGTAAATGATTTTTAGTCGATTAGATTCTAAGTCATGGTCCCAGCACCTACCGTATTTTATGGCCTATAAGTCGATATGGGGGATAGGTCGAATGGCCGATTTTTGGCAAAAATCCAGGCTTAAGTATTAGATAGGTCGAAACAGAGGATAGGTCGATGTCGGCAAAGATGGAAACATGAATGGGAGAACACAGAAATTGCATCGTTTATGTTTAATAACTGGTGCTAACACGATGGTAGCCTATTAAAATAATCAGAGTGATCGGCCTATTTTACGGCACAGTATTAAATAGGAGTGATTAAAAAGCATATAAGTTGCATCATATATATATTTAACATGATTACTCGTGTACTGATTATGTATACAAGCATCGCCATTATGTTACCTGTCAAATCATCATTAAATTCTTTATGCTGTTTACACAAGCGACCTCAATCCTTGTCTTATCCTTACATTGACCTAAATTATTATGCTACTGCAATTGTCAAACAGGTTTAGTGAATTAATTTATGTAACACCTTTTCCAAAACTTTCCCAACTTCAAAGACTGCCGCGTGATCCTTATCAGGGAAGGTCACGTTCCAGTGAACACAGCTTGTCTGAATGAAGACTTCACAGTGGGGGTGCCGAGATAAGGAATCATTCAAAAGTATAAACTGTCCGGTATAAATATAATGTAAACAATGTATTTTTATCACGCAGTTTCTGACACAGTCTTGAATCTCAATGATATTGTAACTTGAAAGATCATTATTTTGTCACTTGATTATGAACGCAGTGCATTACGCACACACGAGGTCACATTTAATAGTCCTATTAAGTGTAAATACAAATGGGTGTTTGGAGTAGGCTAGATATCCCATGGAAAATTTTGAATTACGATGTTAAAATGAGGAATTGCAGATACAAGTTAAATATTTCACTATTTTTTTTAAAGATAAGTCGATGCGGCGAATAGGTCGAGGTCACAACATTGGAGAAAAAAAATATCGACCTATAGGCCGTAAAATACGGTAATCGTTTACACAGTCATGTACAATAGATTTTTTTTGTGGCATGTCGTTATGGAGGTAGTGCACTGAGTAAATTTTAGATTTCTCGATCACCATTCATGAGTCGAAGTCCCGATGTTTCGAACTTTTTTAGGCAGTCCCTTGAACTTCGACTCATCGAAGTTCTACTGTATATTACATGAGGCATTTACAGGACCTGATGTTGATTTTTGTTACTCCCTATTTACAAATTAAAAAATTGTGATCTTGTCAGATGTGAAAAAAGAGGTTAAAATTACAGCCTATGAAATCAAAATCTGATATGATAATTGAAAATGTAAGATGAAAGATTACAAAGCTTAGGGTGTCTGATGATACTTCTGTATCATTGAAAGTGTTTGATATCTTAAGATATTGCATAAACAAACATATTCCTGTACAATGTATTTTCCTTGAGAGTATTTAGACTTTCTGTTCAGTCTGGTTTATTGATGTTTTGTGCCATAGTTGGCAATTTTTCAGTCACAGGATGATGGCCAGTTTTCCAGTTACAATGGACAATATACAGAGGAGAAAACCACCGACTTTCTGTGAGAGAACTGGCAAATGTCCTCACAAAGTGATATAAGTAGATGCATACTTGTTAATTAATACATGTGTCATTTGATAATCTTATCAAAAATACTATATCTTTTACAGATAAAGGAGAGTTATATACATTTGGTGAATGTGATGGTGGGAAATTAGGATTGGGGGATGAGAGTACTAAAGCACAAGTACCAACTAAAGTAAATATTGAAGAAAAAGTCAAAGCAGTAGCATGTGGAGGCTCTCATACGGCAGTGTTGACAGGTAAGCCATCTTATTGTTCCTAGGCAACAGAATTAATTTATAAATAGCTGTAATTTATGTTTTGTCTATTGAACTATAAGATCAAGCTTGGCTCTTCACATAGTGTAATAGGGGAATTCCTCAAAATATAGTTCGCACCTTGATACATGAAACTCAGCCATTTTGGGATTTTAATTTGTAGATTAGGCAGTAAGCTACTGTAATGCTATAGATCTAGGTATACTTTGTTCTAATCTTATGTCCACAACCCCTTGGATCTATATCCTATTCAAATAAATGATAATAGTAACAGATTTACACATTGTAATTGTGTTCAAAATAAGAACCTACATCGGTTGAAGTGTCGACTTCCAGAATTCTTGAAAGCTCAAAGTTGTTTACTGCTTTCCTTGGAGATCAAAATATCAAGAGTAATTCAAAGCTAGCATCTAAGTTGGCTGTTACAGTTTTTTAAGCCATGCAAAGAATGGTATTGAAATATTATTTGATAGGAAAAAATATATAACTTTGATTTTTTAAAATTCTGTTAAAGGACACTTTAACTAGAGAGTCAGGAATTTGTCAGATTTGGTGAAAAACAATTATGAAATAGTCAAATATTTAATGGCAGGATTTAAACCTTAGGCTTGTAGATGATATTAATTTACTTTTATTTATACCAGTATATTCTGTCATTTGTGTTTGTAATATTTTAGAGAGTGGTAAAGTATACAGTTTTGGAGATAGTTCTAATGGTCAATTAGGTCATGGTACCAACAGGTTACAGATTTTGTCACCAGAGATGATCAAACTAAAACCCAAAGTCTCTCATATATCATGTGGTGACAATCACACAGCGGTCATAACAGGTTAGTATAATGTCAGTACAGTTGTCTCCCTCAGAACGAACACATACAACTTGGAAATAAGTTGTTTTCAGGTTTTATTATATATCAGTATCCAAGATTCTGACTTTCTGAATTATCACTCAGTGATTTTTGGAATCCATATCTCCACTCACTGAAACTGATTACGTAGTACACAAAAGATTTTTTTTCTTGCACTGTTTACTTTTCCCATAAAAAAGTTTCTCTAAAATGTTTTTGTCCAATAAAAGAATGAGGTATAATTGATTTCAAATATTGTTTTGTTATTTTTAATAATGGATGGGTATATAATAGATTTATTATCATGACAGAAACTTAATCCGCAGACCCCTGACCACGTCTCGTTGAGAGGTGCAGATCATCAGATCAAATTTGATGCAAAGCATCTCGTTTGATCTGACAACCCATGCCTGTCAACTTGACAAGATCCAGCTTTTTGGATATACATATTTATCAACCTGAGAAAATTTATATTTACCCAGTGAAAAGAAAGGGTAATATATATTTTCAGACTTGATAAATCCTAATTGTGTCTTCTGTCAAAGTCTATAATTGTTTTATACATGAGAAAGGTTGCTTATTTGACAGGGATGATAATCAGAGTATATAAAAGGTCAGTTAACACAGGCCAATATTGCTGATTCTTTTTATAATGCTATGACCTAATTAAGCATTAACATTTTATTGAGTGATCTATTTCCCTGGACTGTTTTTAACTACTAGCTAGTGTAGATTATAGTCCGTGGACCTGTTTTGGCAATTTTATGATCAAGCTTAGTATTATTGCAGATACTTATTACATCTCAACAGTGTTTTTCCAATCAGGGAAAATGTAATTTAATATAATAAAATAATAAAATTGTGTATTGAACCAGGGCCTGGCACCATAAAACTTCAGAATTACTTAAGTCTAAAAATTTTACTCAACTTTGACCAATACTGTAATCTGATTGGTGGGTGTAGGGAGGAGATGGGTGAGAGGAGGGCGGGGGGGGAGGTGGGAGGGGTGTGGGGGTGGGCCGGGGGGGGGGGGGATGGGGGGGACGGGGGGGGAGGGAAGTGGGGGGGGGTGGGTGGGGGCATGTCGGACTCCCGGGATGTCGAGGTGGGGGCGTGGGCGGGTAAGGGTGGGGGGGGGGGGGGGGGGTGGGGGTGGGAGGGGGCGGGGTGATGGCGGGGGACGGGGTTGGGCTGGGGTTGGGGGGGGGGGGGCGGGGGGGGGTGTTGATGTGACGTACAGGGATGGTAGGAGGGGGAGGGGGAGTAGGAGGGACGAGTGGTGGGGGAGGGAGGGGGGGAGAGGGGGGTGCGGAGAGTTGGGGGGGGGGGGGGGGTGGATAGGGAAGGCAGGGATGGGGGGGGGCAGGAGGGTGGGGAGTGTAGGGGGTGGGGGGGGGGGGGTAGAGGAGGTGGGAGGGGGGGGGGGGGGGGTGGTGAGGGGGGTGGGAGTAAGGGGGGTGAGGGGGTGGGGGGGCGGGGGGGGGTGGGGGGGAGGTGGAGGATGGCGAAGCGTGGGGGGGGAGCGGATGGGAGGGGGGGGGGGAGTGTGGGCGGGAGGTGGGGGTGGGGGGGGGGGCGGGGGAGGGGGAGGGGGGAGTGGGGGGGGAGGGTGGGGGCGGAAAGGGGTGCGAGGGGGAGGGGGGGGGTGGGGGGGGGGGGTGGGGGGAGGGGGGGGGGTGGCGGGGTGGGGGGAGTGGGTGTGGGGATGGGGGGCGGTGGGGGGGGGGGGGTGGGGGGGAGAGTGAAGGGGGGCATGTGGTGGGGGGGGGGGGGGGGAGGATGAGAGCGGGGGGGGGGGGGGGGGGGGGGGTGGGTGGAAGGGGTGGATCGAGTGGGTGGGGGGGAGGCGGGGGGATGGGGACCGGGTGAGAGGAGGTGTGGTGGCCTGGTGGGGCGGGGGGTGGCGGGGGGGTGGGGGGGGGGCGGGGGGGGAGGCGGGGGGTTAGGAGGAGAAGTTGGGGGGGGGAGAGGGGAGGGGGGGCGGGGGGGGGGGGTGGGAGAGTGGTGGCTGATGAGGGGCGGGAGTGGGCGAGGTGACGGGGTGCGGGGGGGGGCGGGGGGGGGGGGGAATTCGCGGGGGGAGGAGGCGGGGGCAGCTGCGGGTGGGGGGGGGGGGTGTCGTAGGGGGGGGGGGGGGACGGGGTGGGGGGGGGGTGGAGCGGGGGGGGGAGGGTGAGTTGAGTGAGGGGATGAGGGGCTGGGGGGGGGGGGGAATGGTGGATTTTGGGAGGAAGGAGGGAGGGGAGGGGGAGCCCAGGGGGGGGGGTGATGGTGGTTGGGGGGTGGGTTTGGTGTGGTGGCGGGAATGGGGAGTTAGACAGGGTGAGTTGGGGGGGGGGTGCCGGAGAGGAGTTGGGAGCAGGGGTGGGAGTGGTGGGAAGGCGGGGGCTGGTGTGGGGGGGGTGCGGGTCGGGGGGAGAAGGGGGGGGGGGGTGGGGGGGGAGTGTGTGGGTGGGGAGGAAGGGGTGGGGGGGGTTGAGGCGGGGGGAGGGGGGGATGGGATGGGGGTTGGATTGGGAGTGTGCGGTGGGGAGTGGGGGTGGGGAGGGTGCTAGGGGGGGTGTAAGGCGGGCCAAGCGATGGGAGAGGGGGGGGGATCGAGAGAGAGGGCTGGGAGGGGTCGGTGGGGGGGTGGGGGGTGCTGGGGGGAGTAAGGAGGGGGGGGGCGGCGGCGCGGGTGGGAGGTGGGGGGTAGCGGTGGAGTGGTTGGAGGAGGGGGGAGGGGGGGGTGGTGGGGGGGGGGTGGGGGGGGGGGGGGGGGGTGGGGGGGGGTTGGGGTGAGGATAGGGGTGGGGGGGTGGGGGGGGAGAGTAGGGTTGGGGGGGAGGTCGAGGGGGGGGGGAGAGGGGCATATCGCAGCACGGTCCACACGCAATACACACGGAATGGACATCACACAAAGGTTTACGGGGAGGGGGGGGGGGGGGGATGCGGGCGGGGGGTGGGGGGGGTAGGGGGGGGTGTGGGGGGGGGGGATAGAGAAGGGGTGAGGGGGGGCAAGGAGGAGCAGGCGGGTGGTGTGGGGTGTCGTATGGGTGGATGGGGGGGGCGGGGGGGCGGAGGAGGGGGGTGAAGGGGGAGGGGGCGGGGGGGGACGGGGTGGCGGGAGGGGGGGTGTGGTTGTGGGGGGGGAGACGGGGGGGATCGGGGTGTGGGGGGAGGGGGGTGTGGAAGAGGAGTGGGTGAGCGGGGGGAGTAAGGAGGAGGGGGCGACGGGGGGGTGGGGGGGGGGTCGGGGGGGCGGGGGGGATGGAAGTGGGTGGAAGAGGAGGGGTGGGGAGGGGGCGGGTAGCGGGGGTTGGGAGTGTGAGGGTGGGGGGTTGTTTTTTTTTGGGGGGGGATGGTGAGGGGGGGGGTCGGGGGGGGGAGGGTGCTGGGGGGTGGGGGATGAGGTACAGATGGGGGGGCGTGGGGGGGGGGGCCGGCGGTGAGGGGGGGGAAGAGGGTGCGCGGGTAGAGATGCGCGGGAGTGGTGGGGGGTGGGGAGTGGGGGGGAGGGCGGGGGGGTTGGAGTGGGGGGGCACAGTGGTTGGGGGGGAGGGGGTAGGGGCGGAGGGATGGGTGTGAGGGGGGTGGTGGGGTGGTGTGTGAGGGAGGAGGTGGAGGGGTGGGCAATCGGGGGGGGGGACATAGGGGGCGGCGGGGGAGGGTGAAGGTTGGAGGTGGGAGGGGTGGGTGAGGGCAGGGGGGGGGGGTGACGGGGGGTCGGGGGGGGGGGTTGTGTGAAGGGGGAGGGGGGGGGAAGGGTGGGTTGGGGGCAGGAGGGGTCTGGAGGGTGGGAGGCTTTTAGGGGGGAGGGGGAACAGGGGTGTGTAGTGAGGGGAGGGGGGTGGGCTGGGGGGGCGGGAGTGGTAGGGAAGAGGGGCGAGGGGGGGGGGCGGGGGTGGGGAGGGGGGGGGGGCGGGAAGGGGGGGGGGGGGGGGGGTGGGGCGGGACGTGGCGCGGACGATCGGGGGGAGTGTGGGAGAGGGGGAGGGCTTGGGGTGCGGGGGGAGAGGGTGTGTTGGGCGGAGTGGGGGGCGGGGGGGGGCGGGGCAGGGGGTCGCGGGGGGAGTGGGGGGGAGGCCGGGGCGTGGAGGAAGGGGTGGGGGGGGGAAGGAAGGGGGGGGGGGGGGAGGGGTGGATATCCGAGGGGGGAGGTGGGGTGGGTTGCAGGAGGTGGGGCGTGGGTTGCGTGGGTGGGGGGCGGGGAGGTGTGGGGGGGGAGCGCGGGAGTTTCGGGTTGGGGGGGGGTAGGGTAAGAGTTTGGTTAGGGGTAGGGGGGGAGGGAGGGGGGGGAGGAGCGGGGGGCGGGGAGGGGAGGGTGAGAGGGGGGGGGAGGGGGGTCTGGGGGGGAAGGATGTGGGGGGGGGTGTTTGCAGGGGGGGGATGAGGGGGGTGCGGAGGTGTGGGGGGAGGGGTGGGGGGGAGGGAAGGGGGGATTGGGGGGGGGGAGGACGGGGGGAAGGCGCGGGGGGGGAGGGAGGGGTGAGGTGGGGGGGGGGGTTGGGTATGGGGGGCGTTAGGGGGGGAGTTTTGGGGGTGGTATGCGCGGAATCGGGGGGGTCGGGGTGGTGTGCTGGGAGTGGGGGGGGGGGTGTGTTGTGCGGAGGGCAGTGGGTGAGGGGGACGCTGGGCGCCAGGGGTGGGAGAGAGGGGTAGAAGGGGGCGGTGCGTGGCTGGGAGAGGCTCGGGGGACTGACGGGAGGAGTTTGGGCGTGGGGACGTCAGGGGGGGGGGGGGGGCGGCGGGGGGCGGGGGGGGGGCGGTGGGGGGGGGGGGGATGGGAGGGCGGGGGGGGGCGGGGGGGGGGTGCGGGAGCTGGGGAAGGGTGGAGGGAGGGGGGGGAGGGGGGGTGTGGGAGATGGGGTGAGGGGGGGGGGGAGGGTGGAGCGGGGGGGATGGAGGGCGTAAGGGAGCGGTTGGGAGGAGCTTTGCGGGGAGCAGGCTTGGGGGTGGGGGGGAGGGGGCGGTGTGGGGGGGGAGGGGTGAGGGGGGGGGCGGGGCAGGGGCGGGTGCGGAGGGACCTGGGGGGGGGGGCGGAGGGGGGCGGAGATGGTGCGGGTTGATGGGGGGAGGTGGGGGGGGGGGTAAGGGGCGGGGGAGGGGGCGGTGGTCGAGGGAGAGGGGGGGGGTAGGAGGGGGTGGGGGGTGCGGGGGGGTGGGGGGGGGGTGGGTAGAGGTCGAGATTGGGCGGGAGTCGGGGGGGGTGGCGTACGTCTAGAGGGGGCCTGGGCGGGGGGGGGGGGGAGGGGGGGTGAGGGGGGGGGGGGGGGGGGGGTGTGGGTGGGATAGGGGGGGGGGGTGGGTGGGTGTGGGGGGTGGGAGTGAGGGGAGGGGGGTGGGGAGGAAGGGGATGGAGTGGAGGATGGGGGGTGTAGGGGGGAGCTGTAGGGGCAAGTGGGCGGGACTGGAGGGTGGGGGGGTGGGGGGGATAGGGGGGTGAGAGGTTGGAGGGTGAGGGAGCGGGGGGGGGAGGGGGGGCGGGGTTGGGGGGGGCGTGTCGTGGGAGGGCACGCGGGGGGGGCGTGGGGGGGGGGGGATTGGGGGGGGGAAACGGGGGGGGACGATGGTTGGGAGAGTCTGGGGGCGGTGGGTAGCCAGGGGATAGGGGCGTGGGAGGGGGGATGGGAGGGGGGGAGTTGGGTGGGGGTGGGGGAGGGCAGGGTTCATCGTAAGTTTTTCTTTTTTTTTTTTTTTCCTAATTTCTTTTTTTTTTTTTTTTTATTTTTCTTTTTTATTTTTTTTCTTTTTTTTTTTTTTCTTTCTTTTTTTTTTTTTTTCTTTTTTTTCTATTTCCTTTTTTTTTTTTTTTATTTTTTTTTTCTTTTTTCTTATTTCTTTTTTATTTTGTTTATCTTAATATTTTTTCCTTTTTTTCTCTTTTTTTTTTTTTTTTTTATTTTTATTTTTTGTTTTTTTCTTTCTTTTTTTTTTTATTCTCTTTTGTTTCTTTTTCTCTTTCTTTGTTTTCTTACTTCTTTTTTTTTTTTTTTAAAAATTTTACTCAACTTTGACCAATACTGTAATCTGATTGGCTGAGCAGGCCAAGTTAAGTAAATTCTTAAGTTTTATGGTGCCAGACCCAGATGTTGAGAGCAGTAACATGATTTCAATTGAATTGCTCTCTCATGACTGTCCAATCTGAAAATGTCCTTACAGAAACCACGGATCAGTGTTAGTTTGTAAAAGGGTATGCTCAGGTACAATGGAACCTTGCTAGTAAGGTCCCCTAACTGACTGACACAAAGTGATCTGATTAGTGAGGTGGTCTCTTCAGTGAGGTTTTGTACTTTTTTTTAAAACATATTAATCATGAGACTGAAAACTTATGGTCTGAAATGAGAGGTGGTCTCCTAAGTGAGGTGTTCTTTTAGCTGAGGTGGTCTCCTAAGTGAGGTATTCTTTACATGAGGTTCCATTGTAATTCTATATTTGTAGATACATCATTCCGGTCAATATTACTTTTCAATGGTGTTGCTGCAGTTGGATACAGAAATTCCATCAGACCTACTTTCCTTCATGGAATTCCATTCATCCAAAATATTTGATGACCTTGTTAAATGTCGAATGAATTTTAGATTTGTGTATACATATAGATAAATAAGGGACATAAATACAAAACCACACAAATGTTTCTTTCCATGTCATCAGAGTGCACTTGATCATTGTAGCTAAAGGATTCAAATCAAGCTATTGTCTTGTTGAATCCCGTGGCTACAATGATCTCATGCAGTCTGATGATACAGATAGAAATGTGTAGTTTTGTACATATACAGTATATATGTTGAAATTACAGATCATTACTGGTACACTAATGATTTGAGTAGATAAAACAGCTGTGTGGGTATTTCTGATCTTATAGATACAGTATAATGGTAATGTTATGAACATAACATGCTATGTAGATTTGAACTTGAGGTATGTTCATGTAAACTGCATCTGTGATGAGTGTAGAGATTCGTCTTGGTTCTCGAATACCATAAGATGTAATTGTATAAGAACAAGATTTCATTCACCTTTTTATTTTTTTGTAGATAAAGGTCAGCTATACACATTTGGAGATGGTAGACATGGAAAACTTGGGCTTGATCAAGAAAGTTACTCAAATCAATTTCTCCCAATCAAAGTTGAACGTTTCAGCAAATTCATTGTAGATCAGGTATGCATAGAAAATACTAGAATTTTGATTTCTTAATTATCATAAGCTTATCAAAACCGGGTGGTTTGTAGCTTGTATGTGTGTCTTAGAGTGTATGTGTTTGTGTATGATTGTGCATGTCTGTGCTGTATTTGTACCAATACGAGTGTGCTAGCACACATGGTTCTGTGTGTGTTGTATGTGTATCAAGTAAGAGTTTGTGTTAACACATATAAGTGCACGGAAAAATAATTTTGATTTCTAATGAAATAGCATATTTAAGTCCAAACCTTTTTTTTATGTGAGAGATAAATATTCTTGAACAAGATTGTTTATAAGTGTAAAATCTAACCTACTTTATGCATATGTAAAGGTGAACTTACCATAAACATATAGCATGGTCATATTACCTGGATGTCCAAGCAGTGCAGTGGTTAGCCCACCCTCTTCTCACCAATGTGACCCAAGTTTGATCCTAGTATTGAACTGGGAAGTATGTGAGATGGTATGGTGGTCACAAGCTTGGACATATGGGTTTTCTCTGGGCACTGCGGTTTCCTCCTATAGTAAGGATCCCCTTACTATAACATAAGAGATCTTAATTTAAGTTGATAAATATTAATTGTTGTAAAGTAAATAAAGTTTAAAGTTTTACCTGTATTTAAAGGTATCTTGTGGGGGATGTCACATGATCGCTACAGCACACATTAGGTTACAAAATGGCGATATTAACAGTTCAGCGGAGGACGAAGAGGAGGAAGAAAATTCTGATTTAAATAAAACGTCACTGGGCCACAGTCTAAAAGCTGATGGGACAATTGACTTAGGTGGAAGTTTTGGTGCAAGAAATCGACGACGGCAGGAATCCATGAAAAGAGTGAGTACTCTGGGATGTCATGATTTGATGTAAAATATGACAAGTCTCTGGGTATATGTGGAATATTACAGTCTTTGATATACAGTACAACTTTGATGAGTCAAAGTTCAAGGGACCACCTAGAAAAGTTGGAAACAATCCTGACATTGGCTCATATGTAGTAACCAAGAACTATACGATTCGTAATTTCAGAAGTTCTCTATGGTGTGTATGACTCCTTTAGAACTACTTGACATATAAGGTCATCAGCATTTTATAACAAGTTCTAAAATTAATGTAATTGTCGTAAATGGATATGTTCAGTATTTATGATTTATAGAAGCAGAATTGCCAAGGGGTAATTTATACTCATTTAAATTCTAACTTCAAATGTTTTATAGCTTTTATCAATGGTTTTTATAGAGAAGGGCCCAAAAACTTATTTGAAACATTTAGAAATTTGACTCATGAAAGTTTTAGTCATGCTTATAAGTAGTGTTAAATAACAAAATCTTTTGGGACTTAGTCAGTAGTTTGAAATATTCAGACATTTTATTGATTGAAGTTTGACTCACAAAGTTCTACTGTATAATGTATATTGATAGAATATTACAAGTTTTTGATATGCTGTCTCTCCTTCTCTGATATGTAGATGATATGTAGATATGGAATATGACAAGTAATTGCTAAATATGACTTCTGATTCTTTGTAAATCAAAAATGATAGGCAAAGTTCTGAAACATAGCTCTGTCACATTTGACTGAGAGCCATTATCGTTAACAAGCAGATGTATACATATTAATAACAGCAGTTACAAGAAATACAAGCTGGAGTTTAGTCTTATTAACTCCGACAGTATACCCGGGAATTTTCTATTACTGTTTAATTTTCATCATTTTCGTCCTTAGATGAATGGGCGAATATAAAATGTAAGTGAAATTTCTAAGTTAAATGATTGAAGCACAGACTTACATGCCATTCATGTGACTCTAGTGATTAAGGGTGATTTTAAGATGGGGTGAATATGTTTTCTTTGGTAAATGGGCGGAAATTTCCAGGTATACGATATTCAATAATTCTTGCCAGAGTTATGGGACTTTGAAATATTTTTGAATGACTAAGCTTTGGGGGTAAGTTTATCTCCAACACATCTTGTTATGTTTTGCTAAGTATTCATTTATGTACAAGTCTCTGACATCATTTATACATTTGTTTAGGATCCATTTTGTATTTAAGTTTAAAATTCCATCTTTATATATTTGGTTGACATCTTAGCATGCTTATTAAGCATGTAATTATGTATTAGATCATGACCTCATTTGCATACTTCACATATTTCACTTGGATATCTTTTTTTAGCTGGATAAAGACCTCATTTATCTTTAATTATTACTAGTATTTTTTTTGTAAATATCTAATCTATTTGTTTCAGCATCCAAATGATTATAATTTTTTTTCTTTCAGACACCATCATTAAACAGAACCTTACCACCCCTCGCAGCAAATGCAAAAGTTGTTAATTCATTAAGTGCAACACATCCTCCAGTAAAGATAGATAAAGCTCAGACAAGAGAACTTCCAAGTCCAGTTATAGCAACAAAACCAAGTAAATATAGAAAACTCTGTGATGAATGTGGTCTCTCTGTTTTCTTCCCCAGAGATTTTTTAGTCCTTTGGGAATGGGGCCTTTGCCTTTTGACGAATTTTAGAGACATTGAAATGTATCAATACACAAAATCTTTTCAAATCATTGTCATTTCATTTTAATTGGGGAAATTTAACTGCAAATTGGGAAAATACATTTTTTTTCTTTGCATTGGGAATTGGGCCTTATTTTGGTTGCCAGTGATAGAGTAGAAAATCCCTGTGCCCATATGTATGTTCTCCTTGAGCATAATTGTTTCACTTGTATTACACAACTGAACTAGGGATCTTATTTTTTTTTGTCAAGTAGCTTTTTTTAGCTTATGGTTGCTGAATATTTAGGTACTGCATATATTATCATTAAAGAGTTTTTTTTATCCTCTTCTCAAATGAAGTTTTCACAATTTGGAGTATTAAAATAAAAAATGAAGTATTTTCTAACAAATGTCTCAAATTGAGTTTTTCTTATTTAGATAAAACATATTTTCCCAATTTTGGGACACTGGACCCAAAATCTAGAAAGTAGGAAAATTCCTGATATATAGTTCCATAAGACAGGTCTCTGAAAAAGCGTTTCTATTTAAAGCATTTTGAAACAAATCAACTCTTATACTGATTGTGGTCTTTCAGAATAAGCTTCAATAACTCTGACATAGTGCTTGTTGAGTAGAAGAATTATCAATTTAATTCATTTTTAATTAGCTTAATAATTGTAAATTAAATTTTCATTTTTGTCTAAAGGCTGTTGTTGATATTTCAGAAGAAGAGGAAGAAGAATCAGAAGAGGAAGATTCTGAAGAAGAAAGTGAAGAAGAAGAAGAAGAAGAGGAGAAAACTACACAGGAAGTGATTAAAGCCAATCATGTTGATAAAACAGAGGTTTGTTTGTCTTGTAGATATGCATGAATAACTTCCTGATTCCATGAATAGACATGTACAGTGAAGTATGTGATACCAGACATAATACCAGTAATGTAGTTCTGCATCTTATACCATATATATATATATATATATATATATATATATATATATATATATATATATATATATATATATATATTATATAAATAGCCCCTTACTTAGTCTGTTGTATACAGGATTATAATGTAGGTGAACTCCTTGTATTAAACCATCCTTTATACTATCTGTACACTGAACAAACTAGTGTGGTAGAATGGTTCCCTTATGTATATACCTTTGTTCTAGGGGAAGGGGAGGGACAGTTTTATACTATATATAGTTCTGTGTAGTTCCTTTCTTTCTTATCAGACTTATTTGTATTCTTCTTTGACATACAATGTCACTAACATGATTATTGAATTATCTCCCCTTGTTATATTATAGACTTAATTCTTGACTGTATAGTTGCTTTTAATCCCAGGGTATTTAACACAATGTTAAATCACATGCTAGTATTGTAAAAATACAGAGTTTGGAGTACTCGCCTTCTGTCCCACGGCAATAGAACAAAGAACAAGTTCATTAAGTCAATGTAAAACAAGAAATAACTCATATTTTTCGTGTTTTTGGAAACATTCTTAGGGTGAAATTTATTATCAATGAATAAATTGGTTTCTGAAAAAGCTGTGAATTTAAACAACTATACAGTAGTTATAGAGAATTAGTTTGAACTCTTGTTTCCTCTTTTTACCTGTAATATAACAAATAGCAGTGTAAAATCTTCATTCATATTTCTGCTTGATTAGATTTTCTATGAATTATTAGTCATAAAATTAATGTTGAAATTAGAAGCAAGCATTCACTATACATTAAACATTTCTGATACAAACATAATTTGCTTTGAGAATAAGCCCATTCTAGTTTATAGTTCTTGTTGCTAAATGTTTTGTAAAGCCTTGTTTTCTTCTATCTAGTTATGGAAGTTTGATAACTTTTCTTTTTTATTTTAAGTGTTATGCTAAAACTTTAAGATATTTTTCTTACCATTATAGCCAGAATAATAGTAATTAAAATTCAAGAATAAAAGCCAAAAAAAATGCACATTCACTAACTGAACAAGATTCTTATTAGTGAGAATGGTATGGGAACTGTGATTTCTTATTTTACAGCGCATAAAATTAAAGCACTGGTTTTTTTCTTCTATTTCCTTAGCTTAGATACTTATATAAAATAATGTACAATATGTATAAAGCTTTGTCCACCTTTTCCCAACCCTGTAGGCAGTAAAGGAGAATGCTGTACAAGCTTCAACAAAATCTTTGCCAAAACCGTTACCAAGGAAACGGCCAGCATTAGAAGAGGTAATGCACATTGCGTTTTTGTGCATGCTTTTTAACCAGACACATCATAACATTACATCATCATACATGTTGTTAGATATATACATAATATGTTTATACGTACATAATATGTTTATACATACATGTATTGAATGTGTTTATCGCTAGTATCTGAATTTCAATATTTTTTGCTATGTGAATGACTAAACTGTTCTAGATAGAAATGTTTAGCATGTAGTTAGAAATAGAGATTATCGCTGTAGGATTGTTTTGTTGTTTTATATAGGCCTAAATTATTTGTTGAAAATAGTAATAATAAACAAATATACAAATGAAAACAAAATGTAAAAGCTGAATTCTGAAAAAATGTAGAAATTCATCTTGTATTTGACAATTTAAAGGTGCTCTTTCATAGAGTGTCATGGTTAGGATCAACATTTTTTGAGAGTCCACTAAATATGCCACTAAAAGGTGGTCTCACAAGTCAAGTTTTACTGTATTTGCTAATGTTTTTAGTATTTACTAGCGGTCCTATGACATTTGACTGCAAAATAATATAAGATTTCCGGAAAATAATGTCTAGAAACAACAACTTACTGTGATGTGTATATATATATATATATAAATCCAAAAAGCCTATAGTTTGATGTTTTTCAGTTTGGGTTTTATATTGTATATATATATACATGTATATGGAATTGACAGAGTGTCCCGGATGTTATAACTCTATCATCATTCCTTTGCCTCGTAATTTTTTTTGTAATTTTTAAAACAATGCAATGCATTAAATGATAGGAAAAAAATGACAAATAGAATTACAGAATTCTGTGAAAAAGCACCTTTATTCTATTAATAGGTATTTGCTATTCTTAAATTAAAAAAAATTACACACATGTAAATATTCTAAGAAAATGCTGGCTGCTATAGTTTTATTTCATCATTTTGATTTAAGAATTTTTGTGTGTTTAAAATTACATTGCCAACAAATCTGACCACTTAACATTTCACTCAGAGAAGGTCACATCAAAAGTAGAGATTTTGTGCTGCTAATGCTAGCTCCTGTTGCTTAGTGTGTAGTGTTATTGTACACATATAAAACAATGTAGTAACCCATCTATCCCTGGAAATAAAGTTGGGCTGAACTCTGTTGTTGATTTTAAAGAGTCCATTATTCTCTAGGGATAGATGAGTCACATAACTTCTGTGCATGATTACACAAGTATTACAAATACTGTATCACAATTTACATAAATATGCAGATCAGAGTCATGTACTGTGCACCATCTTTCAGTCTATAAAATTACAGTGGTAGATGATAGTGTTAAAATATTATGTATGTTTTAAATTTAAAATTGTGCATAACTTTATCTTTGTCCAACACTCCTATCTTTTTTGTTATTTGTGATCATTTAGAATGATAGATCTTTGATACCATGACTACTGTAGGTAGGTATCCTGAGCATTTGCCATGTCTATAGTGATATCATTATGGGACCTCAGATTGGATTCTTACAAGAAAAACCAGAACATTTCATTTCTTATACACAGTGCTTTGAGAAGAATCTGTAATTAGCTGTGTTCATATGTAATGCCTGTTTTTTTCCACAAAATGATTAAAAACAAAGATATGATATGTATGATACGTGTGTCCAATCCAGGTGGTATAAGAGCATGTTATAGTGCCATCTTGTTTAGCACATCTGAGATCCAGAGAATTGTGTCTACTTTCATTTTTTATTGACCTGGTCTAGTTTCATTTTTTTATTGATCTACATGTAGTCTACTTTCATTATTTTATTTACCTAGTCTACTTTAATTCTTTTATTCACCCAGTCAACATTATTCTTCTATTGACCTAGTCTTCTTTCATTATTTTATCGACCCACTGAACTTTATTTTTCTATTGACCCAGTCTACTTTTATTGGCCCGGTCTACTTTATTCTTCTATTCACCCAGTCTACTTTTTTGGCAGTTTCGTTCATCGTTTTATTGACCAAGTGTAAATTTGAAGATATTTTTAGTATGACACTGAACATACTGTAGTTATGGAAACATACATTGTGTAACATAAGGGAGTGCTGATACATGTTTATAAGTACATTTTATAATGTAAACTTAAGGTACACGTTTGTGATTGACAGGATATTGATGGTCACAGTTTGACCTCAGGGTATACATCTTATCTGTGCGTATATCATACAAAGTACAAGATATGTTGGACATCTTATGTTTAGGCCTACATATATACATATGATTACAGCACACTTTTGTAAATGTTATGAAACAATATTTCCTAGTTAAACATGCCATGCCAGTAATGTTTAGTCTAAACCTAAATCTAGACCACGCATGTGCATGCTAGAAGTAAACAATTATTCAAGTTAAAATTATCTATTTTCAGAACCTTGATGATTATTCACATCCTATCAGTTATTTCACTTTAATACAAATTTGAATCAATATTTTTTAGTATGATTTATGGGGTACATGTACAGTGAAACTTGTATATAATGACCTCCTTAGGGACATAAGAAAATCAGTCTTTATAGGGAGGTGGTCTTTATATAGAGGTTGATTTGTACACAAATGGTGGTATTGGGGACAGCCAAAAACAGTCTTTGTGACCAGGTGGTCTTTATACACAGGTGGTTGCTAAAGAATGTTTTACTGTTTATCATTTTGAATTTGTCAGTAAAATCATTTGACCTTCTTTGACATCAATTGTTATATGTTCAAGATGAAACACAATTTTCAAAATTCAGAACACTGTGCACAAGATGCTGAGAAAATATACACCTCAATATAGGAAATACAACACTACAAAATGTCCACTGCAGTATAGGATATGACATTTTAAGTTATGTTTCTATAACTATGTCCTCAGACATTATTTACCATGACACTGATCATGTTATATATAAAATTGTTTGAGAGAGTAGTTTGAGCTATACACTTTATCAGTAATTCAGTGGTAAAGACAGTTCAAGTTAACATAGAGGGGTGTATTCCTAACTAAATGTTTACATAAAAGTTTAACTAATATCTTTGTTTTGCCTTTGCTTTCTTAATTAACCCGAAATTAAAAATAAATAAAAGAACATATCTAGATATTACCAACCTCTACACTCTACATACTAAAACATGTAAAAAAAATAATAATGGTAAACCAGGTCCTCTTGCCTTTCCAAGTATTAATGTTTTTGTAATCTTTATACATTGAATATATAAATAACTTTAAATACAGCACCTTTGGTCAGAGATTTATAACATTTTGGTATTTTTCAAAAAATGTACATGTTATTTTGTTGTCATGGTGATCATTTTTTAGTTTTAATAAGCTTTAGCTTGATTAGCATATTTAATCATATAGCTTATCAAAAGGAACTTTGATTTCCTGCATGTGCATGTATGGTTTGGTATCTTGAATGTGCTACTTGTCTCAAGAAATAGCCTTGCATGGCATTTTACAGAAGGTTGATGCTGACGCATTAGATAACGACGATGAAACGAAAGTAGAAGCTAGTGATGACAAAGTGAAAGTAGAGTCTGATAAAGCTAGTGATGATGAGAGCAAAGAAATGAAGGATAAAGAAAAAATGGAGGAATCTAAAATTGGGGCTCCTGCTTCATCTAAAGAAAGTGATGATGTGGAGGATGAAGATGATGAGGATGGTGATGATGAAATGGACGGTGATAGTAATGCCAAAGTCAAAGACAAACCGGAGGAAATAGTAAAAACCAAAACAATTGAGTCATCGGCTGTGGTAATAACTTCATGTTGTGTTACATGTACGGTGTACAAAGGAAATCAAAATCTTAAGTTTATGCAGGAAAAGTGGGGGGTGTCAGATTAGTTAATTATATTAAGTACCATTTTGAATTTAAGTACAAGGGTGTTGTCCTCATGAATCTCTTCATCTTGAATCTAACAACACTTTATATCCTCACTTTCTTTTCACTTTTTGGTCTGTCTAACATCACACTTGTGATTTCTCCTTTTTTATTTAATTTGGTGTTTTCTAACTAGGGAAAAATTAAAGAAGATTTTTGACATCAGAATGAGACATGTCCATAAACATGATAAACATGTCCAATTTTTGGACATGACAATACTTTGTTTGACCTTTTTGTAGTTATTCAGTTCAACACAGCATCATGATGTCACTAAGGATGACTTAAAATCAGTAAAAATGACTTATCTAGCTCTCTTTAGTATATGTGTAATAAAGGAGAGTAAAGAATGTATTATACTAGTCACAAAGCATGATGTAGTGCTAATATAGTTTGCATGGTTCAGTACTTTAGATTTCCCATATGTGGCATGGGTGAATGATATATCTATATATGGTAACATCTTAATTTAGATAAAATTAGTTTCATCAAATATTTAATATGAAGATGCTGAAGTTGCATTGTTTAAATGTGTTAAACTTAAATATATGCCTGTCAAATGCAGACAAGTTTTATAGCATGTAGCAGTGTGTAGGTGTGTTTATAGTCTGTTTATAAGAGATGTAAGGGACCGGCACTGACACAAGTCTGACATGATTTGTACGTATAAATAATTTTGAAGTTTTATGGTGCTGGACCCTATACAAACTGTAGTTTGATCTTTTCTACTTGTAGCATGAGAATCTAGTTTAGAGGCCAGTACATGTAGTAGATAATTGAATGTAGATTTCTGTACTAGCTTTGCGACAATTTTTAAATATTTGGAATACTATATTTAGTTTATTGTATTTTAAACAAAAGTTGTAATTGTTTTTCTGCGAACAAAAACATTCAATAAAGGATGTATAAAAACATGTTATCTTAAGTGAAATGAAACAGTGTTTTGATAAAGTCCTTATTCATCCACTTTTCCTCTACAAAAGAGTTCTGTGAAGAAAAAAGAGGAATCTGAGGAAGATGAATCTGAAGAAGAGGAAGAAGATAAGGACAAGGAAGTTAAGCCACAGACACCTAGTAGAAGAGTAAGTATCTCATAAGTTCTGAAAACATTCTTGAAGTATACATAGAATTCTTTATTATAAACTGATTTCAGATTAACGCTGAACTACGAGGATAAAAAGCTTTTGAACTTTTAATACAAGAAATTGTGTGCTGAAAAAAATGTTTTGAAACATCCCTCTTCATATCCCCATACATCTGACATATTTGTAATTGTTTCTCCAGAAAATCAAGTACCACAGAAGGTATAAAAGGTGGATAAGTTATGCTGCTCTTCATTGTATATCTGTATTCACATCCTGAAACGTGCAAATTCTCAGAGGCTGAACAATACTCATCGAATCTTACCTGTACTTTTGTATATACCATGTCTAGAGACATTTCAACAGAAATATACATCTGCATTTGTTCTTCCGGTAAACAGCAAGATGTTCCAAAAGCAGAAAGCAACCGGGGAAATGGTATTTGAAGCGAGTATGTTTTGCTTTTGGAACATATTGCTGTTTACCAGAAGAACAAACACGGGTCAATGGCTGAATGACAGTAGGAAGCAGATCGCTTTGTTTTTGTTTTGGAAGGGGCTTGATCTTTGGAAAAAAGGAGTAACTTTTGGATATACTATGGATGAACTAATCATTTCTCTGTTTGTTGCTGTTTGTTTGTTGCTGAAAACTTCACTGCATCCACAGATGTTTATTTTTGTCGAAATGCCTGTAGACACGGTATGCACAAAAGTACAGGTAAGATTTGATGAGTTTTGTTCAGCCTCTGAGACTTCGCACATTTCGCGTTGCGAGTACAGATATACAATGATGACCAATATAACATATTCTCATTTTATACCTGCTGTGGGACTTGATTTTCCAGAGAAACAATTACAAATATGTCAGTTGTAATGGGATATGAAGTGGGAATGTTTCAAAACATTTTTTTCAATACACATTTTTTTTATTAAAAGTTCAAAAGCCTTTTTATCTTCGTAGTTCAGCTTTAAGAAATTATTCAAACTTGATTGATGTACCATGACTATGTGTTCTAGAAGTATGTCAGTAATTTTTCTGGTCATGCGTGTCATTATCATGATTCTTTCCCAGCATGCATTGTGTGTATGGTGTTTATGCACTGTGCAGAATGTTTTGAATCCTCTCAAACCTTATGTGGTAATTTTTTCTCAAAAGGCTTACTTCCCCAGCGCTAAAAACTAACTCTACACTACTATGAGTATGTTGTTTAAATTAGTTGTGCTTGGTTTAAACTATATTTTGTCTTATCTTTTTTGACTGTTTTACAATATAATATGTATGTCTACAAAATCTAGAAGCACTAACTGGGGAGCAGTTTTAATTCTGTGAAATGAAATGAACAAAGAAACCAAGAAAACTGTCTACTAGCAGACTTTGTTAAATTTTACTGGAAGTAATGAAATCTTTCAATTTATGGTCATGGCATATATCTTTTGCACTGAAATGATATTCAATGACTAAGAAATTCACCCAACATTCTAAATAAATTTACTTCATCAGCCCCTCGGCTCTGTTATTCTTTCTCAACTTCATTCATACCAAAACTCCTACATTTTATATGATACTTATATTTGATGGAATAGGCCCAACCACTAGCTCCAACGCCAAAACCAAGAGCAATGCCATCACCAATTCATAAAAAGAAAGAGTCTGATGATGACAAGGATGAAGAAGAGGAAGATGAAAAGAAAAAGGAAAAGGATAAAAAAGAAAAATCAAAAGGTAACTTATTTCATAAAATATGAATATGTTCATCATGGAGCATGTGTAGGTTTACTCTTGTTGTTGACTCAAAGATTAGAAAAACTTATTTATTAAGCAGGTCAGACTTTCATTGACGTTCATCAGCGTTCATTTAGCAAAGGCTCAAATAAAAATGAAAATAAAGTCTCTTGTCACTATAGGCATTGCAAGATAAAAGATTTGTATTTCATTTGCATGATTAAATCCATTTTGCATATGTCAAAATTTGTGGAACTCTGCCAGTGGCTGATTGCATCTTAATAGGAGAGGTTAATTGTTGGCTGGATATAAAATGACAAGAAAACAGACATCATAGATATATATGTACAGTCCAACATCAATATCCTACCTGTACTGAACAGAGTTTACTTACACCTGGTTTTAAACATAGTCTGGCAATGCAATGGAGGGATAAATGACTTTTTATACTGGGGAATAAGTGGCAGATGGCAATATGTAGGTTTGGTGTTGTAATGGGGGATTTATAGAGTATATTTGTTCCCATAGAAATGATGGCATTATAACAGGGGCGATAGGTCGGGGAGAAGCATATATGTAATACATGTATATATGTGTTTGAATCTCATAAATACAAGAAATGATTATGTTTCTCTGTACTTTCCTACATCTCTTTCCATAATCATTATTTTATAAACTTTTGTCACAGCATCTGTTTGATCTAAGAAGAGCTTATGTAATATCCCTTCAGTTGAATTGTTACATAACATTTGAAAACCTAGTGTAAGTAGATGTATATTACATATTTTAATTTTAAAATGAACTTATTTTGCGATAGTTATTAATGTACACTTATGAATGCTTTGTTTTCTTTAACAGGAAAAGGCAAGAAGAAAACTAATATATTTGGCAAGGTAACAACTGGAATATCAGATGATGAGGATGAAGATGAGGAAGAGGAGGAGGAAGATGAAGAAGAAGAAGAAGAGCAGTTAAAGGAAAGCAAAAAAGATAAGAAAAAGGATAAAGATAAAGGAAAGAAAGACAAAGAAAAAGATAAAAAAGAAAAAGACAAAAAGAAAGATAAAAAGAAGGATAAAAAGAAGAAAGGGAAAGATGATGATGAAGATGAGGAGGAGGAAGAAAAAACTGATAAGAAAGATAAAAAGAAAGGCAAGTGTTCATCTGTATCAGCTAATGAATTTTGATGGCAGCCTATACATATATTCACAGAAAAACTGTGTATAACGAGTACCTTGTCAAAAGACCGGTTTTTGCTGTCCCCAATAGTACCATCTTTGTACAAATCGACCTCTATATAAAGACCACCTCCCTATAGAGACCAGTTTTCTTTTGCCCTAAGGAGGTCATTATATACAAGTTCCACTGTATATTGTATCCACGGTATTATATATATATTGTACCAATGAGATTATATATATATTGTACCAATGAGAGCCAATGTTGAAAAGTACGAGAAATCAAAGGGGCTACAAAAGGGGCTAAAATTGTACAGCTTTAAAAATCTTCTGATCAGGATATTCCCAGATTCTGATGAAAAAGTGCCAGGACTCAAAGGGGCTACAAAAGGGACTAAAATTTTACAGCTTTCAAAATCTTTTGATCAGGATATTTTCACTGTAATGATACATAACACTCAAGTGACCATTATGACCTGTTGTGCCTCTTGTTCAGTAATAGAAACATCTTATGAATTAAAAAGTGAAATGTTTGGAAGATTTGGTGAAAGAGCAACTTAAAGATGCATAACTGAGAAATAAAATTATTGTCATAAGTATTAAAAGTTTTGATGTAGTCTGTATAAGACTTTTTGTGAATTTTTAGACAAAAAAGAAAAAGACAAAAAAGAAAAAGACAAGAAAGAAAAGGACAAGAAAGAGAAAGACAAGAAAAAGGACAAAAAAGATAAAAAAGGAAAGAAAAAAGACGAAGATGAAAAATCAGAGGAAGAGGAGGTTAGAAAATACCTATTCTGTTTCTTCTTCAGGCATGTGACTAACAACTAGTAAATTGTTTTATTCACACTGCCCATTTGCCCATTGTTCATAAACTCATCTTTTCAACATCTTTTTAAGAACCATGGTTACAGGGTTCACATAGACACCTTGTAAAGTGCTTGAATATAGAGTTAGTTTTTGAACATTTGGAAAAGTGCTTAAAAAAAAACACTCTTAAAAGGTGCTTGAATTTAATGCAAAATGCTTGATTGTTTCATCAGAGTGCTTGGATTCTCCTTCTTGCTTGTTCTTACATCACTAAAGAAAATACTTTTTTAAATAAAGAAAAATTAGCCCTGATCATACAGACACTTCATCAAGTATAATACGATTTGAGTAAAGCATTTTTGTGGTGCTGTGGTTTCTTTAGTGTGTAGTTGAACTCTAAGAAGTATTTGATTATTGTTATTGAAATGCAAAAGAACCTTGTTCTCAGTGTTTCTCTTTTTTCTTTGTTTTGGCTTTCAAGATCTTTGTAGCTTAAATATAACCATTGAAAGTGCTTGAAAAGCACTATGAAAATTTCTGGAAAAATGCTTGAAATATCTTTTTCATTGGCTGTATAATCCATGTGTGTGTTCCATCTAAACATAGCCGCTGCTTTCAATACCTGTATAGGCATTAAAAATTGTAAATTCCATTGTCCCCACTCCCTGGGTTTCACAGAGTAGGGCCAAAAACAGTGGAAACTTGTTATTTAAAAAATCTTTCTCTATATCTTGTGACTCTACTAAGACAAATATTTTATATAGAGATAATATTATGGAGTTGCTCTACCATAATTGAAAAATTCATGGACCCTGGATGTACCTTTCACCCACATGGATAGGATAATTTTGGGACTGGGCTAAAATACTAAAAAAAACAATAAAATGCCACATGTGATCATTATTTTTACAATAATCATATACAATTGAACACTTTAGGAAATGTCACAAAGAATTGTTTCAAGGTTATCCTTTCAGTAGGTCAGAGGTCATTAGCATTTACAAAGACTGAAAATGCTGCTTCTAAAAACCATCAACATTTTTGAGAAGACATATGCATTTGGAACTTGTATTGACAGATTTTAAGAACAATTATTATAATTTGACAGTTCAAAACCATGGTTATGTCAGCAAAAGTTACTCTGGTGATAATTAAGTTCAATTGGATCTCTTGTTAATCATTGCTAGTTTGTACATTGTTTTGGTAGATCGACGTATATCTTACAGAACAGGTATGACTTTTAGACAATTCTGTTCAGATATGAATGTGGAAAATATTCTCTGAAAGGAAAGACAACACAGAATGCAAAATTGATTGATTTTTATTTCAGTTAAAAATCTGAAAATAATGTTTTGTTGATGATAACTGTCTTCAGTAAATCCTTTACCCTGGTGGAAAAGATAGCTACATTAGTTTGATTATTTTGATCAATAATTTTAGTGACTAATTTCCCTGTAATACTACATCCATCTTCACTGTTCATGTAAACAGTTTTGTATGGTGTTATGATCTGCCACAGACACTTTTTCTCTGAGCTTGTCAAAACACAAATAACACCAGATTTTGTGATAAACAGTGAAAATTTTTCAGATATGGGTTCTATCATTATTTTCCAATATTTGTATACCAAAATTGATCTGAGTAACAATAAAGCTTCATTTAAGACTCCATACCACTATTACACTACACATGTTTATCTACTATATCTAGGTGTTTTTAACTTTTTAAGCTCAATGCAGGATATTCGGATTGAATCTCAAGATAGATTTTACAGTGACAAAAAATAGTAACAGCTCTTTGAAAATTCATTTAAACTTTGATTAGGAATGGGAACATTTACTGATATCATTTTTAGTTGTTGGAAAAACATGGGCTCTGTACTGTAATGCCACTGATTTATCAGAACTTTTTCATTTAATACATATATTTGTTATATTAGAGAACTCCACAAAATATTTGTGTCTTTTGTAGGAAAAAGATTCCAAAAAAGAATCAGATGACAAGGATGAAAAAGATGACAATGACAATGCCGAAAAAGGTGATGGAAAAGATGAAAATAAAGATGACAAAAAAGATCAGAAAGATAATAAACCTCCTCAGAAAAAAGTAAGTATTAAAACATGTGGAATGTACATTAGATAATGAATTAGCTGTATCACACTGAGTATTGTACTAGGTTCAGTGGTAGTGTGTTGGACCTGCAATTTGAAGGCTTTAGGTACATTCTTGGTCAGGCCTAAGGTTTTAAGCTCACCTCTACCAAGTTCAGCAGACTTGCACTATTGCCCCATACATCAGCATCAGTGTCTAGTTAACCCTTTCGTCCCTGTATATCTGAGTGGTATGCGCTTTTCTATTGTTTAAGATGAGTCTATTATGGTCTGTAGGGTTGAAAGGGTTAAACTTCGATGGCATATACATCTTATGATTCTTAGCACATGCTATTCTTCAGATGCAAGATGAATCTCGAATTTTTGCTAAAAAAAAATCTGTGTTTTTTACTTCTGTATACCTATAAATTTTACTGTTGCCCCTTTACACAAGGAAACTTATTCACCCCATTTTAGAAAAGCTCTAAACCACAGTAGTCTAATCAATGGAGTGAATTACCATGCTTCTATCATTTAGCATTAAAATTTTTGCCTTTATCATAAATTCACTTTCTCATCTAAGGGCGAAAAAGGCGAAAATCAAACGGTTGAAAAATTTCCAGGTGTTCTGTATTTTGATTGCACTGGTTAAGAAAGTTTGGTAGAGGTCACCCTAATTGGGGGTTATAATATTTACCGTTGTGTGTGGTGAGTCTTGATACCTTGTTTGAAACACAGCTAGTACCTGTGCCTTCACCAAAAATCTTGGTATAGGAAGGGACATTTTTGTATCATCACTAATTTGGTATCTGCCCATAGCACAGGTCAAAATGTATGGCACTTCACCTATAGAAAACGATTCAAAATAATTATTATGGAAATATCAGATCTAAGAGCATGGTAAGAATTGGTTAACCCTTACACCCCTAAGTTTGTCAATGGTATGTTCTTTTCTATTGCATTAGATCAGTCTGTTATGGTCTTTAGGGTTTAAAGGATTGAAATCTGACATGGATCAGAGTGACTTTACACATAAACTATTATGTCCTTTTGTTTTTGTGATTAGCATGCAGATGTAGAATACTGTACTAATCCACTGTGAAATTGATAAAATTTAAAAGACTTTTATCATTACAAATGATGCATTTTTTTGGCAAGGGGGAGAATTACTGTAGGTAACCCCACCTTATTTTTATTTTTATATTTTCATTTTTATCAGGTTGAGACGACATGTGTAAATGGCAAGCACTGGGTATGCTATCTAGATACTTGATTGTTCTTCCGTGGTATCTTTATGTGGGATATCTGTATTTATATTATACTGGATATATTTCACACTGGGTACCCTAAGATGTATTATTCTGGGTTTTCTAAGGTTTTGTTACTTTAAGACATTTAACACAGAATATTGAGTGGGGATTATTACACTCTTTACACTGAATTGTGTATGTGTACCTTGGAAGAGTTAAGTATGCATCTCTAGGGTATTTTAAACAATACTGTACACTGGGTACCTAGGAAGAGTTAAGTATGCACCTCTAGGGTATCTTCCACAGTATACTTTGTACCTAGGAAGAGTTAAGTATGCACCTCTAGGGTATCTTACACAGTACACTGGGTACCTAGGAAGAGTTAAGTATGCACCTCTAGGGTATCTTACACAGTATACTGGGTACCTAGGAAGAGTTAAGTATGCACCTCTAGGGTATCTTACACAGCATACTGGGTACCTAGGAAGAGTTAAGTATGCACCTCTAGGGTATCTTACAAAGTACTGTACACTGGGTACCTAGGAAGAGCTAAGTATGCACCTCTATCATATCTTCCACAGTATACTGGGTACCTAGGGAGAGTTAAGTATGCACCTCTAGGGTATCTTACAAAGTACTGTACACTGGGTACCTAGGGAGAGATAAGTATGCACCTCTATCATATCTTACACAGTATACTGGGTACCTAGGAAGAGTTAAGTATGCACCTCTAGGGTATCTTACAAAGTACTGTACACTGGGTACCTAGGGAGAGATAAGTATGCACCTCTATCATATCTTACACAGTATACTGGGTACCTAGGAAGAGTTAAGTATGCACCTCTAGGGTATCTTACAAAGTACTGTACACTGGGTACCTAGGGAGAGATAAGTATGCACCTCTAGTGTATCTTACAAAGTACTGTACACTGGGTACCTAGGGAGAGATAAGTATGCACCTCTAGGGTATCTTACAAAGTACTGTACACTGGGACACTTGGTTCCTACAAAGAGTTAACTATGTACTTCTAGGGATGGAACATATTAATCTTTGCATCTATCAACAAATGTAACCTTTCAGATAATACTGAGCTAAATAGATTTGTGACTTATGATAATTTACTTCAACAATGTTTAACATACAGAACACAGTATCATATGGTAAGTTTCCAAAATTTGAAAACAAAATCTGTATTTGGATTGACAGTGTGTAGAAGATTTTCATTGTATTAGGATCAGTAGCAAGTTGTTATGGCATTTGATTATGCAAAGAGGCAACCTGAGGTGCATTTGTATTTCACAACACATTTTTTATCATCTTTTTTTGTTTTCTTTCATTTCAGTCCAGCACATGTACGATATTATGATACCCAGCAGGATTCAGGCTGTATCACCTACAGTTCATTGTTAGATGATTAACGTTACTTATTATGTCACAAGTAGCCATGGTGATACAGAACTTCAGAAGTGAGAGGACCAAGTAGTAGTATCCAGAAATGCATTACTCAAACAGCATATCTCCAGGCCATCACGATACACAGAAATTGTATAGGCTTGTTACAGGACTTTCAGACACCAAGTAGCTTTTTAAGTTCTCTTATGATAAAGCCAGATATGCAGTTACAGGTTGTTAGTATGTATAGATTTATCTTTTATATGGATAGAGTTCAATACAATTTGAATTGTATGGTATATATAGATGGGGATACAATTTGAATTGTATGGTATATATAGATGGGGGTCTACTTAGTCAACTTTTTTCTTTATAATCATTCGTAGGGAACCACCAGTTATATTAAAGCCATAACAGGGCACCTTGCAGATATGAAGCAAAATTTCACAATAAATGCATTTAAAATCTTTCAGAATTGATAGAACTTGTATGGGAAATGTTTTTTGTAAATTAAGTATAAAATGTTTTACTTTGATGTGTCAATTGCTTCATACTTGGCCAGTCATACCTAAAAGCTGCTGTTTCTATGTCTAATATTTTTTACATTTAACATTTTTATGAATTTTTATCGCGGGGGGGGGGGGAATTGATAGACCCTGGGGAAATAAGATTTTAGCAGTTGTTATGTGAAAGAAGTACATGTAGATAGACTTTCAAGAAAACAGTCAGGTCGACGGTATGTCAGAACTTGTTATATATATTATCAACAATACCAAAGTTATAATTTTTACAAAAGAGGTCAAAACAGATGTTCATGATGATGGTTTCTGTCATTAAGACTTCATCTGTTGAGCTTGAATTTAATATAAATGTTTATTTCTGAAAGAAAAAGTGGTATCATTCAAGGCTATATAATAAATCTAAGTGTATTACTAAATCCGTCTAAGACTACCCACTGTATACACAATACAGAGGGTAGGTAGACCTCTCTGTTGTGACATATGTCAAATGTAATAGGTAGGGAGTGCTCAACCCTAACGTTTTGTAACTTGATCACATAATGTATGTTACAGGTAGAGAGAACTAAATCTGAACTTGTTGAAACTTATCATATAATCTAAGTTGCAAGGATAGAGTAGTGAAACATAACGTGTTGTAACTATAACAAAATATATGTTTCAAGTAGAGAAAACTGAAAGCCATCTTATTGTAACTTATCACATAACATGCATAATGTATGTTACAAATAGAGAGAGAACTGCACTGAAAGCCATCTTATTGTAACTTATCACATAACATGCATAATGTATGTTACAAATAGAGAGAGAACTGCACTGAAAGCCATCTTATTGTAACTTATCACATAACATGCATAATGTATGTTACAAATAGAGAGAGAACTGCACCTTAAACTTTGTGATATCTCGCACTTATTAATTACACAGGAATATAGTATCTTCATATTTGTTGGTTGGATAGAAGACATGTAGTCTATATTATAATTATATTTCCGCATTTACAGAGAAATTATACACTTCTAGCAACTCATGTGAGAGATTTTTAACTCTGTTTTATGTTTTTGTTCGTGCTTATCATTTAAATAACCTTGTTATAATGATGCCCATGTTAGAATTTTTCAAATGATTTTATCATCATCGTGTCCGTCCATTGTTTCTGATATTTTGTTAACATTGACTTTGCTTCAGCAAGATATTTTTCATCTAATATTTTTTGTTTATTACCAAGATCTGTGATTATATCATAATGTTAGAACCAATGTTTGTTGTTTTTTGTACAGGTATAGTTGTATCTATTGCATGGAAGTTATTTGTGTCGGAAATCATAACATACAGAAATTGATACACGAAATGTTGTTCAAGACCCATGTTTACTGTTTTGGGGGGGCATGTTTCCCTATACATTTAAAGGTGCTTGTTCACAGAATCTGATCAAATCTAATTAATTTCTAAAGTTTTATAAAATATATTTAAATGATCTGGAATAATATCATCTATTGCATTGTTTTATCAATTGCATCCCCAGTTAGGAAGCATGGGTGTGCATAACATTACAGTATCTGTGACACTTAGAGTTCAATAAGTAGACCTTTTGGAGGTTTTCCATTCAATTCAGTTTTGTTGGAATAGTTTGTACTAAAATCATTTGACATCATTAAAAGTCGGGCAAGGTCTCTTCTGGTTTTGTAACATTTACATTGACAACATTAGATGATATCTTGTTTCACTTCATCTCAAGGAAATTAAGTTTAAATAGATTTTCTCTTTGTAAGGAAGATAAGTGTTGTCACTTTTTTGTAAGCTGCTTTTCATATCTGGCACCTATCAATACATGATATACATAGATAGGTCATATATATATATATATATATATATATATATATATATATATATATATATATATATATATATACACCTCTCATATTATATATATAATTTATATATATATATATTATTATATATATATATATATACTATATATATATATATATTTATATATATATATATATATATATGTATATATATATATATATATATATATATATATATATATATATATATATATATACACGATAAAATGCTAAACAGGAAGTGATGCTGCCCGCATTTCTCTCTGAAGCTGCATACTATTATGATGAACCATAGCAGAATGGAACAAATGGAAAAAGCTCTATCGGCAAATTCCTAACTTGTTCTGTGTGTTCTGATTACCCAAACAAAATGGAACTAGGCACTCTTAATTTAAAATGGAGGGTACTGCCACTGGAAAATGTGTTAGTTTATTTTGTAACTCCAGGCTCAACGTAACTACACAGGTGTCATAAATTAGCATGTCTATGTTTATCTCCGAAACAGGTAAAAAGTCGCCAGTTTACTGTGTGATGATGTTATTCAATTCCAACATATAATGTACCGTATTACTTGAGTAACGAAAGTCAATCAACTGATGTAAACTTATTGACATAACTCACCTTTCTGCCATTTTGGATTCTGTTTGCAACCCCTAAGTTTTTGGAACATGTTGAAAGAGTATTGAATTCCGTTCTGTTATGTTTTTTTTTTTTTTAATTCCCCTGTATTTTGCAGGGAAATGCCAAATAAGGCTGTTTAGCTTCATGTATGTCAAGTACCCACCAAATTAAATAATCATCCTCCAAAATTCTGAATATAGTGTACATTTTATATACTTTTTATATCTCATAGAAATCAGTGAAAGGTAGTTCATTTGATAGATAACATTACATTCAAGATGATAGTGACTTTTTTGTGCATTTATTGAACTGCTCTGTACTTTGTCGTTGTATGAAGATAACATATGGTGGAGTACTAATTATTTGGCAGCTACTTCATATTGTATTAAATTGATAGAGTTATATTCAGCGTATCCATATGATCCAATAACTAAATACCTGGAAATTTTCACCCTGGAACTTATTTTTGCCCTTTTACAAAGGAAAACCTATTCAGCATGTCTTAAAATTGCCCTACATTACCATAGTTCCGTAGATCATGCAGGATGGCATGTATATCTTGCTTCAATTATTTAGCTTGAAAATTCTACTTTCATTTTATATTCACCCTCTTATCTATGGACGAAAATGGCAAAATTTAACGACAGGGAAAATACCTAGATATACTGTACTTTAAACATCATTTTAGTTTGGTCATACTACCTGAAAAGCTGTGAATAAGTACCTTTAATATACCTGAACAGCTGTGAATAAGTACCTTTAATATACCTGAAAAGTTATGAATAAATACCATAAACATACTTGAGAAGTTTTTAATAAGTACCTTTAACATACCTGAAAAGCGTTGAAAAATTACCATTAATATACCTGAAAAGCTATGAATAAGTACCTTTCACATACCTGCAAAGCTTTGAAAAAATACCTTTAATATGCCTGAAAAGCTATGAATAAGTACCTTTCGCATACCTGCAAAGCTTTGAAAAAATACCTTTAATATGCCTGAAAAGCTATGAATAACTAAGTACCTTTAACATACCTTAAAAGCTGAAAAAATACTTTTAATATGCCTGAAAAGCTATGAATAACTAAGTACCTTTAACATACCTTAAAAGCTGAAAAAATACCTTTAATATGCCTGAAAAGCTATGAATAACTAAGTACCTTTAACATACCTGCAAAGCTTTGAAAAAATACCTTTAATATGCCTGAAAAGCTATGAATAAGTACCTTTAACATACCTGAAAAGCTGTGAATAAATACCTTTAACATGTTTGTGTTGTATGAATGTACATGTGTATTTCTTCATGTTCTTATCTTAGAGAGTAATACATATTGATAATTAATCGATTTTGTGTATATGAAAACCCATAAATCTTTAAGTATGTTTGAATAATCTTGTTTAGTACAAGCTCAATATTCATTGAATCCTACATAGACATCATACATAGTGGTGACCAGTCAGTAAAAGTTTCCTGTGAATATAAAATGGAGAAGTTTGTTTCGGATAACATTTAATGTAAAAACAAAAAGAATCTCGTTAATTCATTTGTTATACAGGGTGTGAATCTGTTACTGATACTGTTAGATGACGTTGTTTATGAAACCATTAATCCACATTAATTAATTGCCTTTTTTAAAGTGTCCAAAATATCTCATTAGCCCTTGCAGCCACATTTGGACTCACCCATTTCAAAGAATGGTTAAGTACACTGGCAGAATTCAGGAGTGTCTGGTTTAGAGTCCAAATTTTGCAATAATTTAATATGCACTAATAACTTGTTCATTTCTGATTTATGGCGATGTACCATACATTTTATTGATTTGGGTGAGTCTAAATGTAACCATCAGGGTGAATGGGATATATTTGATTTACAAGAAAACCATAGCATGGAATTGTAAACCTTGGTATTTGTTTCTAAGAGAGGTGTCCTTTTATTTCTAAATATAGCATATCCTTATACATATTGACCTATCAATGGTAATCCTGTAGTGTGACATTATCTGTGTAGAGAAATCTGATACACATTAAGAATAATAAGAACATAAATGTAGCCTGTGTCTTTCTATTTTATTTTTCTAAGATTGAAAGTATGTTTTGAATTTTTTTAGGGTTTTTCGGGGAGGGGGGACGTGTTTGCATCATTTTGATTTCCATCAAATAGAATTAACTTTTTTTTTACTCATATTTTAACCAAATTTGGTATGTTTTTTTTGTATCGATAACATCTTGAGTTTGATTATAACCAATATTTGACCAATTTCTTTGACTTATGGGACTTTCAAAATTTATAAATTGTTTGCTTGTCGGGGTATAGGTTTATGCAAATACAACTTTGTATGGTAGTACTCACTGAAAATGTTTTATTTTTTAAAAAATGATAGGACTAAACTCATTCTGTGGAAATTATGACTTGTTTGATACAGGGAGGATGATCCAGGATCCACTCCAGATATACACACAATCAGTAAGACTCATCATTTTAATGGTTGAAAAATCTGTGTCAGGTGTAAAAGTTGTATAGAACCTGTAGAAAACAACAAAAGAAAAATGAAATTATTAACCCTCTCAACACTAAAGGTTATAATAAACTGATCTAAAGCAATAGAAAGGAGCATACCAACTGGCTACATAGGGGTGATAGGGTTAACTTGAATAGCAATGGAATGAATTGGGTTTAGTTTATTTATTGCTGCTCCATTTATCAGTCAAAGTTATCTGGAGGGTTTAAAGATGTCATGTTGATAAAATGTGTCGGGCTAATACACATCATAATTGGCCTATCAAATGTAATTGATTACTGATCAGATTACGTCACTGACTTCCTGTCCTTACCTGCCTGTTTATGTATAAGTTATTAATGAAATTCCTGTCAGCCAATGTAAAGATAGGTAGTAATAATTAAGTAATAGAAATTTGTGTTCTCTGTTAGTCTTAAATATAGTTGACATGTCTGTATCTGAAATAAATACTTGACACTTGTCTATTTCCAGTACAAGTCTGTTTCGACATGTCTGTATCTGTAATCAAGGCTTGACACTTGCCTGAGTCCAGCAGGCTACCAGTCTATTTTGACATGCCTGTATCTGAAGTAAAGGCTTGACACACGTCAATTTCCAATACCTGTCTGTTTTACTGTCGGGCTAAGTTTATCAGTTGGGACAAGCTATTAAAGTTTCCAAATGCAAAAAAGAAAATCAAGAAAGAAAGTTACTAAAGCTTAAGTTTATTGTCCGTTTTCAGTATTGAAGTTTTCAAGTTAACTGACTTTACACTTCATCAAAGTTTGTTCCCCACCCAAACCACTATCCACCCACCCACCACTTCTGGTACAGGCAGAGAAACTGATAGATCTGTCCCCAAACATATGCCATCACCCCTGTCAAGTTTGTAGTAACCAGATAAACATGCAGGTAATGATGGCCAGCCAGAGATAAGTAATGATGGTCAGTCCGAGGTCATTTGTATGTATAATTCAGCAACCTTGGTAAACAGTTACATCTGTGGATACATATATCTGTAAATACGCAGCAAACTTCAGTGGTCATGTTAAGAAACACTGTTAAATTTACATAGTTTGAAAAGTGTAGTTTTAATGAGTAAATGGAGTTTTTTTCTGTTTGTCTTGAAGTACATGTGATTAAACTGATAATTATGAATTTTTTTATTAGTCTATTCTTCAGTGTATATTATATTGTAATTTTTCATTTTTATCAGACACAAAACCATTTACTCGGGTTTCAAACCATTTGTTATTAAGATATGTTATATTTCCAAGTAACCCAAGCAGACTTGATTTATTCATACTTTTTATTAAGTTTCCCTAGATCCACACAAATTGTGATCTTCAAAGTAATAATATACATGGTATGTATTGATTGACACAAGTGACAACCTTATTCTATTTCCCATTTTCTTGTTACAATTTTTTTTTAAATTTTATGGTGTTTATGTTTTTACACCAGAGTTATCAATATGTCTTTAAAGATTCACACATGTTAAGATCATTATCTGTTTATGGAATGCATGGATTCACATAGATGTTTAGTTCATTGTAATAGATTCACATATGATGAATTGGTTATATATGTTTACAAATTCACACAACTGATCAGATAGTTTAAGTGTGAATTTGAAATGAAACTTTGCGAATTAATGTTTTTATGTGAAATGTTATTTATTGTAAGTCTGAGTTCACCCAAGTACAGCCAATACTTATTCCAATGTTTTATTATACCGTCCGATATTAGAAAACTTAATGTTTTGTAAGTGTAAAGGTAGTATGAAGCTTGTTCATCATATCTTATAAGGTATCTATGTTACATGTACCTGTTTGTTCAATATTTTGTTATTTATGCAAAGCACATTAATATGTTTCTGTTAAGTAAATGTAGAAAACGTATTTTTTTTACTTGTATAAATCGATGAATTCAATGCTAACCAATTATTTCAATCTTCCTTATGGCTAGAGAAACTTTTATTTGCCAATTTTAGTTTCTGTGAAATGTTATTTTGTAGGACATAATATTGTAAAGAAATGTTTTATAATGATACATTTCTTTTGTAAAAGAATTGTGGTTTGAAAGTATACATGTCAGAAAAATTATTTTTGTTTTAAATTTGCCATCGAAAACTTTGTGATATTCCATAAATGCATTTTGTAAATTCATTAACAAAAGTCATGTATTTATTCCATTTAGTTATGTAAATACAATGATTATTATATATACACATATCAATATACTCAGCAGTTATGTTTTTATTTATGATTAAATCCACGTGGTGTTATACTATTTTCCCCGTGTATCAGTAATTTACATGTTACTATCAATTTAAGGATTTGTTATGCCTGCAGGCCTCCATGGTAAAAACTTCAGTATTACTCAAATCTGAGAATTTTTCTCAACTTAGCTGATCTTGAAATCTGATTGGCTGAGAAGGCCCAAGTCCAGAATATTCTTGGACAGGATTATTCTTAATTTTTTTTTAAGGTGGGCCCCGGAAATTGAAGATGTGGGGGTATATAGTTTTTTGGTCTGCTTTCCATTTGTCAATCTGTCTGTTAGTTATTGTTTCTTTGACAATCGCTCATGAAATGCAAGTCACAGGTCTTTTGAATGTGTCTTTAAACTGAGGTCCTGTATCAAGGTAGACATTGAACATAGAATGACATTCACAACATTGGTGTCAGCCCATAGCACAGGTCAAAATCTGTGGCACTTCTCCTATAGCTGGTCATGTCCATATATCAGCAGAAATTTTAGCAAAGATTCAATTTTGGAATTATTAACAAGGTTGTAGAGATTTCTAAAATGGAATACCGCCAACAATTCATTCCTCATCTTAGGTAAGAGTTATCTTTGTTTTTTATCATAAAATCACTATAATTACTTCTCGCCAAAATTATATACTATAATTTTAGGACAAAATGCTAAATTTGCGTCTCGTCTCCACTTGTACAATATCAGAGAAAAATTACAAGTGGAATATAAAACAACAGTTTACTATAAAACAAAAATGTGTTCAATATTCATAAAAATAAGAAAGTGACAGAAATTCTTTTTAATTTTTTTATTTCTAATGAAGCTATCTCAGGATTTAAATATTTTCTTATCAAAAATAGAAGAAAATAAAAACATTTGAAAAGCATATACCAGGATGATAAGTGTTGATGAACATTTTCTTTATGTAGATAAAAAGCGATAACCAGATATAAACATATATATATATATATTGATATATCTATAAACAAAAGAATGAATAGATATACTGCAGTTTATAGCTTGCCTATAGATTTCCATTTCTACTCTCGCTCATCCACCCCTAAGCAACAATGGACTCTGCTAAAACAATGATAAGGGCCAGTCTAAATGTGCATCTAAGGATGAATTAGAACAAACTATGATAACTAAAACTAAGGTGCATCTATTCTCTCCATGACGGGATCTGCTATCCAGGTGCCATTGTAAAAGGTATCGAACAATTGTGATCTGTAACCAGGAAGTTCAAATCGCAGTGTTTTGTTCTGTAAACAAATTCCGGAGATGGAGTAGTATCCAGAGTCATCTGTAGTGGCAAAATTCTGGCAATGGCAGTCTATAAAGACGGTTACATTGGCTAAAAAATGCGTGCTATCAGTTGCTGCCGTTACATGGCCAGAGATTGTCTCGTTACAGGCGCATACATTGTTGCAACAGTCATGGACCTCTATGCCTGTGAAGTTCTTACTGCAGTTCCCTGAAAGAAAAAATATGATATCAATAATTTATGCAATCTTTCGATAATGATTTTTATGAAAATTTGATAATTTTACTTAATATGAATAATTATAAATACAAACATAGTGGGTTATACACATTTTAAGGTATTATAAATCTAAGATCTGCTAGAAGCAATGGTCTAGTTGCATGAGTTATACACAAATTATAATCTTTTTGTGGGTCATATACAAATTATGATATTATTGTGGGTCATATACAAATTATGATCTTAGCGTGGGTCATTTACAAATTATGACCTTATTGTGGGACATATATACATGCATATGGATATGATCTGTTGGTCATACACAACACAACAGCATCACCAAGTGGTAAAAGTTTTTGTCTTTAAATTTGATTTCCAGTTGTAATCTTACAAAAATTATGAAAATAGTGAATGTTTTGTTATGTTTAGTTTATTTATTTATTTATTTATTTTTGCCCAATTGCTTAGTGTAAATGTGAAAATCGTGGAAAGAAACCATATTGCATTGCCATTAACTTCAAGCTTTAGTCAAAATAGTCAGAATTTGTGTTATCTCATTCATATATATATATATATATATATATATATATATATATATATATATATATATATATATATATATGAAGCTGTTTTTCCAGCTAATTGAAAAACAAAAATAGAAATACTTATAAATAAAACAATCATGTTAATGGATGCTATAACATAAATAAGTAAAACAGTTATCATAAAACAATAAAAATAAAAGTTTTTATTTCTTTAGATCAACCTATAAACTGTTAAAGAAGTTTATTCTACAAATACACAAAATGTAAAGAAAATAATGAACATTTGTAAAGATTTTTTAAACGAAAAAAAAGTAGCGGAAAGTTATTATATTGGAAATTATTTAACTGATACATTACACACACACACTATCTCTCTCTCACTCTCCCTCTCTCTCTCTCTCTCTCTCTCTCTGTATATATATATATATATATATATATATATATATATATATATATATATATATATATATATATATATAACTAAATCAATTTATTATTTACTAAGTAAAATGTGTTGATGTAACAGCTTAAACATGAGCATGAGTCATAAAGCTGTGTAATAGTACAAGGCAGTGGATGAAAACACACACATACACTCACACATAAACACACACACACACACAGACATATATATATATTATATATATATATATAAATATATGTTTATGCAGTGGACTAATATTGACCTGGGCACGGCACCATAAATCTTCAGAATTTACTCAAGTCTGAAAATATTTTCAACTAGGCTTGCTCAGCAAATCAGATTTCAAGATTAGGCAAAGTTGAGTAAAAATTTTTAGTCTTAAGTAATTCTCAAGTTTTATGGTGATAACCCAAGGTGCAAAGATCATAAAGCGACTTCAAACCCGAGTTCTAAATTCTGTGTCAAGATTTGTTGGATGTCATTTTCTTCCAGTATCGTCTGCTTTACCAAAGTGCTTAACTATAGAATTGACGAATGAGCGTATCATTGAGGAAATTAAGACTTAACTAATTCGTGATACTGGACCTTAGTATTATGGAGGGGTAAGCATTCTCCTGTTTACTGGTCAAACTTGATGCTAGTCCATGTAGTAAATATAAACTAAAAAATGTATTTAAACACTGATCAAAACTTTTCACACTTCACTTAAAGATTCTGACATCCGCATAACGGAACAAAATTTTGCTGAGGCGTGAAACAACATAAACAAACACCTTTCTATGTTTGTAAAATGCCATTCAGGCAACCATGTATAGATGTGTCTAAGATATCCGCGTCAGCGAACGTTAACTTATATTTCAAGTAGATCAAAGAAATGGTACGAGACGATAGACAAGTCTAACTTGAAATTGTTTTGTATTAACTGTCAAAGATTGCAACTGTTATGGAGGTGAAATTAGCACCTGCATTGTTTACACTTATTTGATAAGACTGCGTTCAAATTCAAAACACGTCTAATTACCAGAGACAACAATATATTAGTATTTAAGAGGCAAATCTAGAGGGACATTCCACCACCGATCATCCTACATGGATCTTAGCAAATTTTGGAATCAATGATTTTAAAATGTTGAAAACTAAGGTAGATGTGTGTGCGTGTGTGAGAGAGAGAGAGAGAGAGAGAGAGAGAGAGAGAGAGAGAGAGAGAGAGAGAGAGAGAGAGAGAGAGAGAGCATGTAAACATGCTATAATGTCCAACATTATTAGAGGAAGTAGATACTGTAATCATATTATATATTATTTTGACTGCACAGTCGTACCAAGTCATTCATTCATGTTAATTGATAGATGACAACAGCCCCGGGCATATCATGTTAAGCTGGGTATGTCGTGTTATAATCTTAAGATTGAACTGGATAAACTTACATATTACTTATCAGGAGAGATATCCAGATGTATTTGATAAGGACACGGTACGCATTGTCATATGTAAGTGGTCAATATTTAACAGGATCATAGAATTTCTTCAAAATAAGGTAAGCGGAATTTACACTTTTTCATATCGTTTACATATCAAGATAATTAATATACTAATATCAGATAGGAATAGCAAGTGAATCATTTCTTTACACATGCAACGCATGCCTTTAAGGGGATTGGATTGTTGTCCAGGCGTAACAGTTTTTAAAAGAAATATGTTCTGATGCACATTGTATATAAATGGATATCGAGGATTCCCGTTTTTATGATAAAATGATACTTGTTTTCTTATTATTAAAGACCCCGTGTCTTGAAATACATAACTCAAAATCTTGCTGAATTTAGGATTTTCTGTTTGAAGATCACCTGTCATTAAATACCAAATTTGTAAAAAGCTACGTGTGTAATTCGAAATACTATATTATCAGACAGTACACCTGATTCCCACTTGGAGACAGATTAAACTTGTTTCACTGCATTTAACCGATTCCTATATTTTTCTTAAGCTAAAATGTTTCTCTGCTTTTTACCAATTTCCCTTTTATATGTATTTGGTTTCTTTACATTTTTGTTACCGACCCCTATACTTTTTAGATACATTGGTATCTCAGCATTTTTACCAAGTCCTATACTTTATAAATACATATACATTGGTTTCTCTACATTTTTACCTATTCCTATAATTTGTAAATGCATTGGTTTCTTTACATTTTTGTTACTGAGCCCTATAATTTTTAAATACATTTACATTGATTTTTCTATATTTTTACTTTATATTCCTATAATTTTTATTAAATATATTGGTTTTGCTACATTTTTGTTACCGAGCCCTAAACTTTTTAAAATACATTGCTTTCTCTACATTTTACCGAGCCCTATACTTTTTAGATACATTGGTTTCTTTACATGCTTTACCGAGTCCTATACATTTTAAATACATTGGTTTCTTTACATTTTCACCTTTTCCTAAACTTTGTAAATACATTGGTTTCTCTACAGTTTTACCTATTCCTATATTTTTTGTTAAAGAAACTGTTTTTTCTGCATTCTTATCGAGTCCTACACTTTCGTAAACACTGGTTTCTCAGTACATTTTAACTGATTTTATACTAATTTAAGTAATACATTGCTTTCTATACATTTTCATTTTTTATATAATTTTTTGGTTAAATTCACTAGTTTCTTGTCATTTTTACCAATTTTTATACTTTTTAAATACACTAATTTTTTTTTTTTTTTACCTATTCCTATATTTTATGTTAAATACACTGGTTTTTCTGCATTGTTACCGAGTCTCATTGGTTTCTCAGTTCATCTTTTTAACGATTGTATACTAATTTAAGTATTGGTTTCTCTACATTTTGACATATTCCTACATTTTTTGTTAAATACACAGGTTTCTCTGCATTTACCGATTCCTATACTGTTTTTTTTCTATCCGACAAATATCCTTCATTGAATTCAAATTACATCCCCATATAAGACGCACGGTAGGAGACCCATAACTTGTAATTCATTAATAGGCCCAGTGGTTTATTTTTAATTTTTTAATTTTAATCGACTTTTTACCATTGAATATAATAATTCATAAATTGAATTAATTTGTGAGTACTTATATCAGATACTTTTTAGAAATAAAACTTTTATTAAAAAGTTGATCTAGGGTTTTTTTGTTTTTGTTTTGTTTTGTTTTGTTTTTTTTGCAGGGCGAAAATAAAACAAAACATTAGTCCTACACGATACATCTTTTGAAAAAGCAGCTCATTACTTTGCGTATACACTTTGTATAAAGTTCTGACCCTCGTGGTGATTATACGTATGGTCGTTTGTATGCACGCTGAAAGTCGAAGTTCGAAGCCTAGTTCGGTCAGACGTTAGGTAATTTGTAATTAATATTGACAGCACTTAAATAACATAAAACGAAAATTAGTATTAATAACCACAAAATAGCAAACAAATAAACACACTAAAAACGAAATAAATAAATGAATAAAAATAGAAACAACAATTAAACAGATCCAAATTGATATATAATATTTAAAAGAGAAATAAACAAAAACAAAAATGATAACAAAAAATACAAGACGAAAAATAAATACCCTGACACAATCCGATGATAATCAACAAGACCCAACTGAAAATCATTACTTTTCTTTTGTGACTTACGACCACATTTGAAATATTTCATAAATTTAGATCGATACTTAATTATAAGATATTTTCAGTCCCCACAATCCTGTGTAAAGGTGAGATTACTAGGACAGTTATCATACATAAAAAAGGGAAAAAGGAAATTGTCATAAATGTCTTTGATATAAAAAATTGATTAGAGGCATTTGTTCACATTGGACATGTACTCTTGTTCACTGTTATACAAATTCGTTTTTTTTTATTTTACAGTGCAGAAAAGATACAAATATGTCAATATTCCACAGCTGTTGCGCAAGACATTCTCGATTGTCGGAATCTGGCACAATGAACTTTGCCTGAGGGACATCTGGACGTCAATAGTAACATATAAAACGAAAAATAATATCATTTTGAGGGAATCTAACATTGAAAACATATCAAACTCTGACAATGATAGTGGTTATAGTTATTCTGGGGGTCATAGTGTGGCGTGCCATTGTTCACTACAGAAAGGAAAAAGACAATCCATCAATTCTAGAGGAGGAGAATGTTACAGTGATCGGAAGCATAAAAGAAACAGTATTGAAATACAAACTACTTATTTTTATTAGTAGTTCTTTAATGACTTTGGGATTTATAACCTGGCTTTATTTTCATTTTCATCACCCGATATATCTAAAATATGGCATAAACAAGAAATACTGGGAATCTGATGAACCAGAAGTGTGGGCTGGACACTTTCAGGCAATGTCTTTACCAGTAACCACACATCCTCGTTTCTATGCTAAAAAGTGTCCCCATTTTTCTAAACATGGTTTTTTACAACGACTGAACATTTTATCGAAATTGTCTTCAGGAAATGAGTCAGAGGAAATTTTCAAAAGTCTGAAATTATATTCAACAGAAAATGAGATGTATGACAGAAAATCTGCTTTCCCTATTTTTATCACTGAAGCATCTTCGGACACATTTGCGAAAGTGAACAAAACTGTGAAAGCTATGGAAATAGAATTAATAAATAAAAAACAATTAAACACGGTGATTTTGATTTACGATATGGGATTAACGTTTGATGAAAAATACGAATTACTTAATTGTAGTCAGTGTGAAGTAATTGAACGCTTTCCAGAAAATATAAAAGCATTTCATTGGACACCTCTCGTTATCTACATGACATTACAACGATTCAATTCGGTAATTTGGTTTAACGCTTCTTATAATTTTAATCTGACAATGTTAGATAACGTCGTAAACAAGACAAATGAAAGAGGAATTAAATTTATCTTAGACCGTGATGAAGAGGATATAAAAAGTGAGGACTTACGGTCAGTTTGGAAAGATACGTTCATCACTGAGGACGATCTGTCAAATGCAGTGACGGATGGATCATCTGAACTAAAGTTTAGTGATCAAACCATTGCGAACATGATCCAAGAAAGCATAAAAAACTGCCGGGACATGCTTCCGAAGCAGACAGTTCAAGTTATATCCTTAAATAAGAATAATTTCACAATGGAAGCGGCAATTAAACCTTGGGTTTTATGCTCAGTGAAGGGCGACTGCTTTTCACAAACAGATTGTACACTGATCTCGCATACTGAGTCTCCCACAAGTCAGTGTAACTGTAGTCGGTATATGATTGATTTTATATTAGTTTTTTTATTTAACGACATAGTCGAATATTTCTACACATAACATTCGCATCATTTTCATTATATAAGGGATCGCATAAAATAAAACAAATGACCAATAGTTCATATACATGTGTATAGATCTGTAAGTTTTATTGGTTGGCTGGTCGCTACCATTTTACTTTTTGCCAATCATTTCACCTGGGTATGGTGACGTCATTAGTTACATGTGAATTACCACAAATTTATACATGTGCCATGGACTATGCCAAAGCATGTGACCTCAGTTTGAAGTATCGCACAAATGATATTTGGTTTCACTTCTTATCTCGAGCCCTTAGCGAGCGAATAGACACTATCTTCTTTCAAGAAGTAAAAGCCACGAACCGAACTGGGAATTGCACTGGGACTTTCAACCTGCGAGATGAACAAACTATCAACCAGTTAAGTCACCGCAAGCAATTTTGTATGAATGCAGTGAGGATTTGATTCAGCAAAGGTTATTAATAATCGATACAGATCGGAATGGAAATCAAAAGAGAATACAAACCCACTTCTATTCTCACGCGCGACAAAACCGCTTGCCATAAATTGACGGAAGTCGTCAAGTTTCTAGCTTGAGTATTTTAGTATGGAATCCTACCTATTTATAGCAATACGATATTACGGGGCTTCCATTTGTGAAGTATTCTCTCGAATGGTATTTCTATGACTGTTATTACATAAACAATAAAACATGTATAATCAATTTTGCGATGTATTTACCTTAAAATCGGTCAAATAAATGTTTTGCTTGTTTCATCTATAAATCCCTCTGTTTCTTATGAAGCCACAAAGATATCATTTTGTTGTAGACAATGGACGTCGGCTAATATTGAAATAATCTGACAAAGGGTTATACCCATGTTTCAGGTTTGGATTTTACTGAAATTTGACAACAGATGTGATCGACCGACAGGAAATATATTTCTCCTTCCTAACAATCATACATACCCCAACACCAAATAATATCCTAACACCCGATAAATACCCTAACACCAAATAATATCCTGACACCCGATAAATACCCTAACACCAAAGAATATCATAACACTCGATAAATATTCTAACACCAAAGAATATCCTAACACTCGATAAATATCCTAACACCAAAGAATATCATAACTCCCGATAAATACCCTAACACCAAAGAATATCATAACACTCGATACATATCCTAACACCAAAGAATATCATAACTCCCGATAAATACCTTAACACCAAATAATATCCTAACACCCGATAACTACCCTAACACCAAAGAACATCATAACTCCCGATAAATATCGTAACACCAAATAATACCCTAACACCCGATAAATATCCTAGCAACAAATAATACCTAACACCCGATACTTACCGTAACATCAAATAATATCCTAACAACCGATAAAAATCCTAACACCAAATAATATCCTAACACCCAATAAATACACTAACACTGAATAATATTCTAACACCAATAAATACCCTAACACCATATAAAACCCTAACAACCGATACATATTGTAACGCAAGATAAATACCTTAACACCAGAAACATACCCTAACACCCAATACATACTGAACACCAAATAATACCCTAAAACCCCATACATACCATACCACCAAATAAAACATAAACACCCGATAAATACCCTAACACTAAATAATACCCTAACACCCGATACATACCCTAACACCAAATAATTCCCCAACACCCGATACATACCATAACGCACGATAGATACCCTGACACAAGATGCATACCCTATCGCCGGATACATATCTAACACCATACCCATACACCCAATGCATACCCATACATCTTATACATACCCTAACACACGATAAATACTTTGGCATCCGATACATACCCATGTACGCAATACATGCCCTAACACCTGATACATACCATAACACACTATTTCTACCCCGTTTTTTACGACAATCACCATACAATCTCTACAGAGAGAATCTCAGTAATAGGGAGCTGGTAACGTTTAACGTTGATCAAATTGAATATGTAATATCTTTAAATATAAAAAATTTCAGATACCAAAGTATAAATCAATAGAATGTCCAGGACATAGATACAAATCCGGTAAAAATGGACAAACACGGACCTCTGGAAACCTACATGTATGGAGGTGCTATGGAGGAGTAAGTATCCCCTGTCGACCGGTCACACCCGCCGTGAGTCCACAGTCAAGTCCAATGAAACACGTGAGGAGTGTATCCTCGTCACAATTGGTACAGACGTCTCAACAACCGCCAACGAAAAGGCAACTCAACATTTCACGTAGTGAAACAGAGTAGTCGCAAACAAGACTATTATACCGACCGTAAAATTAAACATATTAACACATTATAATATCCAAAGTATACTTAGTGTATTGTACCTCCCTAACACGATTACCATCAACTCGTATGTGTATTGTGGTGTGTGTGTTGTGTTGTGTGTGTTGTATTGTGTGTGTTGTGGTGTGTGTTGTGTTGTGTGTGTGTGTGTGTGTGTGTGTGTGTGTGTGTGTGTGTGTGCTGTACATTGTTTTGAACCAATATATGGATTTATTATACGGTTTTACGCACCTGGTTTATCATCTGAATTGCACAGGGTATGACATATTGTCATCACAAGCTTTTGTAATCCTACATAACTTCAGATTCAATAATTCAACATTTTAAATCACATTTCATCTTTGTGACACTATGTAACTACCTATCATCGATTGATTATTTTGGTTTTGATTTTGAATGTTGTTTTACGCCACACTCAACAATTTTTCAGTTATATGGTGGCGGCCAGTTTTTATTGATGGAGGAGAGAAGCCGGTTACAATGTACCCGGGAGAGACCATCATCGATTGATAATAAAATGGTTACAAAATGTCACATTGACAATCAGTATCAGGTACAAATATGGTTACAGAATATTCAGTATATCGCCAATGAAAGGTACACATATGGTTACAGAATATTCAGTATATCGCCAATGAAAGGTACAAATATGGTTACAGAATATTCAGTATATCGCCAATGAAAGGTACAAATATGGTTACAGAATATTCAGTATATCGCCAATGAAAGGTACACATATGGTTACAGAATATTCAGTATATCGCCAATGAAAGGTGCAAATACGGTTACAGAATATTCAGTATATCGCCAATGAAAGGTACAAATATGGTTACAGAATATTCAGTATATCGCCAATGAACCTTAAACTACCAACATGGCTTCACAATACAGTCAAACTTGAATTAAAGGACATCTGTCTATCAAGGCCATCAAAATAATATTTGTTAACTTTTTTATAATAAATAAATCTCTTTATAAAGACCTGTCTATAATACGTTTTGCCTGTTCACTTGTGTTTCCCTTATAGACAGGTTTAACTGTATCCACCATTTACCAAACTACAGACGTCACAATTTTACTTGGCCATATAGGGAGTTTCCATAGAAAATATAAACTTGCTGGTTAAATACTAGTGTATAAATTATTTAATTTGGTAATAAGAAAATAATAAATCAAATCATTAATGAAACTGTATTTAATTCTTTGTTTAAAGGTGAAACTTCTATTGAAATGCGATAAGGCATGGCTTCACAAAATATATATTTTAATGTGGATCTATATGTATATGAAATACATAGTAAAAAATAACAAAAACTCAATCGATGAAAAAAAGCTGTTTACAGTGAAGGTATTCACCTATTACAATTTGTACAACCGGGTTATTCAAAAAGTGAAATTACCGGTGTGACATTTAAGTGGCATATTGCATGATTTTTCTATTTCTTCTTATATCCCTCCAAAGAAAATAGGAAAATGAATCCCTTATCTATGTACGGTTTCACGGCGTGTATTTCATTAAATGCTAAACAAAGTTTTTTAATTTATGTCAATATAAACGCATTTAACATGTAATACTTGTTACGTAACTAGTCATTTTTCTTCAATGCTTATTGATTGCAAACATATTTGGTAAATTTATAAAATCTGTATAATTTATTTCTTTGTTGAAGGCCACAATTCTGGAAGGTCCATTTTTTCAAATTCCCCCCATAATCTTATTTTAGATTTCCCTCAACCTATCACCAAACCCCTTTATAACGCCAAAATAGTGTTGATAAATAGTGGCAGTATAATGAGGCGTATCAGATTGCATACAAAAATTTCAGTATCAAGGAACATTAGTTGCCGTCATAACAAAACCACAATGCAATACGCTGACATTTAGAGATGATGTCAGGGACTGGGTAAAACGGTGAAATATAATTGGACCAATCAGAATGAACTGGCTAAATTGAAATTGATTAAAGGTGCTGGATCACAGATTATCAATAAGTAGGATCGAAATGTAAATTGTAATTACTTAAAGGGTTTTAAATTGCGTCGATTTAAAACATAATTAAATACATCTTTTTAATTTTCCTGCATGTGGTTATTCATAATAATGTGTGTTTCTTTTTATAACAATCGGCAGTTTCCTGCTTGATGATGCGTGAAGTTTTTCCAACGTGAGAGTAATTATGATGCGTGTTGTTATCTACACTAATCGACATTTTCCTACGTGAGAGTAATTATGATGCATGCTGTTATCTACACTAATCGACATTTTCCTACGTGAGAGTAATTATGATGCGTGTTGTTATCTACACTAATCGATATTTTCCTACGTGAGAGTAATTATGATGCATGCTGTTATCTACACTAATCGACATTTTCCTACGTGAGAGTAATTATGATGCGTGTTGTTATCTACACTAATCGACATTTTCCTATGTGAGAGTAATTATGATGCGTGTTGTTATCTACACTAATCGACATTTTCCTACGTGAGAGTAATTATGATGCGTGTTGTTATCTACACTAATCGACATTTTCCTATGTGAGAGTAATTATGATGCGTGTTGTTATCTCCACTAATCGACATTTTCCTATATGAGAGTAATTATGATGCGTGATGTTATCCATCTGGATTATTCGAATTTCAAGATATTCTGCAAGCTAGTACCTTGAACATAATGTAATGACATACCTGATTCTGTAGTGAATTCTGGTAACACCTTTGTAGCCATCGCAGTTGTTGTTTCATCTGCAGAAAAGTAAACAATGTCATAATATATATATATATATATATATATATATATATATATATATATATATATATATATATATATATATGTATGTATTTATTTATCTCAAAATAATTTATTCAAAAAGTATTTCGATGATATTTCGACTTTTACAACTTGTACTTGATGTACAATAACAAATAAGAGCTATACACAGGTATAAAATGTCTTATATTCATATATATTTGGTGAAAATAAGGTCAGGGCCAGTGTGATACATGCATATACAAATAATAAGGTTGAATTAATCAACTGCATGTGAAAAAGTGGCATACTGTGTTTCTCAAGTAATTTTCGCAAAATAAATACGAATTTAAGAATTTTTTGCCTGTTTATATATTTCCTTTTTGTTATTGCATGTCAATTTACGTAGTAAAGAAGAAAACAAAATTGAAACAAAAACAGCTTATGCCCCTTAAAGTTTATATAAATTTATATGGTTGTTTCGATGATATTTCGACTTTTACAACTTGTACTTGATGTACAATAACAAATAGGAGCTATACACGGGTATAAAACTGTGATACTTACTGTGATACAGGACCTGGGTTTTTACTGTCTCAGTCCGAAGGACAGGAAACCAACCTGCCGCCGGCTGGACTCGAACTCACGACCTCACGATAAAGAGTCGAACGCGCTACCGAGTGAGCAAGGCCGGCTCAAGTTTATATGGATAAATAATTATGTTTATCAGGGAGACGTTTTGATCCGCAAGCGGTAGGTCCTGAATTTGGTTCTAGGTAACAGGACAAATATTTTGCTTGACAAAAGAAGTGGCTTTCCCTTCACCAGGCCCTCAGCATAAAAATGAAAGTCACAAATGCGACTTCTACCCTGAGGTGTCGTGTTACGGCGAAAAAGTGGAAAATTCTTGTATTAAGCAATAACAAGACAAAAAAATATGTGAGAAGGGATTTTAACTTTATTGCCGCTACCTAAATATATGATATACATAAAATGTAATCTTTTATCTTTATCACTAAAATTGACTATATATGGCTATTTTCCTGTAAAGGCCTGAATCTTGCAAAATCCATCAATGTATGCTGTAATTTTATATAAGTTAATATCAATATATTCACATATCTGACACTTTTGTATTTCTAACCTCAACTGAAGATCAACAAACTTCTCAAAAGCTAGAATATTCATTTTACAGTGGGTACGCATTTTCGGATTTGGCAATACGTTTATATTTAGATTTGGCCTTCTATGATACCACTTTTTCTTTCGGAAATATACATTTATATTAAATTTGAGCTCAACTGATTAATTGAATTTAAATAGCAAAATAATTCAAAACAATAATGTAGGACTTTGAATTATATAATTATCATTGTAACATTTATTAATTGAATGATTATAGTCACTAGAAACTAAAATATGATGACTGTAATTAGTGACTGGGTATGTAAGTGTATATGTATAGTGTATATAGATGTAAAGACTCACACAATAACTAATAAAAATTATTCAGTGTTTCCTTTGTTAATTTGCAGGAGGTTCAGTCACTTTTGAGTGACTCGGACTAGAGCTTGTTACCGACCACGGCATAGAACTAATTCCCTATCTAAGACGTGTTTAGGAAAATAGTATCGCAAACAAAACACGACACGTCAATATGTTTCAACCCAGCATTTTTTTCTGGGTACGATCAACAAATTACAGAGCCGGCCTGGCTCAGTCTGTAACGTGCTCGACTCTTGATCGTGAGGTCGTGAGTTCGAGTCCAGCCGGCAGCAGGTCGGTTTCCTGTCCTTCGGACTGAGACAGTAAAAACCGAGGTCCCGTATCACAGTAGGTATCGGCACGTTAAAGAACCCTCACTGCTCAATGGCCGTAAGTGCCGAGCATAGGCCAAAATTTGAAGCCCTTCACTGGCATTTGATGACGTCTCCATGAGTGAAATATTCTTGAGTGAGACGTTAAACAACAATAAACAAACAAATTACAATACAGGGCCATATCTTCTACATTTCACATATCAGAAGTTATCAAAGAGCACTTACCTTTGTAATGACCACAGAAAGTATGGCATGACGTTTCTGCCACTGTTCTAACTTACATATATCTTTACTTACCAACTGCTCTTACCTTTACAGAAACCACATAATTTTAACAACACATATATCGATATCTACCAACGTTTCTGTCACTGTTCATGACTTACCACTATCCTAACTCATATATCTATACTTACCAACTGCTCTTATCTTTACAGAAACCACAGAAAGTACGACGTTGCTGCCACTGTTCTGACTTACATTTCTACCACTATCTTAAACTTACAGAAATATCTATACTTACCAACTGCTCTTACCAGAGGAAAGATGTTCACAGTGTTTACAGTCTAACAGGCATGTGTAGAAACAGTACGACATAAGAAACGTTATATTTTAGCTGCCACTGTTCTGACACAGAACTTTTATATCATAAATTTATACTTTTCCTATACGGTATGTTGACAAAATACTGACTTAGTTTCTAAGATACGGTACCTACTGACTTACAGATAACGGTATGTTGACACACTAAGTTTCTAAGAATTTACGACATGAATGTTTCTGCCACTGTTTATGTATTCCTTAGTTTCTAAGTTTGTGACAAATATCCAAGAGGTAAGATGACTTCACAGTGTTCAAGAGTCTACACAGTTTCTAACTGTTGTACTGACTTAAACGGTAAAAATAATAACATTTAAAGATATCGACAAATTTGTGTACTCCTAGAAACTATGTCAAATATTTTTAGGAAAGAATACTCTTTTGTCATTCCTACTTACGACAGTATCACTAGTTATAAGATCTTGTAAGTGGCCGAGCATAGGCCAAAATTTGACACTGGCAGAACGTATGAGTTAAATATTCATGAGACTTAAACGGTTCCATAAGATTATCGGCACTGTTGACACAAAACATGACTCGGTTCTAACTAAGATACGGTATGTTGAAACAAAATTTACTGACTTAGTTTCTAATATATCTATATATCTACCAACTGATACGGTATGTTGACAAGTATCCTAACTGACATATATCTTAGTTTCTAAGATACGGTATGTTGACAATAAACTGACTAATCAACTGATTTACCATCTAAGAAACCACAGAATTTACGGTATGTTTTGACAAATATACTGACTGTTCAGTTTCTAATGTGTACTGTACAAAAAATAATAACTGACTTATGTTTATTTAAAAGAATACGTCATTCCTACTGTATGTTGACAAACTATACATGACTTAGTTTCTAAAATACGGTATGTTGACAAAATACTGTACTGGTACTACTAGTTTTTCTAAGATACGGTATGTTGTACTGACAAAGTACTGACAAAATTAGTTTCTAAGATACGGTATGTTGACAAAATACTGACTTAGTTTTCTAATGACTTTTGACAAAGTTTCTTTTTTCTAAGATACGGTATGTTGACAAAGTACTGACTTAGTTTCTAAGATACGGTATGTTGACAAAATACTGACTTAGTTTCTAAGATACGGTATGTTGACAAAGTACTGACTTAGTTTCTAAGATACGGTATGTTGACAAAGTACTGACTTAGTTTCTAAGATACGGTATGTTGACAAAGTACTGACTTAGTTTCTAAGATACGGTATGTTGACAAAGTACTGACTTAGTTTCTAAGATACGGTAAGATGTTATGACAAAGTACCTTTTGAGTCATGAGTCGGTTATAAAGATCTTGTATGTCGACACAGTACTTTGTGTACCATACCTAGTCTTGATACCTATGTATTTTTAAAGCTAAATGATACTTTATTTAGCTACTTACGGTCACAGTATCCACATGTTCTTGCAAAGTGTGTCATTGCCCAATATTTAAGAACCCTCACTGCTCAATGGCCGTAAGTGCCGAGCATAGGCCAAAATTTGAAGCCCTTCACTGGCATTTGATGACGTCTCCATGAGTGAAATATTCTTGAGTGAGACGTTAAACAACAATAAACAAACAAATTACAATACAGGGCCATATCTTCTACATTTCACATATCAGAAGTTATCAAAGAGCACTTACCTTTGTAATGACCACAGAAAGTATGGCATGACGTTTCTGCCACTGTTCTAACTTACATATATCTTTACTTACCAACTGCTCTTACCTTTACAGAAACCACATAATTTACAACACGACGTTTCTGTCACTGTTCTGACTTACATATATCTATATCTACCAACTGCTCTTATCTTTACAGAAACCACAGAAAGTACGACATGGCGTTTCTACCACTATCCTAACTTACATATATCTATACTTACCAACTGCTCTTACCTTTACAGTAACCATAGAAAGTACGACATAACGTTGCTGCCACTGTTCTGACTTACATAAATTTATACTTATCAACTGATCTTACCATTACAGAAACCACAGAATTTACGACATGACGTTTCTGCCACTGTTTTGTATTCCTCGTTTGTGCAAATATCCAGAGGAAGATGTTCACAGTGTTCAAAGTCTACACAGGCACTGTGTACTTTAAACAGGAAAAATAATAACATTTTATCAAATGTACTCAGAAACTATGTCAAATATATTTAGGAAAGAATACTCTTTTGTCATTCCTACTGGACCACTAGTTATAAAGATCTTGTATGTTGACACAGAACTATTTATATCATGACTCGGTTCCTAAGATACGGTATGTTGACAAAATACTGACTCGGTTCCTAAGATACGGTATGTTGACAAAATACTGACTTAGTTTCTAAGATACGGTATGTTGACAAGTACTGACTTAGTTTCTAAGATACGGTATGTTGACAAAATACTGACTAAGTTTCTAAGATACGGTATGTTGACAAAATACTGACTTAGTTTCTAATGTTGACAAAATACTGACTTAGTTTCTAAGATACGGTATGTTGACAAAATACTGACTTAGTTTCTAAAATACGGTATGTTGACAAAGTACTGACTTAGTTTCTAAGATACGGTATGTTGACAAAGTACCTTTTGAGTCATGAGTCGGTTATAAAGATCTTGTATGTCGACACAGTACTTTGTGTACCATACCTAGTCTTGATACCTATGTATTTTTTAAGCTAAATGATACTTTATTTAGCTACTTACGGTCACAGTATCCACATGTTCTTGCACAGTGTGTCATTGCCCAAGATTTAAATATTCCCACACAAGAGAGACCAAGGTATTGTGTACAATCAGCTTTTTGATCTTGACATGCTGAAACCATATAAACACAAAACTTAATCAGGATAAACAATTATTAAATTAACGAGTTTCATATCATTCGAAGTAATTGGTTCCGTACATTCTTTACTCATTCTTATATTAAAACTTATAAATACAATAGGTAATTAATTAAGATTTACACACAAGTAGCACAGTCAACTGACGTTACCAAATTTCAGCATCTTTCATGATGTGATATATATATATATATATAATATATATATATATATATATATATATATATATATATATATATATATATATATATATATATATATATAGTTAATAGTTTTACCTTTTGAATTAATTTCATCCTGTTATCTAATAAATATATCACCCTGTACTATTTATCTATCGTAACATAAGTTACTTTTTTGTAAATATTTGAATTACTATCGTCTCTTTTTGGAACAGTAAATTTTTGTATTTAATGAAATGTCTGAAATTATAAAATGAAGTATAATCGTTCGGGTACACGTGGGTATAGATAAATCCTACGGTACTATGCGTGTTTTTACAGCCAAAGGGTCGCTGCCGATGGTAAGTGACGGGCCACAAAGGGTATACATAAACCCATTACCCTGTATTTCATTTGCAGCTATTTATATTATACAAAAGTGGTCTTTCCTTTAAACAGTACAATTGTTTACATTCTGAACTCCTCGAAAACTGTCATCTCCTTTTACAATGACCACTCTTAGACGATTTATACATGTTATTTTGTCTTCGTTTTGGGCCTTGTCTAAATAAGTTTCTATTTCAAATTCGAGGTCATCTGATAAAGTCTTGAGTATTGATTTGGACTTTTTTGCAAATGTATAACTTTGGTATAATTGTTATATTTTCGTATCTGCATTTTAATGTGAGTGTAGTGAGATGCCCACGCTATCTGACCAGATATATTCGTCATTCTATACATGTTTAATATTTAGTGATCCTTGGACTTGAATAGTTACCGGCTCCTGTTGGAAGTATTGGGAACAGTGTTTGCAGACTAGGATTTGGTTTTCCTGGTACTCTAGATGGCTGGACGGTCCCTGCTGCAATTGGAGTACTGTGTGCTGGCGTTGTTCTGACTGGTGTGGGACCACCCTCCGTAACCTGTTTGGTTGGTTGATGTGTGAGACTGGGTTGACCAATTGGTTTCAAATTCTCAGCTGGATCTGTGAAGAAAGTACAATATCAATTAAAAGCTGTCTCACATGTGTCTTCCATTGTAATGTTAATTTGCTTTGATGATATTTGATTTGTTTAATATGTCAATGGTTATATAGCATGGGACAGTATTTAAAGGCATATTGTCGCTCAGTGTATCGAAACTTTGGTTCGGTTTTAAATGTGTTGTAATTCGAAATTTGTAATAATACTTAAAGTATTTTCTTTTCAGAAATATCAACATTTCACTGTAATTCGAGTTCTAAGCATGTAAAATAAGTTTTTGTTAAATTCTTGTGCAGGATGACAAAAATTCGATCTTATTTTCTCATATTCATATGACCTCCAGTTTCTGTGTATGCTAAACCAATAAAACAAGTAAACAATAACAAAAATGTCGGAAAGTAACAAATTCAGTCATGGGAGAAAGCGATTCCTAACACATTCATTACGAAAATGGCACAGATTTGCTGTAACTTCTAAATGAACAAAATCAATGTATATAAGGGTGATCAGTTTGGGATAGTATTTTCATCGATGTTCTTACAATATCTACGTACCTATCAGCATCCATGATATTTTTTTATTGTCTAAAATTACTCTCGGCTGTTAATCCACCGGAAGCGTCATCGGAATATGGGTCAGTGTATGATAAATTAGATTACACTGCCCGAATAACAACATGATTCTTGATAAAAAAAAAAGTCAATCATACGCGATATTTATAATTATTTTGACATGGAAACATCATGCCACTCATTTTTACATCAATATGCAAAATTTTGAATGATGAAAAACACTCTTTTGAGAGACATTATGCCTTTAATTATATTTTTCTCTTTTATTTACGTCTCGTGACAAGGAAACACTGTAAGAAATAGACCACTGGTTATACTATTTGACATAAGACAGAATTAAAAACCGGGGTGAAAACGCAGACCTTATCTAAGTTGAGTTATATCAGTAAGCACCCAGGATTAATATTTCACATCTTTGGTAACAGTACACAAAGGTGTGTTGTTTGTTTGTTTGTTTATCGTTTATCTTTCATTCATATGGAGACGTCACCAAATGCCAGTGAAGGGCTTCAAATTTTGGCCTATGCTCGGCACTTACGGCCATTGAGCAGTGAGGGTTCTTTAACGTGTCGACACCGACTGCGACAAGGGACCTCGATTTTTACTCTCTCATTCGAAGTACAGGAAACCAACCTGCCGCCGGCTGGACTCGAACTCACGACCTCACGATTACACACTATAGACTTCATGATTATATATTGTATCCATGTGTTTGCTTGCTTCATTGTGTCTTTCCGTTCAATCCAAAATGTATATATAGATATCCAATATACAAGAATTTGAGATACCAAAATATTAATCTTCAGGATATCCAGGATATACAATGCATATACAAATCTGGTAAAAATTGGACAAACACGGATCTCTGGAAATCAAGAGGTGGGATTAGGTGCCATGGAGGAGTAAGCATCCCCTGTTGACCGGTCATACCTGCCGTGAGTCCATTGTCCAAATGAAATAAGTGAGGAACGAATCCTCGCCACAATTGGCTGTTGTTGTTTCACGTCCCTTTCAATAATCTTTCACTCATATGGAGAGTGCCGGTAAATGGCTTCAAATTTGACTTATGCTCGGCACTTACGGCCATTGAGCAGTGAGGGTTCTTTAACATGTCAACATCTATTGTGACACGGGACCTCGGTTTTTACTGTCTCATCCGAAGGTCAGGAAAAGCCTCCACCGAGGTTCGAACCCGTGACACTCCGGTTGCGAATCGAGCACTCTACCGCAGAACCACGACGATAGTTGGTACAGACGTCTCAACAATGGACTAACATCTATGCTGTGATTACTCATTAATGCGCCTGTCATTTTACTGGACCTAGTATGTTCCAAAAGATCCTTGACTTTCACATTACATGCCCAACATTTTGGGATAGAAACACCCCATGATTTCAGGAATGGAAACCGGGACCTCCCGCTTGCGAGTGGAATCATTATACTACAGCAAGCGGTCTGATTCATTGTTATTGATTGAATAATTAATACAGCTATACATTTTGTGATATGTTGTAGGTATTATTTGTATAACGTACTTACAGTGACACAGCTGACAAGTCTTTCTGCAATGCTTCCTCATATATGTACCGTAGAGTTTCGTTTCACAAGCATTATCACCATATTCGTCACAGTAGTCTATGGTATCCACGCACGGTGGATAGTAGTCTGTAAAGAAATCACGAGACGTTCAACGTCATTCTACGTGTATGTGCGAATTGGATAAAAACTTGTTAACAAAATCAAGAAACGTTCAACGTCTAAAAGTATAAACTGGATAGTAGTCTTTTAACAAAACCACGGAACGTTCAACGTCATTCTGTGTGTATGTGTGAACTGGATGGTAGACTGTTAACAAACTGCGAAACGTTCAACGTCATTCTGTAATCGATATATTGTGTAAACTGGATGGTAGTCTCTAAAAAATAACGAGACGTCAACGTAATTCTAAGTATATGTGTAAACTGAATAGCAACCTCTTAACAAAATCACGAAACATTCAAAGTCATTCGGCTATCGATATAATGTAAAAACTGGATAAGTAGTCCGTAAAGAAAATAAAAGAGACGTTTAACGTCATTTTTTATCAATAAAATGTGTAAACTGGATAGCAGTCTGTAAAGAAAAAACGAGATGTTCAACTTCATTCTTCTATCAATAAAATGTATAAGCTGGATAGTAGCCTGTTAATAAAACCGCGATACGTTCAACGTCATTCTGCTATCAATAAATGTGAAACTGGACAGCAGTCTTTAACGGAAATAACGAAACGTTCAACGTCATTCTGCTTATTAATACATGCAGTGATGATTGCTCTTTCTGATGGTCAAAATTTATTTCTGGGTAAACGTATTACTTTGGTATTTACTTGCACGTGCAATATAGACCAGGATATATTGAATTCGAAGGGGAATGGTGATAAAAATATTTGCGATGGAATTAAAACCATTTCAAATAAAGTGGGATTTCAATGTAATAGACGCTTTAGCGGTGACTGCGGTCCTATGACTTTGCCAGTCTTTGGTTGGCAAAATAATTAAGATTCCCAAAAAATGACACCAAGAAACAATCAGTTACTATAACGACGTCTATGTTTTTTCGGGTATCTGTATCATTTTGCCAAACAAAGTCACAGATCCGTAGTTACTGCTAAAGGGTATAAAGAGTGTAATATAAGTGGTTTCAACTGTATCTGAAAAAGTATTAATTATTTTTCGATTTACATACATAATATAAATCGCCTTTGTCCGTCGTGACAACACATCAATGTTGTTGCAACACACTTTTTGAAATATTAATAATAACATAAATGTATAAGATTATATTTAAGTACACGTTTAACATATAACAAACCATTTTAAAATAGCAATAATCAATAAAGAAATGATGAGCCATGGAGATATTTTAAAATCTTACTTGGACAGTAGCCACATCTAAATGGACAGTGTAACATTGCCCAATCAGTATATCTGTCGAGACATTTGCTGTCCTCATAACTCCAGCAATCCACTGCGGGATCGTCTTTACACCACTCTGTAATAACATAATAGAGCTAAAGTTATATAATCCACTGTGACGTCATCAACACAACAAAACAAAACAAAATTAAAATATGACATAGTTTAAATTTGAATATTGAATAGTTTCTACTCAAAACTCAGTATTTTTTCAGTTAGATGGTGGCGGCCAGTGTTAAACTGTGGACATAAAGAATCCGGTTACACTGTACCAGGGAAGAGACAAAGGCCTTCCTCAAGTAAACTGGTAAACTTTCTCACTAAAATCAGCTTAGGTTCCAGTGTGTTTCGAACCTGCGCTGACTAGAAGTGAGAGAATTCATGGTTCAAAGCGCGATGCTCTAACCACTCGGCCAACGAGTGGTTTGTAAATAGCATTAAAGTTATATACTCTGGAGAGCTTGAAATTGTAGTGAGGCAATATTACACTTCAGTCGGAAAAACATTAACATTGGTTTATAGTCGGAAAAACATTAACATTGGTTTATAGTCGGAAAAACTTTAACATTGGTTTATAGTCGGAAAAACTTTAACATTGGTTTATAGTCGGAAAAACTTTAACATTGGTTTATAGTCGGAAAAACTTTAATATTGGTTTATAGTTTTGCATGATAATTTATCAAATGCCAATTAATATACAAAATATAGATCGAGGTTACCTTGAACAATCGATGGTTTAGTAGATGGTGCAGTGGTCATTGGCTCTGAAGAAAAGAATAAAATACACTACATTCTTACAATATTTGCAAAGACACTTATCAGAATATCTAGATCTGAAGGTTTTCAATCATGTACCAAACTTACAAGTAATAGGGTTACGTATGTATTTTGACAGCCGGTTAGTCGTAAAACTGATAATCTCTCCAGCTCAGTGCCTAATTTGCAAGTAACTCGATTTAATTTGTAAATGGAAAATAATGTTATTTATCAAAAGGACATACTTTGTTACTTTAAACATTCTAGAATTTTGTTATCCTTACTGATTGTTCTATCTTCAGTATCACAGTTATATGAGACCTATGTTTCACTACTTTAAATGTTGAGTTACCTGTTCGATAGTGGTTGGTGAGTTGTCTGTACCTATTATGACGAGGAATCGTTCCGCACTTATTTCATTTGAATTTGAATGTGGAGTTGCGGCAGATGTGACGGTCAGCAAGGTGACGCTTATTCCTCCATGGCATTTGATCCCACCTCTGGATTTCCAGAGATTTGTGTTTGTACAATATTAATCAGATTTGTATATTGTTTTACTGTACACCCTGAAGAGTTATAATTTAGTATCTTTGGTTTTTATATTTCTTCTGCTTTACCTTTTGTGAGCAAATCATAAGATCTAGTTGTTCATTATGTAAACACCACACTTGATTCTATTACTGTTATTAGTTTTTGTGCATTTTAATCTTTGCAGCTAGCAATCAGTAATTTTCATAAAAATGACATGTCACCACACTTCCTATAAATATAACGGGATGTAAAATAGATATACCCACCCCTATACACTGTGAAATGTCCTTTAAGCTATTTTGGCGACATGCCAAATTAATATATATATATATATATATATATATATATATATATATATATATATATATATATATATATATATATATATATATATATATATATATATATATATTCCAGGTCATTGACAATCGGGGCATCTTAAAACAAAGAATCAAGATTTTCAGCTATCATAATTACAGATAACCTTTAACCTTTGAACCAATCATCTTAGAATTTTGACGCATTTCCTGTGCGACCAAACAATTCTCAAATGCATAAAACATCTTTCATTTGCTTTTGTATCTAATAACGAATTGGAAGTAATGTAGAAAATTTTAAACACACTGTCAAGACCTATTTTCATCTTAGTATTATTTTGATTATTTGGGCGTTGTTTTTTATTCATCTACTCACGAGTATAAAAATCAACTGAAAGAAATGAAGAAAAACTTACTACCATTTGCGCCAGCCACCGGTACCTGCTGGTTTCCCTTCTGGGGTGTGGCTGGAATAGCGGTGGTGTTAGATAGCAAATACTCGCTGGGTGCTGTAATATATCAGGATAGAATAGTCTTATTAAAGTAATCAAATTGCATTTTTATAATCTCCTATAACATGATGTGTCAATTTTCTTCATTCCATCTATTTTTAACTTTAAACAAATTCAGTATGGTATACTATGTATTACTGAAATGAATTCCAAAATAACAATGCATTAAATTATTACTCTGCAGTTTAATAATTCTGAAAAGTCTGTAACTACGCCCCCCCCCCCAAAAAAAAATAAATAAATTGCACATTAAAATAGTGATAAGGTATAGACTATAACTAATGATGTGTTGTTGACGTCACTCGATTGTCTGTAAAAAAAAATACAAACAACGTTAGCTACCATTTTAGCCATGCTTTTGATACTTGGAATAACTAGAAATAATATTGAAATAGAATTCACAAAGAAAACATACCAGTGCAAAAGTTACATGTCCTTCTGCAGTGTTGTCTTAAATATTCTCCAAATAACTCGGTGGAACAAGCGTTGGCACCAAATTCATCGCAGTAACTAATTGTATCATTACATGGGAGCCATTGTCCTATTGGAAATAGAATATTTGAACTTACACATGCGGTCTGATCATATAGAATTGACTTCTATTTCTATTCACAATAAAAATCTTATTTGTCGTGTATATTCATTTTCAAATAAAATTAATTTCTGTAATCCAACCATCATTTCAATCCAATGTCATCCAAAATCCGGATTTTATCATGGCGTTTAAAATTTGGACTTGTTTTATGCTTCATCAGATGGAGTTAATTATCAATATGAAATAAACTTTCTGAATACGTTTTTGTCACTTAAAATATCACAACTAAATCAAATACTGGTGCATATTCATTTGGACTGAATTTAACCATTCAAGGATTAGTAAGTTTGTGTTGCTTGTTTTCTTCTTTTACGTTTAAGCTAGAATTTTCTACATATATGAGGAAGTAACCAGCTGTAAGAACGGTGTCACAAATTTTGATCTTTGCTAAGAGCTTCCATTTAAATGCATTGAACATGTTGTATCATCAAGATACACATTTTGATATCATTTACAAGAAATTTGTTCCTTAAAGGCATACAGTGTCATTTTGATAATAAAAATGCACCGCGATTAGAACAAAAAAATTTTCAGAAATGCTTCAAAAATGTATTGCCGTAGAAAATGTTAACATATGTATATACTGCCTATAATGAAATACGCCGACAATAAAATTCCTGCCATCCATATAAGAATACAAATGTTTACCCGCCTTTTATTCACATTCAGTTTGGTTTCACAGATACGACTTTATAACAAGCTTTTTTTCTTAATCCGATGATTAAAAAAAATTTTATTTGTATAAACATGGAATATTTGAAACGTTTAGTACAAAAAATCATTTTGACATCTTGTATGCCTTTCAGACGAATATTAAAAGTAACTGTCTATATATGAAGTCTAGCCATTTCATGGCGTCATATGGCAGTGGCGGATCTAGTGAATCATTGCTGATATATTGCTGTGATCATCTGTTTAGTTATACATAAATTTATCTCGATTGTTAACTAATAATCTTCCTTTAACAGCACTAACATCGTTTAATATAAGTTACAGCCAGCCTTGACAGTTTCTGTTTTGAATAAATAATTTCTCGTGAGGTCATTTAATTCAGCCCAAGAATTATTTTGGCTTTGTAAGATCATTCGGTTACCCTGCACCTATTACTGCAATAAACCTGAGGTGAACTTTGCTTTTCTATCCTATATCATCCATTTTGTATTGATATGATGGATAGTGTGATTGATTATTCACATATGTTGCTGTTTTATTTATCATATCTTAAGTACCTCTTAGGGTTTCATTACTAGCGATATACTTTTGTTCATTTTACATACTATATTTGTACTTTTGCAAAAAGATGTCGTCCGGGTTATCTTTGGCATGATGTACAAGACTAGTGAAATTCCATAGTTGACCGTAAATTGATTATCATCTGTTTTTCAATCTTAGACTTGGATATTTGAAATGTAAGATGAAAACAATATATATTTTACGACAATGTAAGCTATTACGCGTATAGATATTCTGGTATGTGACCGAATTTCCATTCATACTTTCAGTATCCAAGTGTACTTAGGCATATGCTTGCGGGCAGGTAAGTACGACCCGAGTAATTCCAATGTAAAAGGTGTGCTGTGTCATCTGCTTTTTACAGGTGTGCTCCAGATTGACATTCCAGGACTTTCCTGTTGCGCATTGGAAAACAGGACATTTAGAACCAATATGTGTTACTTTGCAAGTAAACTTTCGGCTCATTTAGTCAAGTGCAGTTCAGTGGCCCGGTTTAGTATGTTTCATTCATGATTACAGGTTCATATTATTTTACAGCAATTGTACATATCCTGTGACAATCCTCCCAGATCAGTGAAAGATTGAGGCCATGACACAGTAAATCCTGATCATTCAAGATTCGATAACCTTTTCTGTGGTTTTGGACTTTAACGTCTCGCGATTGAGTTGAGCTTGGTAATTTATCGGTTATTTTCAATCGAGTTATAGATTTATCCATAAAATATGCTTTCTCCGTTTCCTTTAGTTATTGGTTGCTTGATTTCATTTTATCATATTATCTTTGATTGACTTCGTTTGACTTTTCTTGTTATATTTTCAATTCGAATCATTTGAGCAAGAACATTTTAATTAACATTTTTCACCTCACAAAAATACTGTTTAGATGTAATTATACTAATTCATTTGTTTTTCCATCATTTTCGTATGCTTTTATACTCTCATTACCTTCATAGATATTAGGCCGCCTTTACAATAAGGGTTCAAATAAGATGACATTTATGAATGAAAATTTCAATTTATGTGGGAAATAGTGTCAAGTAATGATGAGTGCATTTCTAAAACTTAAGATTCCCGCATCGTGTACGATTTTGTCATGTATATGGTTTTTATCAATATGCTTACATGTTTATATCTATTCGCCTGAACAATAAAAGTATACTGTTCATAAAATTATTTAAATGTAATTTATGCATATTGAGTACCGTTAAAGGTGTTTAAACAAAATGCAATGCACGCGGTATTTATGCTAGCATTGATTATGGGAGGAAAATGTTTGGATCCCGAAGGCTCGGCACAATGACATTTGAATGGACGTTTAATTTAGGTTCATTTGGTAACGTTGAACAGAGAACAAGTGACCATTGACCGCGTGTTAATTGGGTGTAATTTTATATAAAAAAACGTTTTGAGGAACAATTCACTTGACGGTGAAATGTCAAATTGTCAACTGTGTAATGTATCATTATCTATGAACCGATAGGTAAATGACTTACCAGGAGGTAAATAACTTACCATCATGTAAAAAAATCACTATCAGATAAATAACGTACGATCAGGTTTAAAACTTACCTACAGGTATATAACTTACCACCAGGGAAATAACTTACCATCAGGGCAATATCCACACCTCAACATGCAGTGTTTTCTCGCCCATTGTTCATAAATACCCACGCACTGTACATCCGTGAGTGCAAAGCATCTTTCATTCGGGTCATCAGCACACTCTAAGAAATAATAAGGAAAACAATTCAAATCATTTAAATTAAATAAAAACAATATTAATCATTTTCATTTATTCATTTTATATTGCACTCGAAAATCAACCTATAGATTTACAGTTATCTATCTTTGTCTTATAGACATACAGACTGTCATTTTGATAAACAAAAATATATTCCGCAATTATACTAAAACTTTTATTAAAACTTATAAAACAATATATCGTTGTAGATAAATTTAACATATAGCAGACATGCATGTATTGCTTAGAATAAATGAAAAACACCTACGGCTGATATCCCTGCCATCCATGTTAGAATACAAATAATACTGTTTCCACTTTCGATTTTTTTTTCACGTTTCCAAATACATCATTATAATAAGTTTTTTACAACCTGTCAGTTTTCAAAAACATTTTATTTGTACAAAACCTCGAATATTTGAAACTTTTAATACAAACAAAAATGTATTTGACAGTTTATATGCTTTTAATATATTTATGAATAAACGTATTTTGATTTTTGAAAAGGAACCAAGGCCTTGCATTATGCAAGTATGCCAAAGCACAAAACCTAGTTTCAATGCTTTCAAAATGTTGCTTGATATGCATCCATAGAAAGATTTAGGAGATGCCAAGTGAATGCATTTTAAATTATACCTATATAACTCGAGTACACTTAATTCTATTGTAAAATATTTTCTATTTTCTTTTTAGATAATGTTGAATTTTGATTTTTTTTAATCAAAACTTTAAATTCAATGTTATTCTGAAATAAGATTCAGGTAACGTGCTTGTAATTTAATTATACCTGTAAACGCCAATGTCACTTAGAGTAAAAGGAATATTTCAATTCAACAACATCAGAGAGGAATTTCAGGGAGACAGAAATATGCATACCTGTACATATGCATTTGGTTCTAAAAATAGAAACATGTCCTATATACAAGATAAGAGGTAATCAGTTACAAGTCTAGACGCAAGATTACGCTGAAACAGCAATACAAAAGCGACCATTCCAGACAACGTAACATTCTTATCTTTACTCGGCACATTTACTTTACCTTTTTATTTTGACAAAGTTCTAAAAGTGAACAGAACAAAGGAATTGTGTTAACAGTCAATATACCACAAACATACGGTTGAAGTCACAAAATCTAGTAGATACTAAAGCTTAGTTTTCATTATATTATTTTGTCTGAACATTTGTTGGTATGTCTTCTAGATATTAGTGGCAGGAATACATATGACAAGATATTTTTATCAATAACGAGATAGGATAAGAACCATGACAAAATTATCATTTTGATAGATAGCATATATTTAAAGATATAGTGAAGGTTAAAAGGGACGATAACACCTAACGTCACAAGTGATTACACCCAATTTCACAAGCGATTGCAACTAACATCTCAGGTGGCTACATCTAACGTCACTAGTGATGTTACATACAAGTGATTACACCTAACGTCACAAGAAATTACACCTAACATCATTACACTTAATGTCACACCCAACTTCACAAGCGATTGCAACTCACGTCTAAGGTGGCTACATTTAACGTCACTAGTAATTTCACATAATGATAAAAGTCATTAAACCTAACGTCACAAAAAATCACACCTTACATCATAAGTGATTACACTTAATGTCACAAGAAATTACACCTAACATCATAAATGATTAAACCTAACGTCACAAGTGATTACACCCAACTTTACAAGCGATTGCAACTAACGTCTCAGGTGGCTACATCTAATTAGTGATTTTACATAATGATAAAAGTCATTACACCTAACGTCAAAAGAAATTACACCTAACTTCATAAGTGATTACAGTTAATGTCACAAGTGATTACACCTGCGATCACAAATAATTACACCTAATGTCAAACGTAATTACACTTAACGTCACAGCTGATTATCTAGGTGTATAAACTGTCCCGTATACGTCCTTAGTAAATTCATTAAGTAGTTTTATATCTCTCTTAGAGATAGCGACGGGATCAAATTAGCGAAGTTATAAGATGTATCTACAATAATATTGTCTCATATTACATAAAAATTATGAAATTTGAACATATTGTTTTCATAATCATGTTTCCCAGTGCTTCTTGTAAATAATTTTCTCAAAGAAGAATATCTACCCGTCCAATGGAAGGAAATATTTACAATTTTCCTGTAAATAATTGATAGTCTTCTCAATTTCCCGAAAATCACTTTTATTGGCGCTATTTCTTCTATGACTTATTTAATGTAGGCTATGTATTAACTTTAAGAACGAAAAACATAAATATTAATCGAATTCATGACAAGCGTTAGATGGACCTTAATCTTCATAAAGTTTTTATTAATTACATGTTTGATTTCAGTGTGTGCATAAAGTGTATTTGACGGGCGCAATTTGTCCCTAAACCTGACATTTATCACAGGAATATCATGGTAGTTAATACAGATGAAAATGGAAAGAGGTCAGAACGGATTAGTAATCTGAATAGTATAAACAGATAATGGTTCAACTTAGCTGACAAAGGGATATACAGTCCAAAATAATGTATTATAAAAATATAAAACATGCATAAGAATTGATATTTAAAACAGCAAACTTACATAATATTATACTGTTCATTGTCATGTGCAAGTTTGGCTGAATTACTCGTCAAATATTAACTTTCATTCTTAGTCAACAAATGAGATCATTCTTACTGAACATGTGAGATAATAATAATAATAATAATAATAATAATAATAATAGTGATAAAATCATCATAATCTAAGTGAAATTATAATAATAATATTTTGGAGCTTTTATAAAGACATAAATATCGACAAATATCCATAAAACCATATCTATAACTCTTATTCGCCTCTGTATGTGTTACTTATAAATGATATCAGAATAACTTTGTTTAGAGATTATGATTGTTTTGTCAATGGTTAGAGAGTAACCAGTGTTCATTATATAATGCCTCGAGTAATTTAACGATCGGATATCTTCAACAAATCTGCAAAGATAATACTTTTAATTGGATAGCAAAATTATATGGGATAAAAATTATACAAATTTAGCCATGTTTTATACACAGTTAAGATATATATAGTAGCAGTAACAATGCAACGTACAAGTCCACCACTTATAAAAAATGTAAAGATTATTAATCAATTAATCAGTTGCAAATGGCCGGTCTGCAAAAGACTGTTGTTGTGCACGACCTCATCGGAAGCAACTATTTTACTTAACAAATGCATGATTAAAATGAAATTGTAACAGACATTTTTGCAAAAGATATTTCTGTATAGACGTTTCTCTTCAGTATCTTAAAGTCTATGCTGTAGTTTTAGCACCGCAGTGGCACTTGATGCATTATTATTTCATCTACATATTCTGTTGAATACTTTAATAAGAACAATTATCTTAATTCTCGGTGATCGTGATTCAACGCACACTTACCATATGATTCTGTTTGTGAGTACGCTATTCCAAAAAGCGAAAGAATGACCAAAACAGTTGAGAATTTCATCGTGCCCTGTCTGTGGTATCTGTAAAGATAATGCGATGGGGTACGATGTATGCGTTTTATAGGTTTCCACCTTACTAGACGACCTAGCATAAGATTTTAAAGTTCAAAGTCACTTTGTACATTTCGTACGAGGTGCGACAAAATAAAATTTATTTGACAGTGTCTTTGGGTGCTGTTCATGTGTCAGAGGTCAATTTATTTTTTCTTTCATCGTACGTATTTATCTGTTTGGTTTTTATAGTTTTATCTGGGTAGCACTGTGTCAACAAAAACGTGTTTTAGAGCAGGTCTCTTGTACTTGAGATAAATTTGATGCTTATGTTTCCATATATCATTTTATTTGTTTTATATCGCTGTAGCGTGGGGCCTGATGAATGCTGTCTGGAATTCAACGATAAATTTATTTAGTTAAGCAGTTTACGCACCGAACTCTGGAACATCTGTTGACATCAACCAAATCCGGATACTTGTTCTATCGTGTACCCGATTGTCCGAGTTATATCTTTGTTTATAACCATATTTGATTTGAATATAACCGGATTTGTCGGGTGAAATTGTTACATGTATATCTATGTTGGTCAAACTGTACTCGATAACATTGTATCATTGTAATCACAATTTGAAAGAAAATTGTAATTTTCGTAGTCAGTTATGTTTACAAAGTGTGATCTAATATAAATACACATACGTAACATTTCATATAAATTAATATTAATATTTTATACAATCAGTGTATTTTATTTGAGAAATATACTGAAAAACTTGTAATTTTTATGTTTCCAATATAAAACATTTCAGATACTAAAGTATAAATCTTTAGGATGTCCAGGACAAACACGAACCTCTGGAAACCAAGAGGAGGGATGGTCTTTTCGTCTTTTTATGTTGTTATAACATAAAGAACCACATTTTCTTTCGTAGAATTGTATTTGCATTTAATAAGTACAAAGCAATGTGTTTTCTCCACATCCAACAGTCTTTTGGTTACACGGAGACGTCCAGTTTTATCAGTGGGATTGCAAACCAGTTAAAATGTACCCACGAAAAGTCCTCCGCAAGTACTTTAGACAAGATGTTTTTGGAAACCACTCTGACAGAGGAAGGAATCCAAAAGACAATATATGAAGTAAATATTGGACGAACTCTGATAAATAGAGCGCTTGGATCAGATTCCTTGTCGTTAGCATTCATGTCGATTGGTTTAAAATATATACCAATGATTAATTTTGGACACTTTTGCTTTTGTGATCTATGGTATGTTTTAGTTTTTAATTCAATAGCGGGTGGTAAATGTAAAAGTTAAAAAAATTACTTGTAATGTTTTAAATTTTGAATTTACCATACACCTTGTACATTCAAAAATTAAAACATGGAATCTACCTCACCCATGGTTATTATTACGAGTCAATACTCAAGTCCAGTTAGATAGATGACTTTAAAGTAAAGGCACTTTAGATATTAAATACTTAACTCAAAGATTTATTGTTTGCATTTTGATTAGAATAAAATAAGACATCAAAGAAGATGTTTCCTAATATTTGCCACGGGTGTGACATGCCGGCAGAGGACGCTGACACCTTCCGGACACCTGGTCCTATCGCGTTTGGGATTCGCAATTGTTCGTCATGTTGAGACCATCTATTGTGTCGTATTCTAATGGACTTTTATGAATATAAGTTTTGAATATCCATTGGTACTTCTTCATTTTGACAATAATGTTTTTTATTTTATTTTTATTATATAACACCGTTATACTCGCTAGTTACATTTATATGAAATTCGAGGTCAACCGAGGAAGTCTTACTGACAGAAATGATCGTCTTAAGCATTGGTTACGTCCCTAACTATAAATTTGGTATTATTTGTATACTATTTATAACAACCAGGTCGTTGTCACTGATGGTTGACCTCGAGGTTATAGATAAACCGGGTACTTCGTATTTCAGTACCAGCTTATTTTTTATACTGAAGTAGTACTTTAAATAGATAGCACCGTTTAAAAACTAAACTCATCAAAACTAATATCATATTTTTACATTAGTAATACATATCTTTTGGTACTGTATAATACTATTTTTGTTTCGCAATTTATTTTAAATTCGACCTCAACTGAAGAAGTCTTACTGACAGAATATATTCTCTTGAACATTTGTTTTGGCCCCTATTATTTACAAAACCATACATTCGGTAGTATGTGTAAAATATTGTATAATGCAGAAAAATAAAGCAAAACTGAAAGGAATGTCGAGTGCATATATCGTAGCTCATCTCACAAACTGCAAAGACTACAGCTTCTTGGCTTGGCGAAAGATTTATATTTTTCAATTGTCATATACACATAAATACGTTGCAACATTAAACAACAAGTGGCTAGTGGTAGCTCTTTGAAAATGAAAGTAGGTTCACGTGTGATGTTGAATACAATAGTGAAGGTTGGTTCATGTATTCTGTTGAATCTTATAATGAAAGTATGACCACGTGTCCTGTTGACTCTGTTATATTTCGTGGTAGTACACTTTTTATGTCTAGAAATAGTCAAAGTGATTATACTAGAAACAATGATTAATTTTACATTCTGAATTTGGATATATCTCTCGAATATCAATATACTTCAATATGTTGTTTATTTTCAAACGAATTCGATTATAAGCAAAGATACATAGCAGGATCCAGCAAATGTTCTACCAAACCTTTATCTTTACTCCTTACCAAGATACTGACAGCCATTAAGGAGAAACTTCAACATTACTGTACAGTTGCTTATTCCAGAAGAGGTGTTAATCAGATGTGGATACTTAAAAATTCTAAACAGTTTTAGAACAATGTTTCTCGAATTCACAGTATCAAAACTTATGATTCCTCTACTCTTAACACTTCCACATAAAAAATTAAAAGAAAGACTTTTCAGCATCAAAGACAACTGCTTTTTCACTAAAGATGGTACCCGAACATTTTAATATCTAGTGATTGGCTATCAGGATACTTATTTCGTCAAACACCACTCTGATTCTACACATAAATATACTGAAGTTGATATAAAAACATGCTGGAATTTCTAAAAGACAATATATTTGTAATGTTCGGAGACGTGGTCTTTCAACAAACTGTCGGCATTCATATGGGAACCAATTGTGCTCCTTTATTGGCCGACCTGTTCCTTTATTCATACGAAGCAGACTTCATTCAGAAACTGCTGAATCAAAAAAAGAAAAAGTTAGCGATGTCCTTTAATTTGACATTTAGATTTATCGACAACGTTTTGTCAATTAATAATGACAATTTTCATACATATGTCAAAGCGATGTATCCTAGCGAACTAGTAATTAAAGATACAACAGAATCAAGCACACACGCTTCATACTTAGACATTTTACTTAAAATAAACACAGACGGGAAATTAGTAACTAAGCTATACGATAAACGCGACGATTTCGGCTTTCCCATCGTAAATTTTCCACATTTAAGTAGTAATATCCCTCAGTCACCCGCATATGGAGTTTATATTTCACAAATGATCCGATATGCCAGGGCGTGCACAACATATGAAGATTTCATATACAGAGGTAAACTACTCACTGACAAATTATTGACACAGGGATATCGAAAACCGCGTTTAATGTCAACGTTCCGCAACTTTTACGGTCGGTATAATAGTCTTGTTTGCGACTACTCTCTGTTTCACTAAGTGAAATGTTGAGTTGCCTTTTCGTTGGCGGTTGTTGAGACGTCTGTACCAATTGTGACGAGGATACACTCCTCACTTGACTGTGGACTCACGGCGGTTGTGACCGGTCGACAGGGGATGCTTGCTCCTCCGTGGCACCTGGTCCCACCTCTTGGTTTCCAGAGATCCGTGTTTGTCCATTTTTACCGGATTTGTATCTATGTCCTGGACATTCTATTGATTTATGCTTTGGTATCTGAGATTATTTTTATTATATCCTATTTTATCCACGTTTACTGAACGGTTTTGTTTGATTTTATCTACGATAAATAAAAATATCTGACTAAAATGTGACTTTTATCAGCAGGTGTTCGAGTACATAACACACACCTCTGATTTAGGAAACAAGAAAGACAAAATATTAAGAGTATATTTTCTATTCAGCATTTTATCAAAACACTGAACAAATTATCTTTGCCAGAATAAGAACTTAGAGCTGCCGTTAAATACCTCTAAAAATATAAGCGTTATATATGCAGTTATTTCCACATTTTTGTCTTTTTATAGTGGATTCAAGCGATTCGGGTTTCTGACCATGCAGTGCATTATCAGATTAACATTTTAACGTTTTATATGTAATATGTAATATTACTTTCATGGAATATGCTGGTAGTTTTTTTATTCATCATATCCTATAATCGTTTAGGCTGAAAATTTAGACATGACTATTAGAAGAAAGCAGTATCCTCCAGTAACCCAAAAACCAAAGAAAAAAAAAATAAATAAATAATAAAAAAGAAAAACAAAACAACCAACCACAAAAAAAAAAAAAAAAAAAATATTCCGATTGTGCGCTTTGTACGTAGGTTACTGAAAGAACGTATTTATTTTAGACCTGTTGTAGATTTTGTTCATTTTTAAGTTAGCATATTATCCTGAACGGAATTACCGTATTGTGTCTTATCTGATAATTAGCCAAAATGTAGCGTTCGAAATGCAACCTTTTATGTAAGCAATTACTTCAAATTACTCTTTTTTAGAAGCCTTTTTCACAGAATTTCATGATTTTCTTCTTTTTTTTTTTTGTATCTTAAAATATTTTATTTACGGGAAAGTATCATTCAGTGTTTTGTGCAATAACTGTACCTCTATGAAGACGGAACAATTAAAAACAATACTGTCAAAGACGCTATGTGCATTACCTATGTACAGTATACCTCACCCAGGTAGAGATATGTCCAGTTATGGGCTTTATTCTTGATTTTGCATTAAATCAATGTATTTATATTCAACAAATCGCGTATTTATCCCCCAAAATTTTAGTTAGCCCTGTATTATACCACTTTCCTCTTAGAAAATTGGAGCTCAACTGATGAAGTCTTATTGACAGAAACGATAGTCTTGAGCATTATAACTTTGGTATTATGTTTGTAATATTTATAACCACTAGGTCGTTGCCACTGCCGGTGGACCGTTTGAGTCCCCGAGGGTATACATAAACCTAGTATCTGGTATTTCGGTACCAGTTGACAATCTTATACTTAAGTAATATTTGGTAGTCATAACACCATTTAAATTCTAAATTATTCAAAAGCTAAGATTGTCATCATTTTACAGTGGTTACTCTTAGACGGATTTGGCTATGGATTTAGATTCATCATTTAACCTTGTATTATACCACTTTCCCTTTAGAAAACTCTATTTAAAACTGGAGCTCAACTGATGAAGTCTAATTGACAGAAATGATCGTTTTGAGCATTATAACTTTGGTATTATGTTTATTATATTAAACACGAAAATGAAAGTTAGCCCCCCTACAACAATCTGTTTAATACCATGTTCAGCAAAACTGAACCAAAGGTTTTAAAACAAACTGGTAAATATACAAATCACAGATACAGAAGCATTAATCTTCAGGGTGTCCAGGATACAGTATACCAGATTGATAAATATTGGACAAACACGGACCTGTATAAATCTAACGGTGGGATCAGGTGTCATCGAGGAGTAAGAACCCCCTGTTGACCGATCACACCCGCCTTGCATCCCCACTCAAATTCAAATGAAATATAAAAAATCTCGGATACAAAAGTATAAATGGAACAAATTCTCGTCAAAATCGGTACAGATTCAACAGACTCAACAACTGCTACCAAAGCGAACAGGTAAATTATGGTTATTATGAAACTACAGGAAAAACCCACTTAAGCTACCACCTGTGTATAAAGACCACTTGGTCATAAAGACGTTTATGTGTCCCCAATAGTACCATTTGTGTACAAATCAACCTCTATATAGATGGACCACCTCCCTATAAAGACCGATTTTGTTGTGTCCCTAAGGGGGTCTTTATATGCAAGTTTCACTGTAGAATTTTCAACATTATTTCTGGCTTTATTGGTAGGAATGAAACCTCGATTACACTTTGATTCAAACAATGTAGCAAGGAATACGACTACGTGCTTTCCAATACTAGTTTTCCCTGCATATTCAGCATAGGGTAATGCCGGGTTCGAACACGTATTGTCTAAAGACGAGGGTGTTCTCGCCACTCGTTCACCAAGGCGTGTAGTGTATGATATAGGTTTTAATATAAAATCGGTATTACAGTTATTTTGAATAGGTCTAAACAAAAATTAAAAGAGATTTAAAGCTTTTATGTATAGCAGCATTGCCCGATGTATACTATACCAGCCTGGTTAATCTGGTAATAATCTATGAACTACACACATTTTTAGATAAAAAAGCATGTCAAGGTAGGAAATGATCGGCTTAAGTCATATTCATGCTCAAACTGTATGCTTTGCTCATGTACCTTTATATAAAGTAAAGATAGACTTAGGTAGGTTATCTGTTGTTTTACAAATCTTGACACAGAGAAATTAGATAGGGTGGCTAGGTGCCTTTCTATTATAAAATGTAATATATACAGATTTGAATTACTGGCGAATCGTGTAGGAATTTGTAATAGAGTATGAAAATTGTTAGATATTGTAATCGTTGCTACGAATGTCATTATTAATCATGACTACATTAATTATATGATTTTCGTGTAGCAACCTTCGATAATTACTGAAGCAAAACGTTTATAGTATGATACATAATGAAATATCATTTATTTGAAAAACTTCAGAAATATAAAAAATAGTTAGGTTTCCTACTAAAAAATGTGAGCACCATACATAAAGGATTTTTATGAAAAAAAATGACCCAGTGTTTTGATGTGAATGACGAAGACTAAAAACAGTCCAATCAGAACCCAGTGTTTACAGCAAAAATACCAAATGTCAAAAAGCATCCCATCAAAACCCAGTGTTTACAGCAAAAATACCAAATGTCAAAAAGCGTCCCATCAGAACCCAGTGTTTACAGCAAAAATACCAAATGTCAAAAAGCGTCCCATCAGAACCCAGTGTTTACAGCAAAAATACCAAATGTCAAAAAGCGTCCCATCAGAACCCAGTGTTTACAGCAAAAATACCAAATGTCAAAAAGCGTCCCATCAGAATCCAGTGTTTACAGCAAAAATACCAAATGTCAAAAAGCGTCCCATCAGAACCCAGTGTTTACAGCAAAAATACCAAATGTCAATTCAAATTCAAATTGAAGTTCTGTATATATAAAAATGCATTGTTTACACAATTTATATGAATCATGGCACCATTGGTAGACAATGTCCTTTCTTTTACAAAAAATCAGTTTACCAACACCAAGAATAGAGATACAGACAAAAATTTACATCACTTATAAAATTTTTGTTTTTGTTTTACTTTGATGTTACTAACAAAGCAAATTTGTAAAACTCATTGGCAAATTTAAATATCTCGTCATTGTATTCTATAGCAGAATGATAAAGTTGGGCATTAAAAGTAACAAAATAATATGAAGGTAAGGCATTGTGTTCGATTGTAGATTTGTTTTATAAATCATACAAACTGTAGTATCGTAACATTTGTATGTATCATGATATGCTAAATGAAAACAATTACAAAGAAAACCGCATAGCTACGCCAAAGACTTCATTAATTAACGACCACACTATGAATCTGATGTTCTAAATGATTAACGCATTGACTCCTGTAGGCACATTTGAACTCTTCCATTTCAAAGAATGGTATAGTCCACTGTCAGAATATGGGAGTGTATGATTTTATTCTAAATACTGCAGAAATTTGACATACATTGAATCTTTACTTGCTCACTCCTGAATTATGACAGTACAGTGGAACCTCGCTATTAAGAGCATCTAACTGACTGACTCAAAGTGGTCTGATTAGCGAGGTGTTACAGTGGAACCTCGCTATTAAGAGCATCTAACTGACTGACTCAAAGTGGTCTGATTAGCGAGGTGTTACAGTGTCGCTATTAAGAGCATCTAACTGAGTGACTCAAAGCTGATAGCGAGGTGTTACAGTGGAACCTCGCTATTAAGAGCATCTAACTGAGTGGCTCAAAGTGGTCTGATTAGCGAGGTGTTACAGTGGAACCTCGCTATTAAGAGCATCTAACTGAGTGGCTCAAAGTGGTCTCTGCGAGGTGTTACAGTGGAACCTCGCTATTAAGAGCATCTAACTGAGTGGCTCAAAGTGGTCTGATTAGCGAGGTGTTACAGTGGAACCTCGCTATTAAGAGCATCTAACTGAGTGGCTCAAAGTCGTCTGATTAGCGAGGTGTTACAGTGGAACCTCGCTGTTAAGAGCATCTAACTGACTGGCTCAAAGTGGTCTGATTAGCGAGGTGTTACAGTGGAACCTCGCTATTAAGAGCATCTAACTGACTGACTCAAAGTGGTCTGATTAGCGAGGTGTTACAGTGGAACCTCGCTATTAAGAGCATCTAACTGAGTGACTCAAACTGGTCTGATTAGCGAGGTGTTACATTGGAACCTCGCTATTAAGAGCATCTAACTGAGTGACTCAAAGTGGTCTGATTAGCGAGGTGTTACATTGGAACCTCGCTATTAAGAGCATCTAACTGACCGACTCAAACTGGTCTGATTAGCGAGATGTTACATTGGAACCTCGCTATCAAGAGCACCAAACATACTGACTCCAAGTGGTCTGATTAGTGAGGTGTTACATTTGAACTTCGGTATTAAGAGCACCTGACTGACCGACTTAAAGTGGTCTGATTCGAAAGGTGATGTAAGTGTGGTTCTGTACGGATTCAGTATTAATGATGAGATGGAGAACGAACTTGATGGACGGTCGTGTCGTGATATCGGTGCATATATTTTTCAAATGAATTTAAGACGCACATTTCAAACATGGAATTTATCAAAGTGTGACTTCTATTCTTATGATCATCAAAAATAATTTTAGACTCAACTGTGGCTGTTTATAGAAACACTTAACCCCCACGCACCGTGTGATATGTTATTTATATAATTTGATGTCTGTATTGCACTGTATTGCAGTTATATAATGCTAATGCTTCTGATCACACAAGGAATTACAGACAATAAATTGTCAGTGGGCATTCTTTTTGTAACTAATTTAGGACAATGTGTCACGGGATCCATGTCTAAAAAGATAATGTGACATAACTTTATCTTCGATAAATGACAAAGACAATGATACAAAGCACGTAAAGTGTCTACTTGAGATATATTATGTTTTATCTGGGACACATGCGCCTGGCTGCAGTTTGTAAATTTGTACATTGATCTGATGATTATGTAAAGAGCGTACCTGTTGAACGATGGTGTCATTTTCTCGGTCACTATCACTTTAAACAGATTTAAAGATATATTTAGAAATAATTATATAAGGCTCGGTAACACGCAGTTTCTAATCTCCAGAAAGTTGGAAACATTTTCAGCTCTTTACCCTTTTAACATCATTTACAAACCTGTATTTAATCATATATTACAAATACACACTCATACAAACAAACACACATACGTGTGCTACAAGCGTACGCCTTTTGAGCATCATCTCACAAAGTCATAACACATTTTGCTATAAGACAGACCTACTTGATTATGATTTCATTGATCTAAATAAATGTATTTTTCGCGATTCGCGACAAATATTCAGGTTTATGGCGGTTTTAATATGTAAATAACAGTTTAAAATCTGAGAAAAACACTTTTGCAACTGACAAATCTCATCAAATACTCAGTTCACGTTTCAGTGGGACTCGAACCCGCGCGGAATAGAAGTGAGCAAACTACTATAATCAAACCACTAGGCTACGGAGGATCCTTTGTTGCATAAGAAAATTCTATCTAATCTACAGTAGAAACACAATTACATGACATCCGGAATGTTAGGATAAGTGTAGTTACTATATAGTGCACTTTCAAAAGCTAAAAAAATGTTATTTGAAACTTAATTAATCCTCTTAAAAGTGTAATGCATATAAGACAAACACAAGCTCTCGCCATAATGTTCCGTCTTGTGCTTATTTTTCTGCCTCTAGCAACATTCCAATCTTCTTCATCTCGTTTTCCGCTGTCCTCCACCATTTTGACCTCGGTTGTCACCTTTCCCAAAGTTGCAGATCAAACTGAGTCCATCTAAGTGACATTTTGGTCACGTTTGTTGGTTCCATCCTGAAGACATGACCATTCCATTTCCATCTTCTAATCTAGTTTTAATTTCCTCTCTAGTGTCTCTTTGTGAGTTACCAGTTTGTGTATACTCTTTGATGAGTCATTTTGTTGGGCCAAAAGATTTTGCAGATTTTACTTTAGCAGGCATTTACGATGAAGCCAGTTTATTAAAGTCAGTTTGTGTAATTCTCCAACATTCTGATCCGTAGAACAGTACAGATTTCACTTTGCTGTTAAAAATTTTAAGTTTGATGTTTCTGGCAAGAGATGATAATTTCCAAATTGATCTGAACCAACAGAAAGATGTTACTGCTTTACTCACTCTTGCTTTAATGGTCTCAATATTACTGCTTATTAGACTGCCAAGGTATGTAATGTCTTCTATATCCTCGATGGCTGAGGATTCAATCTTTAAGTTTAATTTTTATCAACAATTAACAAACACGTTATTGCAACTTACATAAATGTATCTCGTTGGCTCTAATATTCACGTATGGGGGAATTGCTGTGGGTAAAAACCGGAGTACCCAGAGAAACACCACGTGTCCGACTTGGCGACCGTCATACCACCTCACATACTACCCTGTCCAATGCAAGGATCGTTTCCGGTTCGCACTGGTGAGAAGCTAGTGCGCCAAACAATGTGCTATCCGGACATCGATCTTTATTGGTGTTTTGGCTGATTGGTCTTTGATTAACATTACTTTTGTTTTCTGTGTGCTTAATATGAGCCCAAGTTTATTTGACACATTATTCATTCTTGTTGTTTTCTCTTGCATTTGTAATCTGTTTTCGGATAATAAGCAAATGTCATCTGCAAGATCCAAACCTTCAAGAAAGTTATGCGTCTATATGGTAACGGTGTTTCTATTCCCTAATGTTGACGTCATACATCAATCTACAACAATTATCAAGAGAAGACGAGACATAACACATCCTTGTCTAACGTCTGAGTCCTCGGAGAACCAATCAGAAAGCTGTACGTTTTGTAGCACACTGCATTCGTAGTTATCGTAGAATATTTTTATAAGTTTTTCAATTTTGATGGTACTCCATATGATCTCAGGATTACCCATATCTATGATCTTACCACACTGTCAAATGTTCTTTGGAAGTTGATGATGCTGAGTACATGTATGGTTTCCCTCTCTATGGATTGCTCAGATTCGATTTGATTTTTTGTTTTACACCATACTCAACAATCTTTCAGTCATATGATGGCGTCCAGTTTATATTGGTGGGGGAGAAACCCCGGCTACCCGGGTAAAGACCACCGAACTTCCGCAAGTAAACTGGCAAACTTTCCCACATAATTCGAAACGACCCTAGCGGGATTCGAACCAGAGGTGTGAATTGCTCAGAGAGGTTGCGAAGGGTAAATATGTGGTTTATGCAAGCATGTTTGATTCTAGACCCCGTCTGTTCTTCGCGTAGCTTACAGTTGGTGAAATCAGTAATTCTATATTTTATGACTCTGAGGTATACTTTGCTAGGAATGGAGAGTAGTGATATTCCTTGCCAGTTATCACAGTTTCATGTATCCCTTCTTTTGTAGTTTTACAATTATGCCTTTGTGCAATTCTGTTGGTACTACTTCGCTTATCCAAATGCTTGTAAATAAATAGTGTAGCATCTCGCTTGATGATTTTGCCTCTGATTCTAGTTATTCTACTCTGATGTCATCTATACCTGGCGCTTTTCTATTTTAGTTTCCTTGTCCGTATTGGTTTCTATATCAAAATTTGTTTCTAGTTTTACAGTTATGCCTTTGTCCCATTATGTTGGTATTACTTTATTTATCCATGAAAGCTAAGATTTTTATTTTACAGTGGGCACTCTTAAACAGATATGGCAACACATTTATTATCTGTTTAAATTTATTATTTTATCCATGTATGATACCACTTTTACTTTCAGAAATATATTTATATTAAATTCGAGCTCCACTGATGAAGTCTTTTTGACAGAAACGATCGTCTTGAGCATTTGCTTTACTCCTTTAAAAAGCTATTCTTAAATAGATTATTTAGTATCTCGCTTGATGGTCCTACCTCTGATTTTAGTCATTCTGCACTGATGTTATCGATATTTATTCCTGGAAACCTTACTGACTAGTGGTAAGAGACGCCATGGCGGCTTCCAGTAAATCCCAATTGAATTGTGAATAGTTTAACTTCACACTCAACAATTTTTCAGTTATATTGTGACGGCCAGTAATGGTGGAGGTGAGGAGAGAACCCGGTTAAAATGTAACCTGGAAGAAACCACGAGCTTCCGTACGTAAATTGGCAAACTTTCTCACAAAAATGAACTTAAGTTCCAGTGTGGCTCCATGGTTCAAAGCGCGATGCTCTAGCCACTCTGCCACGGAGACCCTGATAAACCATTGTAAAATGAATCTAGAAAGGGCAGTAATAAAGAATGATAGAAATTGTCTAGATAAAATGATAATATAGATAACACATGAAATATATACAACAAAAATGACAGTCTTAGAATATCACATGTATTCTGTACTATACATTAGGTTTAAATACTATTAGATCAATAAGACTAAATCATACTACCTTCTTAATCGTTAAGTTTCCAGATTTAAGTAATATTCCCCTTTATCACTAGGGTATGGTGGTCGCATCCCATATCAACAGATATTCATGCTCAAAGAGCGACCATTTAATACACAGAGACAAATAATTTTGTGATAAGTTATTGTCACATACATATGAAGAATCACCTTGGGTTCAGATCAGATTATCTAGATTTACTACGACTTTGTTGCTATAAATAACTCACTGTCAGGAATGATAATCATGCCATTGCACAGAAGTAGTTGTCAAACCGTCAATACGGGTTTCGGTATACCCCATAGGCCTGATTTATCCACAATAGGCCTATGTTATAGTTATTTGGACTATTCCATAAGTATGTTAGTCCAAGATATATTTTGTTGTCATGAGAAAAAGTAAGTCGCAAGTAAATCGACAAGCTTCCTAAAATATAGACAATTATGTTCCAGCCTGGCTGTAACCCACGCTGAATAGAGGTGAGACTTTTCGTGGTTTTAAAGCGCGGTGACCTAACCACTTGCGATTTCCTGTGGTAGTCGACAGGGGATACCACTCCTCCATGTCACATCTGACTTTTCGTCTTGATTACCATATTTCTCCCGCCACAATATGACTGAAATATTGTTGAAAGTGGCGTTAAACAAACAACAACCATATTTCTGTTTTGCATAGGCCTATGTTTCATGTTTTCGAATGTTTGTTTATTGCTTGATGATTGTCAATACTGTCGATCGTTTTCCTCGGATCAAGACGCCACGTATTTTCGTCTTCACGAAGTAGTGTCTATGTCTTTGTTCAAATAAAACTTAAGTTTTCTCCTACTTTTGTGTGTGCTTGTCATTAGTTTAAAACTGTAAAATACAACTACTTTCTCCCTATAACTAAGACAGATTTACTAACGGATCGTATTCATTGATCAAATCGAACAATTCCGAATGTATAACAGTGACAATTAGAAATCGATAATCATTTCTAACTCAGGATGCAGGAGTTATTTCCCCTTCAACTACCTGTGGATTTGCAGCAGTAACAAAATTTCCAGTTGCGCGTTTCTGTCTGAAGAGAAATGGATTATCTAAACGTGAGTATATTTATTACATATGTTTGTTTGCTCAGACCTCATACATCATGTAATTTGCATACTTTATTTCCGTGTTTTCTATTTAATAATTCTACAAAACTGAATTCATTTCTAAACTGTAGGCGCGTAAGCTCTTTTGGCGTTTTTTCAGCCGATGCCGATGACAGGATTTGTTATATAGAATCCACTGCATGCTACAAATTTCATCTTTGAACAGCTGTTGATCATCAAGATGTACAGTATAGGTCACGGTTTAATGAGGTCACGTTTTCTTTCTATTGTATCCAAAATATTTATGTTGGCCTACATTTTACTGCAACACTAGGCTAGAAAAATCTCGACTTCTACATATCTATATAGATTATTCAGACAAGACTGGTCTGACATGGGCAATTTGTTATCGTCTGGGCAATGCAACAAATGATAACAAATTGCCCAGATCAGACTTACAGTCGGACTAAATCTAGTTGATAGGCCCTATATACGTTTTAAAACGTAGATCAAAACTTCTGTTGAGTAGATGAACCAGAGATAAATTTTGTTTATATTTTTTATGTAAATTAAACCTTTTTTCTTATCTATAAATTGCTACATATAAATACTGAACAAGCTTTGAACTAGATATATAATTCTGCTTGGTGTTAGCAGAAAAATACCAAACATCAGTTGTAAAGAATGGGTCACAATGCTTAGCCTTACCAGAGCAGTTACAAATAATTGGCCACAATTAATTCTCACCTGGGCAATCTTAAGGAATGGGGCACAATGTTAAATGAATGGGCAAAAATACAAGCATAAATAATTGGCCACAATTCTCATCTGAGCAATTGTAAAAAGAACAAATCAGATCCTTAAATCTAGAGAAATGCTAGGACAGGATAATCTTTATGTGAATTAAACAGTTGATATTGGGAAACATAAAATAACATTAAAACAAACAAACAAAAGCATGATACAATAAATGGATCAGTTCATGTTGAGGGGATCATTCACTTATGATTTTTATTATTTAGTTCACAGATTTGATAAATGGTACAACTAACGGATCAGTCCATCTAGAAGGGTCAACAACATACAATAGTACAGAATATGATGCTATAAATAGCTCTTACATTCTCAGTAACTGGACAACAGATGCTGTCATTGGCTGTTCAACATGGGCTAGACCACATCACTTCCTGTTCCAGTTAGCCAATTGTGTTCTTTTAATGGCATTGTTGTCACCAGACGGTAAACATGGAATTCTCTTCATGCACAGTAGTTTTGTATTAGGTAAGTTCCAAGTGATTTTATAAAATTGTGTTTATTATTTTCGCATCATAAAGTGTTTTGTTAACGCAATAACCTTTAAAGACCCATTTGGACTGGCCTAAAGCATTGATTTATAGATGAGTTCATTGTTTGTCTGAGGTTGATGAATTAAGCGAAAAAATATTTTTCATTGCATTGTTTTAAAAACTGTATCCCTAATAAAAAGCATTGGGGCATTGATGGCTGAGTGTTTTGACCATCTGGCTTTAAATCATGAAGTCTTTCACTTCTAACCCCACTGGAGCCTTAGCTGATATTGAGAATTTTGCTAGTTTACTTGTGGAAGGCCAGTGGTCTCTTCCAAGATATGTTGTAACAAGGTTATCTCCTCCGACATTAAAACCTGGCCACCATCATACATTTTTCTAACTAAACATTGTTGAGGCACTTGAGTGCGGCATATAGCAGCAGTTCTGTTTGTGGAAAGCTAATGGTCTCTTCCTGGGTACATTGTAAGACTTACTAACAGCTTTCTCTTCTTTACCATTAAAATATGGCTGCCACCATTTAACTGAACATATGAGTGTGGCTTAAAACACCATTCACATATAAAAAAAACCAATAAGAATTATTTGGGTGAAAAAGTGCTATCTAAGTGTTGTTAGTTCTTTATGCTATGAACTTTATATACCCTTGTACAGAAATTTTTCATTCCAAATTTCATATTTCAATTTAAGTTGTTGTTGTTGTGTGAAAAGTGGAGGTTTAAATTTGAATTAACAAAAAATGCACCTTTTCACAGTCTGAATGTCCCAACTGACAATGTTAATGAGTTTTAGGCGATTCTTGTATTTTCAAACAGTTTTTTTTTTTATTTTAGATTTCCTAATTTCAATGAAATGCTGCTAAAATTCCTAGTTCAAAAGGCTTATGCTCCATTCTCAAAAGAGCGTGGGAAATCCCTGACACAGCATTTAAAGTTTTATGTTATAATTTCTCCTTTGTTTTTAACAGGTTTTCTTCTACTCTCTGTATGGTCGTGGGTTATCCTCTGTGCTCCGGATTACTTCTCCTGGAACTTCTGTTTTATGATCGTCAACGCTTTACAAACCCTTTTTCTTATGTACCACATTCGGCCAGTTAAATTCTGTGATGATCTAGAGGAAGTGTACGTTGGTCTTTTCCAACCTCTCGAAATCTCCAGGTAAAATAATTGCAGAAAATGGGAAGTCTCAATACATTGGAATCTTGTTATCTCAAAATTCAATGGACCAGACCTATGACTTCCAGATATTTAGATTTACAGATAATTGAAATTTTAATTAACATATTTTTTTATCCATACAAATTGGGACCAGCCATTCAAATTTGACATGGTATTAAACCAGAATTTCTACATTTCATTTTAGGACGTGACAAGATTCCACTGTATTTGAAAAAAGGTTAATTCTAAAGTTCTGCTCTGAAGAGACTTAATTCTCTCAACACTGAATAAAGTCCTATATTTTCATGATAGATATAAAAAAATTGTTTGCTGGAGTCCAGTATTAGAGCTTTGGACTTGCAAGTTGAAGTTCATTGATTCAATCCTGATACATGGTCATAGAAAGGATTTAAAAATGAAGTGGCTGTCCTTTTCCAAGCGTTCAACATTGAAAGTCAGGGGTCATTTGTATGAGATTAAAACTGATGTCCTTTGACGTGGCCAGTGTGGTAACTGCATTGTAGTCAGTCCATAGCATAAGTCCAAATTTTTATACTGTATCTGAAATCAGTGAACTATCCGTGTTAGTGAAAAACTTCGCAAAACAACTATATAACAAAACTGTAAACAAAAACTCATTTATGCTCTGAAGTGAATAAATATTTAAAGGGAGATAATTAATTCATAAAAATTTCTATTTCATATATCGCAAATTTTATGTACATGTATACATGTATATCTGAGAATACTCTTTGTAGACAGCTTTTTCAAGAATCTGGGTTGTCTAGACTACTTCACATATTAATTTATTATTTGACTAATTTTAGACAACTCTTCAAGAAGCTTGTTTGTCCAGACTACTGCACATTGTCCACACTTCATGAAGGTGAAACATATGCTAGCCAAGGCATTAGCAAAACAGATAAACTGGGTCTGCTGATATTTGGAAGGTAAACACACTGTTTACTTGGACATTTTCACTCCCTTCTAACTTTTGCCATTTTTGTCCATAGATTCTGAATAAAAGCAATTTTTCAAGCTAATCAAGCTAATCATGCTAATAATAGTGATTTAACAAATGGAAATATGCTTTTATTTTTAAAAGAGTGAAAATTACTAACACATCCAGGTATACTAATTAAATTATCTTTTACAAATAATGGTATGACACATTTAATCAGGGTGATCAAGTTTTGTTGGAGCTACATGTACACTACTAACAAGATACAAGTAAACTACATTACAAGTAAACTCTTTCACAGGTGTGTGAAAAAAAATATATCATTTACCTTTTGTATTGAGTAGAGGATAAACCATACATTTAAACATGAACATGGTACATGAATAAGAGATACATTATATAAGGTGTCTTGGAGCCCGGACAGTTAGATCATCACACTTTAAACACAACACTACAGTAGAAACCGTGGTCTCTCAAGAAAAGTGGTCTCTCGCAAGAGGTTTTATCTAAAGGAATATTTAACAAGATGGTTTCCAGAATGTGATCTGAAAAGATGGATGGTCTTTCAAGACAGGTTTCACTGTATCAGTTTGAGTTTCACAGGATTGTAAGTCTTATGTGAGGAAAAGTACCAGATTACTAGGTCGATGGATTTTTCCCTTGTAACAAGGTTTTCTCCTCATCTTTATAATTAAAAACTGACTGCCACTGAACAACTTCAAAACGTATTTAGTTTGGCTTCATCATCTTTTAAAAGCTTGTGTGATCTTCAGAAATATTTAGATATACAGTTAAACTTGTATATAGTGACCCCTTAGCTGGGACAAAACCAAACCAGTCTGTACAGGGAGGTGGTCTTTATATAGAGGTTGATTTGTACACAAATGATATTATTGGGGACAGCAAAAATGACCAAGTGGTCTTTATACACAGGTGGTCGCTAAAGCAGGTTTTACTGTATACCTATATTTTGTAGTGAGAGAATTGAATATGATACCTGGAGGTGTTTTTCAGAATGAATGTGTACAGCCATCACAGCCAGTTGCACCAGATCCAGGAACGTGAATTCATTGATTCTCCAGAATTTGAATCCAGTGTGTCTGGAGATGATAAATATCAGGTAAACAGTTTTTGTATAATGGAGGACACTAAATATTAATCTTATTTGTAAATATACAAGCATGCTGCTAAATCAATATCAGTTCAGTATCCTTCTGTCATATTGTCATCACATGTCTGTTAATTATTTTACTGTCATATTGTCATCACATGTCAATTATTCTACTGTCATAATGTCATCACATGAGATTGCTGACTGTCAGTTCAGCATTCTACTGTCATTGTCATCAATGTCATCACATGAGATTGCTGACTGTCAGTTCAGCATTCCACCGTCAGTTTAATTATTCTACTGCCCATTTATTGTCACATGAGACACACTGTCAGTTAAGCATTCTATTCTTGTCACTGTCATATTGTCATCACACCTCAATTATTCTACTGCCATATTATTGTCACATGAGGCTGCTGACTGTCAGTTCAGCATTCTACCGTCATTGTCAGTTAATTATTCAGCATTCATCACACCTCGATTGTCATCACATGTCAGTTAGCATTATTCATTATTGTCATATTGTTCACTGTCATATTGTCATCACACCTCAATTATTCTACTGCCATATTGTCATCACATGAGGTTGCTAACAAATTGTCAGTTAAGCATCCTACTGTCATAAGGATGCTGACACATTGTCAGTTTAGCATCCTACTGTAACACTGTCATTACATGAGGCTGCTGACACATTGGTAGTTCATCATTCTACTGTTTTATTGTCATCACATGAAACATTAAGATTACTGAAGGCATAGGAGGTCAATCACACTTGACCCCTAGCCATATTCAATTAGCTTTTGACTTAATAAAAAAAGGGAAATATGAGAGATTGGTTTTTTAATTAGATTAACATTGTCATTACAAAAAATACCTGAAAATTCTTGACTGTGAGTATCATTCCACAGCAGTGCTGGTTGACATTGACTATATTCATCTCACTTTGGTACACTTTTTGGCCTAGACAAGGTTTGGCATATTTGGTGCTGAAAGAACTTCATTTAGACACAGTATTATTATGTTAAGGTTGTATTTACTGGTATATAATTTCACTACAGGTTTCCATTATAGCTGCATCTGTTTGTCGGTACATATTTTGGCCGCGACAGAGTTTGGAGTATTTGCTGATAAAAGAACCTCATCTGGCCAGTATCTTTAATGCTATGCTTGGACGAGACATAACTAATAAATTATATGCCTTGAATGAAAAGGTACAGTATTTCACAGGAAGAGTTTCTGTGCTTGTCAATTTTAATTTTCAATTGTAAATAATTAGGATAAGAAAATCATAAAAGATGGTATTGTGCCACTAGAGATAAGCAAATATCATATATACAGAAAAACCTCTTTATAATACCCCTCATTTCATTTGCCACCTCCCTTTAAGCCACAATTTTTGAAAGTCAACTTTTTCAATTTTCTCTATAATTTCATTTGAGGTTTCCCTCAGCCTATTACCAAATCTCTTTTTAATGCCCATACCTGCCAACCCTCCCACACAAACATCGAAATTTTGGAAATCTCCCGCTTGCCTGTCCTCTCCCACATTTGGATATTTTAACCCCGCAATGACTCACAAGAAAAAGTTGGAACTGGGCAACAAGATTTCAATTCCCTTTGCCTGGCCATGCAAGTAAAAATGTCAATAGAAGTAGCCTACAATCATTTGTCATTTCAAAAAGCTAAAGTTGCGAAAGTGATCCATTTCCTTCTGTTTGTAGTTCAAAATGAATTTCTAAAAACAATTAGAAACTAAAATAATTATTTTATTGACATTTTAACACGTTAATCTTTACGTCATGGCTGAAAATGTCACAAAACACATCGTGTGTTTGCTGCTGTTGCTTGCAGTTTATGGAGGAAGTGGAAGTTGGGTGTTAAATGAAAGAACCGATACCGAACGGGACTGAATTTCAGAATATGTTAAAATGATAATACATGTTACACTATGTAGTGTATAAAAGTTGTTAAATCTGAATTAAATGTAGGTGAATGATAAAAGTAAAATTAGTTACTGTAAATAAAAGTTTTAATGAAATACAGTCAAACTTGCCCTAGCGACTGCCCTCATGTAATGACTCCCTGTCCATAACGACCGTATTTGGACCGCCCCTTGAGAATTACTGTTTTCCCCTTATATAGCAATCACCTGCCTTACGCGACCGGCGACTGCTGTATTTCGCCAGCCTGTAGTTATCTTACTTGTGTATAGCGACTGCTTACTGTGTGGATTAGGGAGATAACTCGATGATAATTCTCGCGGGATATTGCGAGAACTAATCAACAACATGGCGAAATACACAATATTGTCACAACACACCTGGAGGTGTCAATTAACGCCCCGGGTGGTAATTAGGCACTCATATGTGGTTTTTGACAGGGTGTTTTTACAACCAGGAACTAACAGTTATCACTGACTGATTGATGTTTTGTTTTTGATCATCAATGGTAGACTTAAGTTTCCAGTGATGATTACTTAATCAGCTAAAGACTAAGACTAACAAATAAAAATTAAAAAAAGACACGCTTTGTGAGGAGGTGTCTTTACAAACGGGAGCATTTAAATATCATGGCTAAAGGATTGATGTTTTGTTTTCTCGTATTCAGGAATGCAACGGGGTAATTATCTTACATCTTATCTTATGGAACATCACTTGATAAGCAAGTCAACATCTCAATCCAGAGTAAAATCATGGGCGCTCGTTGCACTGGATTACATCTAAAAAAAATGAAAATTAAATAAAAATTATCATCTACAATTTTCTGTTTATTCTCACACATCTGTGTGACTTAACAACACAGATCACCAACTTTGAGCTGTTTTTATGAGATTTGTCTCAGTTTTAATAATGTGCCGTATTTAATAATGTGGCGTATCCGCGATATACAGTGAACCTGCTGTACAATGACATTCATTATAACAGAATATTCGGTATCCGACAAGAATTGCTCAGGAACAAATGTACATGTACATAAAAAGTACTCATTACAACGGAATATTCGGTATCCGACTCTGACATTAGACATAATACAATTTCGTCATGAAATCCAAAAGGTCGGAGATGACTTTCATTATTTCCAACTACATATTTTGTCCCTTGTTAGATATTCCATTTAGTAAATGTATATTGTAATATCAAAGGCATTTTCTTACCACCAAAATTCTTGGCCCTGGATCTGGAAAATTGGGAAAATATACATTTTTGTTATTTGAAATTCCAAATTGGGAATTTTTGCATATTTTTATGGAAATACAAGCCATTTTTGAGTTGGGAAGGGTCCTGTAATGAAAGTTATCTCCGACCTTTTGGATTTCATAATATCTTGTGTACATGTGACCCTTTACATAAAGACCACTTGTCTATAAAGACTGTTTTTGTAATTCCCCCTGAGTGGCCTTTATATACAAGTTTGACTGTACATAAAAACCAAAATCAAAATATGACATGTTATGAATGTTGTCCAGAGTCTGGAGTATTGAAAACAGCTTGTCTACAATATAAAAATGAACTGAAGAAATAAAGTATATCTATTATCTCTCATCAGTGTTTTGTAATGTATGTAATGTACAGATCAAACATTTAGGCAGAAAATATCATTCGCACAAAATCTGCCCCTCAGCTATGACAGCTGACTGGGGGAGATCTCCCTCATTGAAGGTTTCAGAGGTTGGCAGGTATGAATGTCAAATTTGGGTTGAATGGTGGCAGTATATTGAAGTTTAAATGTAACATGGATTAGATTGGAAGATCTCGATAAATTATTTAAATTTTTTGACAAAAATTTGATTTTAATTTTTACATTTCTACACACAGGAAATGTGTCTGAAACTCCATTATAATATAGTATAGTATTGTATGACCAATGTTTTTACTCCTCTGTATATGTGCTTCAGTGTTTGTGGTGCTCTAGTGGGCCAGGATCAGTGTTCAACTCACTGGCAGGTGGTACTTTCTGTATCATACTTGAGACTTTATAGGAGTGTGGCATAATAGGTAAAAGTTGCAGGTCTTTCAGTGAGATTTAAAAATTGATGTCCCATATCATGGCAATTATGATCCATTCCGGAACCCTCACTGCATTTACATTGCTTCAGTAACTTTCAGTTTGTAGTTGACATGTGTATTTGTATGATACTTCACATATTACATTTGTGTACAAGTGTGAAACACATAAATCGGTGTTGACATTCCGTTGATTAATTTTTTCACTTCAGATAATATCAAGCAGTGGATCCCGGATGGACATACGACTACCCAGTGTATCCTCAATCATCAGAGTAAGACAAGATTTGGGAAAAGCTTTATTTGACTTTCCTGTTGGCTGTTCAGAACAAGTACATCCCTCGGTTGAAGATGATACTGAGTCCCCTGAGGAGGAAGGTAAGTAATAATGTTATACCTGGAAATTTTCCCTCCATTTTAATTCACGCCATTTTCACCCTCAAATGAGAGGACGATATTTAAAATGAAACCTAAGTAATTGAAAAATAGATCAACCTGCCGTCTGTGTGACAATGGTGATTTAGGGTGAATGTAATATGGGGAGAATAACTAGTGGTGAAAATAACCCGGGGCGAAAATTTCCAGGTATGATGATTGAATGAAATCAATCAAGCAGTGAAAATAAATCACCATGACTTTCCACGGCAGCATATCCTCCATTCCAACTGTTTTCATTATTTTGTTATTATCATCAGTACAGTAAAACCTGTCTTAACATTAACACTGTTACTCGTCAAGCATCCTTTTGTCTTCGGCCGGATCTATATTTCTAGATAAATCTGCTAGTGTTATTTTCAAATAAATAGCCACGTACAATATATGTGATGAACAATAAATGCATATGCAAAATACAACATGAATTATTTCCGTTTTTGACTAGATTTCGAAGCAGATATGAGTCTATGAATTGAGGACTATTTCTGGTTTTGAACTTGAATTTTGAGTCGTGTTTTACACCACACTGAACAAATTTACAGTTATATGATGGCGACCAATTCTTTAATGGTGGAGGAAAGATTCCAGTTACAATGTACCAAGAAAGAGACTTACAGGTCTTCTACAAGTAAACTGGCAAACTTTCTTACAATCCTCAGCTTTGGTTCCAGCGAGACTTGAACCTGCGCTGACCAGAAGTGAGAAACTTCATGGTTCAAAACGTGACACTCAAACCACTCAGAGTCAGCCAGTTGCAGGACCCATATCTGTATTGACAATTTTGGTTTAGCACTTCCAGGCAGTTAAAATTTAACACTGTGAACACCAGTGACCAGTTACTTTTTTCCTAATTATTTCTGTTTACTGATTTATCAATTTTAACTGATGTGAATATCTTTCATTAATGTCTTTGTGCAAGAAATACTAAAATTAAATGTGCACTCATTATATATCTCATAAAAATATACACTTTCTGGCATATCGTAAACTTTATGGTGCCAGGCTCCGAGTTTTGATTTGAGCATCACTCATGACTTATAGTTGCTTCAACACTTGAACATCTGCGTACAGATCAATATCTGTCTTATTTATTGCTATAACTTGGACAAATTATCTTTATGATGTAACATCAACAGTCAACAATCATTCTTTATTCCACAGACATCTATCTGTAACAAATATTGTGATTTGTCTGGCTATAGTGACTGTTAACATCAGTCTTTCTGTAAATGTTCCATTATATTCTTTGTTTTGTTTGTTTTTAAACCTTTGAGATCAAATATCAAGGGGTACATTGTTAATGTATTTAGTCTGTCTGTCAGTTTGAAACATTTTTCCTTCTGCCAAATTGGGTTTCTTTCATCAAATTTTAAGCAAATATGGTATAGTGTTTACCTCATCAACCCTTGAAAAACAATGGACTCTTCTGTAAATCAATGACATAGACCAGTCCAAATGTGTCTGTAGAGGTGAATGAGTTACCTCATCTACCCCGTCGCCATCCATCTTTGTAAGTTTTTTTTTTAATTTTGACTCCTTTAAAACACCTCAAGGGATTTTGACAAAATTGTACAGAGAGCAAGTACTGAAGGTCCACTACATTGATCCAGGGTGGGGCAAAATTGGTATCCCTCTTTGGAACTTTTCTGCAGAAACCTATATGTATAGCAAAACAACTTATCCAGATTTATGATGTAACTTATTTGAAAATAACAGTTATTTTGATAAGGTCACAAGAATTGTTCTTATTAATATGAAATAACCATTGCAATACAGTAGAACCTGTTTGAAAGACCACCACTGACCTGTGAGCTTACATGACAGGTGGCCTCTTAAAAGAAATTTCATCTGATGGATTATTTAGTGATTTTAAGAATATGGTCTTACATTACAGGTACTTTCCACATCATATGGGGCTGAAATAAGGCCCCATTCCCAAATTCAAAAACCAAACATTTTTCCCAATTTGGAATCAACATTTCCCAATTTGAGTCAAATGTCAATTGGATTTGAAGAGATTCTTGCATTTACACATAGTTTTGTGTATTTTTCTAGATTCCCAATTTCAATAAAATGTTGCTAAAATTCTATATTCAAAAGGCCCATTCCCAAAAGAATGGAAAATCCCTGCACAGAAACAGTTAGACTTCTATAACATTGGTCTTACAATACATTGTTTCCACTGTATAAAAACATTGGAAATCCACATGAACTTTCACAAAACAAGTTAGACAGTGATGCAAAAGATTTGAGTGAACAGGACTTCTGTTTCCCAAAATCCATTGTCACTTTAAAAAGTCCAGTTGTATATAAATTCTTAAGAAATCCAGCTTGATACAACCCCATGCCAAAAGTGAGTCAACTAATATGCTAAATCAACTTTTTTCAAATCAATTTGCCTGACTTACAAAATGTATATACCGGGGTACTCAATGAAATCTTGTAAACTTTTGCACATTTGTGTTGAAGTCTATGGATTATCTTTCTAAATATTGGTTTGAAATGTTCCATGAAAACGGCAAGTTTTAATTTATAAGTCACAAGTGACATTTACAGCATCATTTTCCTACTTTGTTCATGGGATATTTACTGCAAAGAAAAAATGTTACTTCTCAGAAATAAAGTTTCAAGGGATACAGAAATATAAAGAAAATAATATATCATTGTATTACCTGTATATTCTAGGTAAATAATGGAGACAAAAATAATGTTTGAACCTGTTTGTGTTAAAGAAATTATGTAAATGTCTCTTGTCTATGAGATGCTTATTGTTGGAAGATACCAATTTGGAGTACCTGGATAAAGCCTCCATATCTCCTGTAGTGACCTCTATATCTTCTCACATACTTCTTTGCCAAGTATTTGTCTGAAATATATTTGATCATTTTCTCTACCTAGGCTTGCTATAATATATAGTGCAGGTGTACAATATAGGTAGATGGAGAATCACACAAAAAATTACATTCCTTAAGCACAAGCCTTGTTTTTAGAGTAATTTCACTTTGTTGATTTTATTTGCCTGAGCCTTATCTAAACCATTTTTTAACCTAGACCTTAAGCTCACCATATTTGGTGCAGTTATACATTGTAGGTAGATAAATGTTGCATTCAAAATATGTCCCAGTGGGGGAACCACTGATTCCTTCAATTTCCCTTGTTTAGAATGTTACTTCAATATATTAACTGTCCAAAAGATAAACTTAAATCTAAGTAAATTTATTCACTTTGGGAAACCAAAGATCAGATCTTGTTTTCATCAATTTGTGGAGATAGCCCATGACAATTTTAATTTAGAACTTTTACATTCTGTCAAAATATTGAAATTTTCACTGGTAATACTATACAAGATTTTATGCTGGTTATTATCAGTATAGGAGAATTATTTCATTTCAGTTTTACACTCATTCTACAAAATAACAATATTTATTCAGAATGATAAAAGTTTTGAGCAAATACATGTATATCATAGAATTTCTGTAACTTTTTCTTGAATGACATATTTGGAAGACAAAAGGATATGAATACCATAATGAGTAGGAATAGAGTTCAATTTCAACTATAAATTTAAAAATGAAATTAAAAAAAGCCTTGTACATGTAAATGTATAGGTCGTTTGCTCTTCATTGAAAGTGGGGTTTAGCCATTTTTGTTGTTGTAAAAATTACATAATTTCTATATATAGTACCTCATCATTGTTTTTTTTTTAAAGGATATACATAACTAAAAATGAATTTCAATTGCACCAAACAGTCCAAGGGAAAAAGTCTTGGTACTGGGAACCACTAGGCTTATGTGAAGTTGTCTTTAAATTAAAAAATCAAAATATTTTTTAGGACATTATTTATTACTTCCTTAATTAGGTAAAATTCTACTAGTCTAATAAAATGAAGTTAGTTCAGTAATGTAGTATTTTGTTTTATAACAAAATGGTGCAGACTAACAGAATATACACAGTGGTGTGTCTCATGTGAAAGGAAGGAGAACATAGGCCGTGGTTATTTTGTTTCGTAACATATACATTTCATGTAAAACATCCTGTTTCCACATTTCCTGATTACGTGTTTCATTGTTTCCTGGTGACATCTGAGAAAGTTGTATTAAAATAATTGAAATTTGAAAATGATTTTGTACTAAACAAAGGCAGTTCTGTTACATTAGTTTAATCAGTTGAGAGTTTCTATAACATTTATCAATTATAATCAATTCCTATACTGCAGTTCAGTTTACATAGAGAGTTATTTAAATTAAGTATTTGTTTCGTGTTTTTTTTAGATATATAATTGAATTTCTAATTTTACAAACTTTTAATTACTAGGTTAAAAAGTAAATTTGCTTTTGATCAGAGTAAAAATGAAATTTTAGTGAAAATTAGAAGAAAAAAAACTTCAGGCTTGCTTTGTTGAGAAAATATATTTGTCATTTTGAAAATTAGAATAGCTATTTGTTTATTGTCTTGTACCTTTATGGTATATGATCCAAGAATTTTCCTCTTACATATAAAATGAAATATCACAAACTTTAACACTATTACATTTAATCATGAAGTTCCCTAAACTGCAAAAACTAACTCTACCCAAACATGAGCCTACATGTACTGCAACATAGTATTTCAGCAATATTTATTTGTCAGTCTTACCTGACAGGTGAGATATTCACCTGAAGATGTTGTAAGGGGAAAAAAATACTTTGATAACAGAATCCCTATAGGATCAGAAAGTGATGAAGAATCCAGCAATCTATAATTAACTCAGGTAAATTAGCTCAGGTTAATTAGCTGAGAGATTGAATTATTTCTATGAAGTTAATCTTTTCATAGCTAGACAAAATATTACATGTATGTACTAAGGCAATGCCTTGAAAGCCATTGCAGTTCCTTGTTTTACAATTGCGTGAAATAGCATTCATTGGTATTCTATTCAGTCTCCCAAGGGTAACACCTGTTCCACATACATGAAATAATTACCTCACCATTGAAATGTGACATCAAATTAATATTTAGAGTATAAGTCCTTCTGGTAAAAATTTGACCAGAAAAAAGTCTCCAAAGAGTTTGATTTGAATATGTATTTGATATGAAGAATGACTGGTGAAATACAAGGTTGATGTGGTCTAGTCTTGAGAGATTTTTTGTAGGCTTTACAATGTACAGCTTCTTACTGTTCTGTCATTTTTCTATGTTGAGTAAACATGTTATCTTTCAGTTCAGTATCAATTAAAAAATTTACTTTGTATGCAGACGGTTTTTTTCTTATAGAGTACGGAGATGTTGAAAACTGCCAGTCCTGCCAGCAAGACTGGATGTTTTCTGCTGTAACTGACTGATGTTGATGTCTTGTCAGTCCAAATGACTGGTTATAATTACTGTAATGTTCGTACTTTTGATAATTTAATTATCAAAATCTGTTACTTTTTTTCAGTATTAAATTCATATCATTTTACAAATGACTGAAATTATTCTAGTCCACTTTGATTTTGAATTTTTCACAATTAGGAAGAATTCTAATTGGTGTTCTGATTTTTTTACTGGACTGGCTGATTTTTTTACTGGACTGGCTGATTTTTGTCTGGACTGGCTGATTTTCGTCTGGACTGGCTGATTTTTTTACTGGACTGGCTGATTTTCGTCTGGACTGGCTGATTTTTGTCTGGACTGGCTAATTTTTTTACTGGACTGGCTGATTTTCGTCTGGACTGGCAGATCCTTGCTAACTGCCACTCCCAATGACCTGTTACCTAAAAAAGATTTCAACATCTCTCTGATCTGTTAGAGATTGGGATGGTTAGCAAGTCGGATGTTGTATGTGAGACTGAGTCAGATGAAAAATGTGAGCAAGATGAGAATGAGAGAGTAATGAGTGAGATTTTGTAAAATGGAGACAGAAATATGAAAAAATAAAACTTGCAACAGTTATATGATTAATCTTTATTTCAATTTCAAAGAAAATTTATGAACTTTATGGTTTGGACTGACAAATTTTCATTTGGACTAATGGATTGTATCAGCCTGGCAGTCAAAATGTCTGATTTGAGTTCAGAATAAATGTTAAATAAAGAAGACATTGTTAGTGACTGACCTAATTAAGATCCATGATGATCATGCATAATTTATCTTGACCCACTGTAATTAGTATTGTTTTTAACCAAATGAAATCTGTTTTCATCTACCTGGATTCTTAACTCGTTCACCCTAAAGATACATTTGGACTGGTCTAAAGCATTGATTTATAGAAGGGTCCATTGTTTCCCTGGGGTTGATGAGTTAATAATACTTTTGAAATGAAGGAAAAATGGTAAATCTAAAAAAATGTTTCATTAAAATTCATATGATGTGAATTCAAAGAGACATTAGATTTCAAGTTGTTTACCCCCAATTTTTTTTTTCAATTTTTTTTCTGTTTTTACTACTTGTACTTGGTATACAATAACAAATAAAAGCTGTAAACAGGCATAACATCTTATATTCCTATACATTATGTGAAAATAAGGTCAGGTCAGGTCCAGTGGGGTATTTATATACAAATAGTAAGGTTGAGTCAATCAATTGCAATTGAAAAAGTGCCAAACCTGGGTTTTCTCAAGTACATGTAATTTTCACAAAATTTATAGGAATTTAAGAATTATTATGCCTGTGTATATCTCTTTTTTCATTATGTAACAATCTAAGTACATGTATTAAAAAAAGGAAGAAAAAGAAAAGAACCAGCTGATGTCTCTTTAATGTGCTCTTTCACTAATTCTTATATATACGTGGTAAGATCAAAGTTGTATTCTGGAATATATTAATAAATGTTTTGATAATTATTCTATGAGTAGAACATGATAATATTGACTTATAAAAAGTTTATCATTTGGCATTTGTTTGCTACTGCCACATGTTTCAGGTGGCATTCTTTTGTAACTCTTGTCTTCTTTCCATCAGCAAATTGGCATTTGTATGCTACTGCCACATGTTTCAGGTGGCATACTTTTGTACCTTTTGTCTTCTGTCCATCAGCAAATTGGCATTTGTATGCCACTGCCAAAGGTTTCATTTGGCATACTTCCGTACCTCTTGTCTTTTGTCCATCTGTTCATCCATTTCATTTTCTTCCACAGATTATGCATATTATGAGTAGTGTTGACTAACTTGAATTTTTCACAAAATTACAAATTCTGGAAACTACTGACATTTCAGTTTGAGAAGGAATGTAGGGAGCCAGTAATTTTTTTTGTATAACTCATCCTCTGTATTTGAGGTACAACTTCCACACATTAAATGAATAGAGATGTGCATATAATGAAGATCTTAATTGGTTTTAATTAATATTTTACTAATTAACAAGGTCTAAAACTTGAAATTTCTGTATGAGGTGACCATTAAAAATTGTAGCAACGATAATGGAAAAGTTAGCTGAAGTTCAGTAATTTCTTTTTTCATGTAGAACATTCTACAGTTATTTTAAATTTATCTACAGGAAATTGTATTTGGAATATATTTTTTTTTAATTTAAAAATAAAAACAGTTGTTGTAGTTCTTATTTCTCTCCTCTTTGTTATTAATTGGTCGTCCATTATTTGCAGACTCCACAGAAGAAACGGAAAGAACCGAGTTACTAAATGGGCATTTGCATAACACCATGTTTGCTGGTCACAGACTGTCTAACAGCAATGCTACTTCCATGGGATCACGATCTTCGGTACACTCTGGGATACATATAACTGTATAAGATGCTAAAACTACAGCTTCAGTATATGCTTGGATTATATATGACCTTTGAACGGATTATATACGACCTCTGTACAGATTATATACAACCTCTGTACGGATTATATACGACCTCTGTACGGATTATGTATGACCTCTATGGATTATATACAACCTCTGTAGGGATTATATACGACCCTGTACGGATTATATATATGACCTCTGTATGGATTATATATGACCTCTGTACGGATTATTTATGACCTCTGTAGGGATTATATATGACCTCTGTACGGATTATATATGACCCCTGTACGGATTATATACGACCTCTGTAGGGATTATATATGACCTCCGTACGGATTATATATGACCTCTGTACGACATTATCTCATGCTTGTGTATAACAAGGTATTCATTGTTGTCTAATGCAAAGCTAGGCATGTGTATCTTTAAGTATGTATTTTGATATCTGTGATCTTTATACAATATGATATATATTGTAACCAAACAATAGTACCAAAGTATAGTTTATATTGTAAATATATCTTTTAAGATGACTAATATTCTGATTGGTTTTTGTTGTAAATTACATCTTTTGTGATATCAGGTTTATCGTTTTTTGTTAGCTAACATGTCATACAATATCTGTATATTATTACATATTTGTGTAATCATACAGTTATGTTACAGAGTTCAATATGCCTGTGCAATATATAACATTGTATTACACTGCAGTACAATATCTGTATAGCATAGTATATTGTATGTACAATATCTGTATTGTGTAGTATATTGTACATACACTATATCTATAGTATAGTTTATTGTATTACAATATCTGTATAGTATAGTATATTGTATTACAATATCTGTATAGTATAGTATATTGTATTACAATATCTGTATAGTATAGTATATTGTATGTACAATATCTGTATGATGTAGTATATTGTACATACAATATATCTATAGTTTAGTTTATTGTATTACAATATATGTATAGTATAGTATATTGTATTACAATATCTGTATAGTATAGTATATTGTATGTACAATATCTGTATAGTATAGTTTATTGTATTACAATATCTGTATAGTATAGTTTATTGTATTACAATATCTGTATAGTATAGTATATTGTATTACAACATCTGTATAGTATAGTATATTGTACATACAATATCTGTATAGTATAGTATATTGTATGTACACTATCTGTATAGTATAGTATATTGTATGTACAATATCTGTATAGTTTATTGTATTACAATATCTGTATAGTATAGTTTATTGTATTACAATATCTGTATAGTATAGTTTATTGTATTACAATATCTGTATAGTATAGTTTATTGTATGTACAATATCTGTATAGTATAGTTTATTGTATTACAATATCTGTATAGTAATGTACAATATCTGTATAGTATAGTTTATTGTATTACAATATCTGTATAGTATAGTTTATTGTACTACAATATCTGTATAGTATAGTTTATTGTATGTACAATATCTGTATAGTATAGTTTATTGTATTACAATATCTGTATAGTATAGTTTATTGTACTACAATATTTGTATAGTATAGTTTATTGTACAAACAATATCTGTATAGTATAGTTTATTGTATTACAATATCTGTATAGTATAGTATATTGTACATAACATACTTAACTATGGTTCAGAGACATGTCTGCAGCTAACTTGTCACATGACCAGTTTATCTTCATGTAGCTACTCTCTAGGTCTAAAGCATATGTTTTATATAGTATTTCAGTGTTTTCTGCATTATGGATTGTTTCAGTTCTGTTGGTATTACATAATATTTTAATGCTGTCTGTATTATATCCTATTTCAGTGTTGTCTGTGGAATTCAGTGTATACAATATTCCAGAGCTGTCTGTATTATACAGTATTTCAGTTGTATCTGTATTATATAGTGTTTCAGTGATGTCTGTATTATATAGTGTTTCAGTGATGTTTGTATTATACAGTATTTCAGTGCTATTTATTATATAGTATGTAAGTGCTCTGTTTTATATAGTATTTCAGTGCTATCTGTATTATAGTATTTCAATGTTTTTTGTATTTAATATTTCAGTGCTGTCTGTATTATACATTTCAATGCAGTAGTTGTTTTTTTTTTCACAGTGCTGACTGTATCATAATATATTTCAGTGCTATCTGTGATACTTGTATTATATAGTATTTCACTGCTATCAGTATTATATGAATGTAGTAAATCAGTCCTATCTGTGTTATATAGTATTTTAGTGCTCTGTATTATACAGTATTTCAGTGCTCTGTATTATACAGTATTTTAGTGCTCTGTATTATACAGTATTTCAGTGCTATAGGTATTGTATATTACTTTAATGCTATCTGTATTATAAAGTATTTCAGTGCTATAGGTATTATGTAGTATTTTAAAGCTCTGTATTCTACAGTATTTCAGTGCTATAGGTATTATGTAGTATTTTAGTGCTCTCTGTATTCTACAGTATTTCAGTGCTATAGGTATTATGTAGTATTTTAGTGCTCTCTGTATTCTACAGTATTTCAGTGCTATAGGTATTATGTAGTATTTTAAAGCTCTGTATTCTACAGTATTTCAGTGCTATAGGTATTATGTAGTACTTTAGTGCTCTCTGTATTCTACAGTATTTCAGTGCTATAGGTATTATGTAGTATTTTAGTGCTCTCTGTAGTCTACAGTATGTCAGAGCTATAGGTATTATGTAGTACTTTAGTGCTCTCTGTAGTCTACAGTATTTCAGTGCTGTAGGTATTATGTAGTATTTTAGTGCTCTCTGTATTCTACAGTATTTCAGTGCTATAGGTATTATGTAGTATTTTAAAGCTCTGTATTCTACAGTATGTCAGAGCTATAGGTATTATGTAGTATTTTAGTGCTCTCTGTATTCTACAGTATTTCAGTGCTGTAGGTATTATATAGTATTTTAGTGCTCTCTGTATTATGCAGTATTTCAAGGCTATAGGTATCGTGTAGTATTTCAGTGCTCTCTGTATTATACAATATTTCATGCTATACATATTATATAGTACTTTAGTGCTCTCTGTATTATACAGTATTTCAGTGTTATAGGTATTTAAGAATATTTTAGTGTTCTCTGTATAATACAGTATTTCAGTTCTCCAGGTATCATATAGCATTTTAGTGCTCTCTGTATCATCTGTATAATAGTCTACAGTGTTATGTATCATTTAACCTGTGCTACAGACTTGCCAATCAAAATTCAAAGGCCACAACCACCTTATTAGCTCACTGAATAAGTTTTTCTGATCACTTTTTGTCTGTGGTCTGTCTGTCTTTTCACATTATTGACTTCTCCAAAATGGCTGAAGTTATTTTGATGAAAGTTTATATTAAACAAGTATTCAAGGTCCTGGGTACACCTATTTGAAAATCTTCTCCTCCAACACTACTGCATGGATTGAAAAACTAATTGCATGTGAGAGATTTACATGGAAGTTTTATTCAATAAATTGGAAAATTAATTTTTGACATGTTTTTTTACGTCTTTCCTGACTTTGACATTTTCATTCATTTGTAAGTTTCCTCCACTCCCAAGGAGAGCTATAATAATTTGTAGAGATTCCCATATTTGTAAGATACCAACACAGTTCAGGTGAGCAATGTGGCCATGGACCTCTTGCTTTAACATTTGTTAGGCAGTTTGAAAATTTTGCATTTTTGGCTACTGACTGAGGTGTAAATTAGAGAGAGAAAGAAGAGAGAGAGAGAGAGCAAGAGACATACAGAGAGTAAAAACTAGACAATGAGAAAGACAGCGAGAAAGAAAAGAGACAGACAGAAAGGGAGACAGAGAAGAGACATACAGAGAGTGAGACAGAAAAATGACAGTAAGACAGAGACAGAGCAAGATAGACATATAGCAAGAGACAGACAGAGAGACAGAACAAGAAAAAAAGGGAATGAGAGATACAGAGATCAAGAAAGACAGAGAGACAGACAGAATTTGGAAAGATTGAGAGTTCGTGTGATTTGTCAGGTAGCAACTGTTTTGTTATAATTATGATGAATCACTGCAACCTTATGAATATTAAATGTAATGGAAATTATCACTTGCATCTTGTAAGATGTTCAATTATACACCCCCAGAGTCATCACAGACTGTACAATATGCTGTATCCAGTATCAAATAAATGCGTCAAAATATTTTATGAATTATTTATTGTTTTCCTTTGAAGTAACCAAATTAATCATATTTTTCAGGATGTATCGATATATATAAAAATAATTGTCTCAACACCATAGAATGCCATTTATTTATCAAAATCACAGATACTTAAATTATCGTTTTATTTAATGTTGATATTATCTTCCTCATTATATTCATTGAAACACGCCACTATTCATTCACTCCTAAAGACAAATTTGGACCTGTTTAAGACAATTATTTACTGAAGAGTCCATTGTTTTTCAGGGGTTAGTGAAATAAAATTAGGTATTTCAAGGAAAATGGCTATTGCCACCAATTGGATCTTGTACTCGGATGTTAGAGGTCATTGTTAACCTCACAAAAGGCTTTTAATTGACTTTAAATAGATATGCTGGTGGCCTAACTGCTGTTCTTATCTTTCTGTTGTCTGATTCACTTAATATGGCGGGGCAGAGTAACCTTTTGATTATCGTACAGGATGATTCTACTCGCTTTTCGCTTATGACAAGCTGTACAAGAAAATTATTTTATTCCTCACTGGATACTGTCTTATGTATGGTGCCAAGTAGGAATGATTACTCTTATCACTGTTATTTTAATGTTATGATTTCTTACTTAAAATTTAAACTCGTCCAGTTCAAGAAAGGGTTCATAAGAGACTCCATTCCGTCAGGTTATATGGATTTTACTATGCCATTGTGCAATAAGTGTCATGACTTGCAGAATGAAGCAAGCCTGGTGTGGTGGGTTCATGCTGTTTTTAGCTCAGTGAGTTTTGAGCTTTGTGGTCACTCCATGCCCATCATTTGTCATCCATATGTAAACTTTCACATTTTAGACTTCTTCAAAACCATGATAGGAAGTTTGACAAAATATTACAGGAAGCCAGTACATTGTACATTGAAGGTCCTCTAGCAAGTTTTTTTTTTTATAACTTTTATTGACATTCCTGTGACACATATCCTTACAGGTCCAGGCTCCCTGCAAGGTTTAAATACATAAATACGATACATATACAATGTATCAAACTAATGTTTACATATAAATGTGAAATCAATTGTAATATGACACATGTATTTCTTTTATACATGTCTACACATACACGTATATACATAAATATTTATACAAATACATACATATGCATATGTACACATGCATTCACACACATACATATACATACATACATACACATACATGTATATACACATGCACACATACATATATACATATTCGTATTAACTAGGTGGATTTAATTTTTTTATCAAATTTTTATCAAATCCTCTAGCAAGTTGATATTTTTTCATTAGATCAGTTAAGGGATGAATCCATGGTTGGGCAAAGTATGTTCCAGGAGGTACCCCTCTTTGAAAATCTTTTCCTCCCAAACTGCGGCATGAACTGAAAGTCTAATGACATCTGAGTGATCTACATGGATGTATGATGCAATTTTTTTTTTTTTGAAAAAAATTTTTTTTGGACATATTACTATTTTCTCTTTTTCATTTAATTTTTGTGTGAATTCTCTTAATTCTTCTACCTCTGGAATGGCTATGATGCATTCATTTCATGTGTTTTACCTGTAAACAGGGAAAGGTATGCTTTTATGACAGAATTTTGCTGAAATCTAATCTGAAATTTATAATGTTTTTCAGACTGCAAAAAGGCACTGAAGTGTTTTGATGAAACTTGTTAGGAATAAAGTACCAACAGTGTCTTATAGGGGCCTTTTGGCTTGATCTGTTCAGTGTTCTATGTTGGGGCAAAATATGTAGTGTTGGAATCCTCCTTTAACAATATTTTCCTTCTGACTGTGTATAACATAACATGCTAACATTTTACAGATTTTCTGAAATAAGGTAAAAAGAGCCCTTGTTGTTAGTCTCTCTTATAATTTTCTCAGAATAAGGTCAAAGGAGCCCTTGTTGTTAGCCTTTCTTATTATTTTCTCTGAATGAGGTCCAAAGGCAGAGACCACAGCATGTTCTCTTACTTAGTTATCTACTACAGCTCCAGGGATTTCCCACCCTATCATATGGGGACCAAAATAAGGCCCTATTCCCAATGCAAAGGCAAAGCATTTTTTCATAATTTGCAGTCATGACAATGAATTTGAAGAGATTGTTGTATTTTGAAATACAGTGGAATCTCGTTACGACGAAATTGGATGAGTCGAAATTCCGGATATGTTGAAATGGAAAGACCGGTCTCGATTTTTATTGGTGGAATTATATATCAATAAAAAATTTCCGGATATATCGAAGTAATAGGGATGGTCCCATGAGTTTCGAGATAATGTGATTCCACTGTAGTTTTAGGTATTTCTAGATTTCCCAATTTGAATAAAATGTTGCTAAAATTCCCAATTCAAAAGGCCCAGGCTCTATTCCCAAAAGAGTGTGGAAAATTCATGAGCACCTTTTAACTATAAAACTAATATTACCAAAGTTCACAAAGGGTGTATCTTAAACTGTTTGTGTACTCTTGTTATTTTGGAAGTCATCCCAAATCCATGACCAAATATGAACACTATTGTTGGATTGATTGGCAGTTGAAATTTTTTAAATCCACCCAGTGTCTGTAGTTTATTTACTTATTTAGACTTTTAATTAAAGCTGTTGTTATTTAAGTGATTCTTTAATTCAATATATACCTACAGATGTCAGTAACAGACAAGTTTGATTGATCACCAGCTTTAAATATCAACCAGAGAGAATGAGAACAGATAGATCTATATTGTATGTTTGATCTATTAACCAATGAACTGCTCCGACTTTGATAGCCATTATTAGCCCTCAGAAGTGGCTCCCCAGGGTCCTCTGTTAGTTTATATTTAAGCAAAGAAGTGCTGTGTATTTCTCTATAAATCCTCATCATTCTGGCAAATTTACTTAAACAACCATAGCCAGACACAGAATTAATTAATCAACTGCTGTGAACTTAGAGCAAATGTCAAATGTGATAAAATAAATTGATAAAATGACATGTTCCCAACACTCAGTGATCTACATTCTAACTGTAGCAATGTTAGTTCTGTTTAGACAATACAATACTCTATATAAATTGAAAATTTTTGTCCTCAGATGAGAGGACAGATTTAAAACGAAGGCAAAATATCAAGCTATTAATAGAGTCACACTTATGTGACTGTGGTGATTTAGGGTGATTTAAGATTGGGTGATTATGTTTTCTGTCCTGTTAGGGTGAGAATAAACAGGCTAAAAATTCCAGGTAGGCTCTATACAGTATTAGATCAAATTAACTCGTTCACCCCTAAAAAAACATTTAGACTTGCCTAAGTTTTTGATTTATAGAAGAATTCATTATTTATCAGTGGTTGATAAGTTAATATTAAGGTAATATAAAGGATTTAAATTGGCCCTTTTACAAAATGTCATTACATATCTAGTCCCCTAACAATGACACCAGCCTTCGGATGAGACAGTAAAAATTGAGGTTCCATGTCACAGTGTTAAAAAACCCTCACAGCTCAATGGCTGTAAGTGCAGAGCATGGACCAAAATTTGAAGCCCTTCACTGGCATTTGGTGACGTCTCCATATGAGTGAAAAATTCTTGAGTGGTCGGTTAAACAACAATAACCAATGACACCTGGGGGACTTAAGGTTTTTTCTGTATGCATATGAGTTTTGGATAAATTTTGTACTAAGTAAAAAACACCAGTGTAATTAAGCCCTTGATGTACATGTAGATGTAGCATGTTATATATCTTTCACAGTATTGGGATAATGCTATAGCACAGATCAAAATGTGTGCAAGTTCACCTATCACCTATTACCCATAAGTAAAAAAAATGATGCGACTCAACAATAATTAGGTCACCTGAGTTGACCTTTCATATGCCACCAGTCTTCATCCAAATGAACATTTTTAAGTTTTTGCTTGAAAAGTGACTTTGAACAGAATCAAATTTTGTTTCGAATTATGTTAGAAGCATATCTTCAAGGTGAAGGGAATACTAATATATTGTGAATTTCATGTGATTCTTGTACCTCTGTGCCCTCTGGGCTGGGCCAAAACCGCCAGAATAGTCCAATCTTTAAAAATATTTTCCTTTGCCTGAGCATATGAAGGAAAAATACTTAATACATGGATTGAGTTCAGTTATACGGCATCAGCTGGTTTTAAATGAATAATTTTGGCAGGACTAAATATTTCAAAGATAGAAAACTTGCTTCATGAGAATGTCTTATTTTGATAATATAGTTTACTTGTAAATGACATTTTATTATATATGATATATTCATGATATTCTAGGCTTAACTTGTCAAAATGGTGTCCTAGATAAGTGGCATGATTTAGACCATTTAGAGAAAAAAATGTCTATGATATGCAGATGAGACTTCTGGGATTGTAAATGGCCATTCAAATGAGTATGTATTGACAGATTAAACACTTTATTTGGTCACTGTCAACCACATGGAGTTGAATTAGCATGGCACTATTTATCCGTTTGTTAGAATGTGAGTTTTAGAACCAGTGGTAAACTACTTTTGAGAATTAAGAAAAAGGTTGTAACAGAAAATAAAGTAAGTGATTGTTAGTTTTTGTTATAAATAGTACCGAGGGTCTACTATAAAGTTACCGAGCAGTGTTTGCATGTTCATTTTTTGTGCAAGTCAAACTTATAAACCAGTCTTTACATATATCATCAGATTACAAATGAATTATAATCACAGATTTACCGGTATTTTGAATGGGTTTCATTGTGGCCAATATAATTGACAATATTAATACTTCATAGTACAGTAAAAACTGTCTTGAGAAAATACTGCCATGAAAGACCACCTGTCTTTTGAGACCACATTTTGAAAACCACTCAGTTAATTATTTTTGTGAATAAAACCTCTTGAGGAACCACCTGTCTTCAGAGACTACATTTCAGTGACAGAAAGGGTGGTCTCTCAACACAGGTTCCACTGTATCACACTTATATGTATCCTAAATGATCCAGATCCTGTTCAACATATCATCATTACATATACTGATGCAAACAACCTAGTGAAAATTTGTTGTACAATGATATAATTAATCAGATTTTACATTACTCATCAGAAGTAGATGGCTGATGCTAGCTGTGTGACATATGAATTACTCTCGGGTTTTCCACAGGACTTTGTTCATCCACATATTTTCCACTTGTGGATTTCATTGCCATTGACATTCTACAATGTTTGTATTTGAACTAGATCCTTGGAGGGTAGCCAATCGATTAGAGTTTTTGATCATGAAATTTTTCAGTGTGAATTCCATAGAAAGTCACAATATCAAACTTATGTGAGTGGATCTTGATTTTGAATTTTGTTTTACGCCACACTGAACAATTTACTAGTTATACAGTGGAAGCCAATCTTTAATGGTGGAGGTGAGAACCTGGTTACAGTGTACACAGGAAAAAAACCTGACCAACCTTCTGCAAGTAAACTGGCAAACTTTTTTACAAAATCAACTTATGTGCCCAGCCAGCTTGGACCTAAGTTGACCAAAAGTGAGAGGATTCATGGTTCAAAGCGCGGTGCTCTAACCACTTGATCATGGAGGTCCTGTGAGGAGAAAGTTACATTATCATGTTAAGCAGATTTTCAATCTAAAACATCAAGCATATCCGATTAGAAATTTACAAAATCTAGCTGAGTTTAGTAGAAAGTTACAAAATATTGGATTTTAAACCATGAGATGCTGTGCCAGTCATGTTGACAACTAATATATCAGATTAGATTATTATAAATACTGACATTAATACTATTTTATTTAGTCTAATCATTTTGTAGTTTGAGTTAATAATAGGATTTTTCACAGAAATTTGATCTTATTGCTTTTTTATGCCTACAGAGGTATGGCTGTCTGTAGAATGGTAATATAACATCTGGGGGAAATTGAAGGAACTGTAATGTGAAAATATTGATTTTTTATTGACTGTATGTTTATTTAAATTAGCACACTCGAATTTTAGCACTCTAATGTGGTATAGACTTATTAGAGGAATCTTAAATTTGCGTAAATAATTTCATTAGCTTTGTCGTGTATACAGAATGACAGGATGGAGAAATTTTAGCGCTGCCCTTAAATTAGCGCAGTGACATGAGCGCTGAAGGCACCAGAATACAGCTAAAGTATGTACATGTACAGTATTTATTTATTTTTTATTTTTTTCTTTTGTTCCATTTAGAAATCATACCTCCCTTTGGTGGAAGGGAGACATCGTTTTTGTCCTATTTTTTCTTCTTCTCAGCAAAGCTTGTCCTGGCCATAACTTTTTTGTCTTCTAACATAGGTTAAGATATCCTTTGGCATGTAGCATGTGTAGGTCTATAAAACCATGAGGCTGTATGTCATGTTCATCATGACCCCCATTTGACCTTGATCTTTGACCTCAGGGTCAATTTAAGACTAGAACTATAGTATTTCCTGTCCTGGCCATAATTTTTTTGTCTTCTGACATAGTTATAACTAGTATTGAGACAACACTCACATTGAGTCATTATAAGTGCCACAAACATTGACTTTCATAATGAACTTACACAAATGCTGAAAGGGTTCTTAATTGCACCACACAGACTGTGACTAACCAGTAAGTCTACCTGTTTATGTCTTTTCCTACAGTAGCCTGATTATCACTTCTCATATTGAACGTTTGGAGAAAGGATGTCACCAGCATGGAAGTGCCACAGATTTTGACCTGTAATTTTGACATATGCTAATGCAATGATCATCAACCCCTGTAGACACATTTGGACTGACCTATTTTAAGTAGTTGTAAAATCAACTGTCATAATTCAAGAGTGTATGATTCAGTATAAAATTTTGCAGTAAGTTTACATCCAATATTAACTTGTTTATTCCTGAGTTATGATGGTTGTCCGTACTATTTACTGATTTCAGTGAGTCTAAATGTGAGCACAGGGGTTGATATGTTAATATAGCACATCTACCCTCACACAAAACTGAAGTTTTAAGTGATATCAATAAGTGTTTGAGTCACAACATAGAGTGTAATATTTTACTTATACAGACAAGGGGAGCAATGTCATTGATGAGATATTCTATATCAATAAGTAGAAGATATTGATATATCAAGAAATTGAATAATCTGGTACCACTGTAAAATGCATTTAAAATAAATAGATTCATTGTAATATCTAGAGGTTTTATTCTGTAGATGACTACTTGAAGATGAACAAAGCAACCATTACATGTATAAGAAATGTATTGAATCAATTTGTATTGACAGTATGTCAATATTGATTCTAACAATGACAGCCCTGTAATACACACTCGCATATCTGCTCATCGTCACATATTCACTTTTATGAAATGCACTGTTTATTACTTACTTTTATTTAAAATTTAAACTTTCAACTGAACGATTAAACTTGCCTATTAAGGCTACTCAAGGGAACAAGCAAAAGTGGCTTTTATATACAGGTGGCTTTTATAAAGAGGTTTATTCTTTATATAAAAGTTATGTTAGAAATGCCTTTATAGGCAGGTGCCCGTTATACAGATGTGGCCTTTGATTCAAGGTGTACTGTACATGCCTGACAATTGGGGGCATCATTTATGTCTCACAGACAACCTGCATTTGATGAAACATTTGGCAATCTTGTTAATTCACACCACTTTTCAGAAAGCTGAAGGTGTTCTTATTTCTGTAGTTTGTATACTGAATATATCCCCGACCTATTTATTTCATCAGTAAATGTTTATTTTGTATCTGCTTGTTCCTGTAACATCTCTTTTTCAATGTGTTCTAATTAATATAGAGGTATACTTCATCTTATGTAATCAAGGCGAAATCAATACCACCAAAGATACATACACATACAATAATTATCTTTGTATCTATACATGCAGTGTGGATCTCTCAACTGTCATCTCTTAAGACTTTGTAGGCCCTCCTTGACTATGTACATGGTATTAAGAGCAACACACTTTTAATCATGAAATCTCTTACCTCTGGTCAGCGCAGGTATGAGTCCCACTGGAACCTAAGCTGATTTTTGTGAGAAAGTTTGCCAGTACCTGCAGAAGGACATTGGTATTTTTCCGGTTGCATTGCAATTGGGTTCTTCTCGTCTGCAATTAAAAACTGCCTCCATCATGTAACTGAAAAAAATTGTAAAACATCATTCAATATTCAAAGCAAATTAAACCATTTAAGTCATTCACTCACCTGTAGCCAGTGAGAGTTTGAACCCTGCTGTAACCCCAGCTTATTTTGTGAGATTGATTGTTTGTTACTTGCAAAAGGCCTGTGGTTTCTTCCTAGGTTTGTTTGTTACTTGCAGAAGGCCTGTGGTTTCTTCCTAGGTTAACTCCCCCACTATTGAAAATCGGCCGCCACCATATCATTGAAAAATTGTTGTGGTGTAAAACACCATTGAAATAAACAAACTAAGATTTGGAGTTCCCGATGTAAAGTATAGTCCTCACATAGATATTAATACAGTAAAAACTAGCCTTTGGAACCCTGCACTTTCCCTATTTAGGTGATAATTATATAATGAAACTCTTATCTCATTGAAAACATACATCATGGATAAAACCTGTACTATAATTCACAAATTTTGAATTCTGAACATACCCGATTTCAGAAAGTTATTTTGTGCACCCAGTTTAACCATATCTGAATATTTGAGAAGAGGCCCAATGGGGCCATTAGAATATAGCTAAACTGTGCACAAAATATAGCTAAACTGTGCACAGTATAACTAAACTGTGTGCACAGTATAACTAAACTGTGTGCACAGTATAACTAAACTGTTCACACAATATAACTAAACTGTGCACAATATAACTTAACTGTGCACAATATAGCTAAACTATGAACAATATAGCTAAACTGTGCAAACAATATAACTAAACTGATTAACCATATGTGAATATTTGAGAAGAGGCCCAATGGGGCCTTGAGAATATAGCTAAGCTGTGCACACAATATTGCTAAACTGTGTGAACAATATAACAAAACTGTGTTAACAATATAACTAAATTGTGCACATAATATAGCTAAACTGTGCACAATAAAACCAAACTGTGCACAATATAACTAAGCTATGCACAATATAACTAAACTGCACAATATAACTAATTGTGCACTCAATATAATGAATGTTAAGCCATACCCACAATATAGTTAAACTGTGCACACAACATAGCTAAACTGTGTGCACAATATAATATTTGTCAAACTGTGTGCACAATATAACTAAACTATGCACACATTATGATAGAAAATATACTGTATTCTATGTCTCTTAAGGGACACCATATATTTGCTATTGAATATCATTTAAAAAACAAAACTAATGCCCCTTTTAGTTCTTTCAATGATTGTGGAGTTTTATTATATTTTTGTGGTTTTGTGTAAACTTGATTTTTGTACTGATGATTATAGCTGTTGAAATTAAGTAGGTCATCTTAAAAGATTCAGACAAACAAAAAACCTATAATACCTTATGTTCTGCATGGGGTTTATATATTTAGGTACCTTCACGCCCATTTGTCTTGATTGGGGTGGAAGTTTTAAACAAAGTGGAGGGAACTGCTATATTCAGAATCCACCCAGTTTGACAGGTAGTTTTTATTTAAAAATTGGAAGTTTTGCACAAATCATCACAATATTTGTTTTTATTAAAAATGTGTTTTTTGTTCTGAAAAAATTCTTTTTTATTTATTAAGTAAATTTTTCCATTAAAGCCTACTTAATGTTGCATTCAAGTTAACCAAATTATCAAAATGTTCCTCCATTTTCATTAATTTCTTTTCCTAAATAACTCATTTACAATATACTTATTCAATTTGCACTTGCATCTAGCATGCAAGCATTATCCAGATGTGAATATCAAAGCTTAAAATAATTAAAGTTATGTAAACATGTCTGGAGATTGTGAAAATAAATTGTTTACTCAGTGCAATGAGAGTCAACATTATTGGATTGGCCGTTACATCTGCATTTGTCATTTTAGGACATTTTCTAGATTGAGGTAATCAGATTTAATCTATATCCAAGTTGATGCAAATTCCGGTCAAGTTTCACCACAAGTTTGCATAATCCATCATCTGTCAAAAAATAGAAAGTCATCGATTTGCTTTATTTTGTGCTTTATTTGCATAATGGTCATTAGATAAGCAGCATTTAGTCAGGGACAGCTGTACTATTTCTGTGCCAGACTTGGAAATACCAGAACTTAAAATCAATTTCATACATGCTCTCCATGTTGGATCACCTAGAACTGTTGTTTTCATCAGTTTAGCATTCTGTTATTCTCTTGGCATTGTGAGACCAATGTAAAACAATACATCCTGGTTTTGTTAGAAATTAAATAAAACAGAACTCTTTTTTCACACATATGATCTCTTAACTAATCAACACCCTAAAAACACATTTGGACTGGCTTAAATCATTAATTTATAGAAGAGTTCATTGTTTCTCAGGGCTTGATGGGTCAAGGTGATCAAGCAAAATAAGCAGCCCTTTTCATTCATTGAAACAATATCAGATTTTTAGATTGGTTGAAAGTATGGTTTCAACCCTTGAAAATATATACAGTGAAACCTGTCTTGAGAGGCCACTATAGTGAAAACATCTTATCTTGAGATATCACTCTCATGAAATACCACCTGTCTTGAGAGACCACTCTAGTGAAAGACCACCTGCCTTGAGAGACTACATTCCAAAAACCATGTGGTTAATTAATCCTTTAATTAAAATCTATTTTGGGAGACGACCTGTATTGAAAGACCACTTCTCAATGGAAGAAGTGGTGGTCTCTCAAGACCGGTTTCAAAATGTTCACCAAGCCAGAATCAGGTCAATAAATCCTGATATCAACCTATTTGAAAGTCATTATTTATATATACTGCTAAATCGTCTATCAAACAAACACTTTCTTATGATTCCACCTGCCTTATGAGACAATATATTTTCAGATCTTAATAATCTGCATGCAATATGCACATGTCGAAGTCTGGCAGCGGACACTTCAAATATATTGATACAAGACAATACAGCGACTTGTTTAGTTTGAATTGATCTGTCACAATTTTTTTGGTTTTCTCAAGTACAGTTAAGATGACTCTTGTGACAGGGTCACTGCACCGGTGATTGTCAGGCAGAAATGTCATCAAAAACTATAAGGAAATGAAGTCACTGACATTATATAATCAGTAAAAATCTGATTGTTTAATCAGACTTCCTCATAAAGATTTGTTCTGCCTACTTCATTCTATAAGATTTGAAGCAATAAGTGGATTTAATTTAAAGATTTGTTGCCAGGCAACGGAATCATTTAGAAGAGTCATCTATATTCAGTTTTGAAGAGTAATCATTCTGATTATAGAGTAACAACTTGCAGATAAGATGCAAAATCACACTTAGAATTTTAAGTTTTATACATGATTTCTGTGGCTATTCTGTAGCCTATATTTAATCTCACTCAGAATTTTAAGTTTCATACATGATTTCTGTGGTAATTTCTTGGCCTGTATTTAATCACACTCAGAATTTGAAGTGTTTTGTTCATGATTTCTGTGGCTATTTTATAGCTTATATTTCATCACACTCAGAATTTTAAGAGTTTCATACATAATTTAATCACACTCCGGATGTTTTAAGAGTTTCATACATGTTTTCTGTGACGTATCCTATATTTAATCACACTCAGAAAACACTATGTGGTAACATGGCCTGTATTTAATCACACTCAGAATTTCAAGTGTTCCATTCATGATTTCTGTGGCTATTTCTTAGACTTTGTTTAATCACACTCAGAATTTTAATTGTTTCATAATTATCTCTGTGGCTTTTTATAGCCTTTATTAAATCATAGTAAGAATTTTTAGTGCTTGTTACATGATATTTATAGCCTATATTTAGTCACAATCAAAATTTTAAGTGTTTCATAACAATTTCTGTAGCTATTCCATGGCCTATATAATCACATTCAGAATTTAAAGTGTTTCATACATAACTTAATCACACTCAGAATGTTTTAAGTGTTTCATGTACATCATTTCTGTGACTTCCTCATTGCCTGGATTTAATCTCACTCAGAAAATCAAGTGTTTTTTTAATCACACTCAGAATTTAAGTGTTTCATACATGATTTCTGTGGTAATTTCATAACCCGTATTTAATCACATTCAGAAGTTCAAGTCTTTCATACATGATTTTTGTGGTAATTTCATAACCCGTATTTAATCACATTCAGAAGTTCAAGTGTTTCATACATGATTTTTGTGGTAATTTCATAACCCGTATTTAATCACATTCAGAAGTTCAAGTCTTTCATACATGATTTTTGTGGTAATTTCATAACCCGTATTTAATCACATTCAGAAGTTCAAGTGTTTCATACATGATTTTTGTGGTAATTTCATAACCCGTATTTAATCACATTCAGAAGTTCAAGTGTTTCATACATGATTTTTGTGGAAATTCCATGGCCTGTTTCTAATCACATTCAGAAGTTCAAGTGTTTCATACATGATTTCTGTGGTAATTTCATGACCTGTATTTAATCACAGTCAAGATTTTAAGCATTCCATACATGATTTCTGTGGCTATTTTGTAGCTTATGTTTAATCACACTCAGAATTTTAGGTGTTTCATACATTATCTCTGTGGCTATTTTATAGCCTTTATTTCATCACAATCAGAATTATTAGAGTATACATGATATTTGTAGCCTATATTTTATCACACTCAGAATTTTAAGCGTTTCATACATGATTTCTGTGGCTTTTTCATAGCCAATATTTTATCACACTCAGAATTTTAAGTGTTTCATACATGATTTCTGTGGTAATTTCATGGCCTATATCTAATCACACTTAGAGAAACAAGTGTTTCTTGAATCACACTCAGAATTTTAAGTGTTTCATACATAATTTTTGTGGTAATTTCATGGAATGTATTTAATCACACAGGGTTCAACATTAAGGTTTGTCCTTTTATCCGGGACTATTCCATTTTGCATTTGGACAAGAAGATGTTACTTTCTACTTGTCTGATCGGACAAGTGAAATTGTTGAAGACAAAAATAAATTTAATAAAGATAATTGCATTCAGACAACTAGATTTCAATACTGCTTGTCTTGCAGGAAAAGTGGAAATTTTCATCATTGTTGATCCCTGTCACACTCAGAATTTTAAGTGTTCCCTACATGATATAATCACAGACAGAATTTTAAGTGTTCCCTACATGATTTAATCACAGTCAGAATTTTAAGTGTTCCCTACATGATTTAATCACAATCAGAATTTTAAGTGTTCCCTACATGATTTAATCACAATCAGAATTTTAAGTGTTCCCTTCATGATTTAATCACAATCAGAATTTTAAGTGTTCCCTACATGATATAATCACAGTCAGAATTTTAAGTGTTCCCTACATGATTTAATCACAATCAGAATTTTAAGTGTTCCCTACATAATTTAATCAAAGATTCATTTGCCAGATTTCATTTGCCATGCAATAGTTTCCCTTCACCACATTTTATTTTCAGTTTGAATGCTTCATTGTTTTTCTGTACCATGTATTGCTCATTGATAGCAATTGTTTGTTGTTGTTGATGATGATGTTTTTGATACAGTGGCATCAGTCCCTGAAATGTTGTCTCTCAAGACAGGTGTTCTTTCAAAAGAAGTTTTTAAAATTAAAGGAAAAGAATTTAACCAAATGATCTCAGAAGACAGGAGGTTTTATCTTTGTAGTTTTTTTATAGGTTTTTCTTCATAGGTTTTTGTCTTTATAGGTTTTTATCTATAGGTTTTTGTATTAATAGGTTTCCTTCTTTATAGGATTTTGTCTTTATAGGTCTGATATAAATTTGAGACATGCTGTGATCTCCAACGAGATCATTTCTGCCACCCCATGCTGAGCTACTGGAATCTGGAGGAAATGTTATAGTGATAAAAATAACAGATCACTTCAATATCAGAAATGTATCTAAGAGAATGACTAAAAGGTTAGACCGAAAAAAATGTTAATAATTTATATCACAATGTCTCTCAGCAAATTTCAAACGGCTGATAGAGGAATTTCATACAATGTATATTGGAATTTCAAACTGTTTAAAGTGAAATTTCACACAATAGATAGTGGAATTTCACACATCATAAATTGAATTTCACTGTACATATGCCAGTTGTGAAATTCCATACAACATACAGTGAAAATTTCACAATATATAGTGGAATTTCACACAACATATTGTGGATTTCACACAACAGATAGTGGAATTTCACAGAACATACAGTGAAATTACAAACCACATATAGTACAATTCACACTACATTAAGTGGAATTTCACACTACATTAAGTGGAATTTCACACTAAATTAAATGGAATTTCACACCACAGATAGTGGATTTTCAAGGTGAATGCCCTTACCACTGAGTCATAATTTCAGAAAAAACAACCTAGTCATTGATAAATTGTTAATTTGACTGTGAATATTTTGTGCATATACACATGCATATATTTGTGTGGGCATGTTGATAACTCTTATAAAAACCATATAAAGTCTACCATAGTGTAATTCTGTTACAGAGCTTGGTCATGGATGCTGCCTTTTAATAATGAAATAAATAATTCAGTTTACTCTTGTTTGCTGCTTTGAAAATGTAACAAAGAGATGAAACTGTCTGGCACACCCGTTCATATATGTGCATACTTTCATTATTTCCTCATCATTTACTTCATAAAGCCTTATTTCTGAATTTTCTGTTTGAAGGGCTTCGGAAAATTGATAAATGAAATAATTGTTATCACAACATGTACTTGCATCTTTACACAAAATATTAACTATTCAATGATTTTTAATAATCTTTGTCTGATAATGAAGAAAACTTCAAATAGTCATGTAGACATGTATATGCATATTATATTATTTGTATTTGTAAAGACTGTACTGGCACATGTTGCATTAGTCTTTTCTTAATGCATCGTATATTTAATACAAAACAAATTTTCAGTGATTTTGTTTTTTACACTGGAGATAAAATAAAATCCAAAGGCATATTTTCTTGGTCTGCATGTCTGTCTGTCTACTTGTCCATCGGATTGTTTGTAACAAGTATTCATTCATGAAATAACTTTCCGACCAAATTCTGTAAGTTGCTTGTATTCATTGAGATCTTACATGTAAATGATACACACAATCTTGTTTTTCTTTGTTATTTGTTGTTTTGGGGTTTTTTGGGGAGGGGATGCATTGGTTTATATCACGATAATTTTTGCATTATTTACTAGTTCATAATTATAGATAACCTTATATTTTTTGGGGGGCAGGAGGGAGGAGTTGGATGGAGTTCCTGTATCTCTGTCATTCGAGAATTGTATTTAGATTACAATGCCTCTTACCTCTAATCAGTGAGGGTTTGGTTCGTCTTCTGAACCAAGGTAACATTTTACTTGTGTGAAGAATTGTGGTCAATTACACTGAAACATTAGTATCACTCATCCACCATTAACACCCGCTGCCGATTTAAGGCTGAAAGATTGTTATGTATTATCGAGATAAAAAGTCCAATAAAAATAGACAAAGCATCAGTGATTATTTGGGTTGTAGATTTATTTTGTGCAAACTGCAGTTGTAATATTTCTACAAAGTGTCATTCTCTAAATGAAGGTCTAAACAAATGACTCATGGTCTGGAAAGAAGATTGAATTTCAGATGATGAGAGAGTAAAAAATGAAGATTATTATATCAGGTAAATAAAAATGTAATTAAGGAAATGGTCACCAGAGACAACATTGATGTCTTGAGTGTAAAGTTCACACTGCAAATGTGTCAATGTTCTTCAAGGATCACGCTTTACAAATTACAGACTTTTCTACCTAATCAGCTTCGAAAGCATAATGATGATAAAATGTCGCCATAAGTCAGATGATCACCATAAAAGTAAATATATGTCTGATAGTCAACATACAGTAGAGAAATATGAATGTATAGAGATGTAAGAGGTTGACCATTGTGTCAATTCTTGTATAGAGATTGACCATTGTGTTTATCCCTTTATAGAAGTTGACCATTGTGTTTATCCCTATATAGAGGTTGACCATTGTGTTTATCCCTGTATAGAGGTTGACTATTGTGTTTATCCCTGTATAGAGGTTGAACCACAGGGATAGAGGTTGACTATTGTGTTTATCCCTGTATAGAGGTTGGCCATTGTGTTTTTCCCTGTATAGAGGTTGACTATTGTGTTTATCTCTGTATAGAGGTTAAATTGCAGGGATAGAGGTTGACTATTGTGTTTATCCCTGTATAGAGGTTGACCATTGTGTTTTTCCCTGTATAGAGGTTGACTATTGTGTTTATCCATGTATAGAGGTTAAATCACAGGGATAGAGGTTGACTATTGTGTTTATCCCTGTATAGAGGTTGACCATTGTGTTTATCCCTGTATAGAGGTTGACCATTGTGTTTATCCCTGTATAGAGGTTTATGTTTCATCCCTGTATAGAGGTTGAACCACAGGGATAGAGGTTGACTATTGTGTTTATCCCTGTATAGAGGTTGACCATTGTGTTTATCCCTGTATAGAGGTTGACCATTGTGTTTATCCCTGTATAGAGGTTGACTATTATGTTTATCCCTGTATAGAGGTTGAACCACAGGGATAGAGGTTGACTATTGTGTTTATCCCTGTATAGAGGTTGACTATTGTGTTTATCCCTGTATAGAGGTTGACTATTGTGTTTATCCCTGTATAGAGGTTGACCATTGTGTTTATCCCTGTATAGAGGTTGACTATTATGTTTATCCCTGTATAGAGGTTGAACCACAGGGATAGAGGTTGACTATTGTGTTTATCCCTGTATAGAGGTTGACTATTGTTTTTATCCTTGTATAGAGGTTGACCATTGTGTTTATCCCTGTATAGAGGTTAAATCACAGGATAGAGGTTGACCATTGTGTTTATCCCTGTATAGAGGTTGACCATTGTGTTTTTCCCTATATAGAAGTTGAGCATTGTGTTTATCCCTATAGAGGTTGACCATTGTGTTTATCCCTGTATAGAGGTTGATCATTGTGTTTATCCCTGTATAGAGGTTGACTATTATGTTTATCCCTGTATAGAGGTTGAACCACAGGGATAGAGGTTGACTATTGTGTTTACCCCATATAGAGTTTGACCATTGTGTTTATCCCTGTATAGAGGTTGACTATTGTGTTTATCCCTGTATAGAGGTTGACCATTGTGTTTATCCCTGTATAGAGGTTGACTATTATGTTTATCCCTGTATAGAGGTTGAACCACAGGGATAGAGGTTGACTATTGTGTTTATCTCTGTATAGAGGTTGACTATTGTGTTTATCTCTGTATAGAGGTTGACCATTGTGTTTATCCCTGTATAGAGGTTAAATCACAGGGATAGAGGTTGACCATTGTGTTTATCCCTGTATAGAGGTTGACCATTTTTTTTCCCTATATAGAAGTTGAGCATTGTGTTTATCCCTGTATAGAGGTTGACTATTGTGTTTATCTCTGTATAGAGGTTAAACCACAGGGATAGAGGTTGACCATTGTGTTTATCCCTGTATAGAGGTTGACCATTGTGTTTTTCCCTGTATAGAGGTTGACTATTGTGTTTATCCCTGTATAGAGGTTAAACCACAGGGATAGAGGTTGACCATTGTGTTTATCCCTGTATAGAGGTTGACCATTTTGTTTTTCCCTGTATAGAGGTTGACCATTGTGTTTATCCCTGTATAGAGGTTGACTATTGTGTTTATCCCTGTATAGAGGTTGACCATTGTGTTTATCCCTGTATAGAGGTTGACTATTGTGTTTATCCCTGTATAGAGGTTGGCCATTGTGTTTTTCCCTGTATAGAGGTTGACCATTGTATTTATCTTGTAAAGAGTTTGATCATCATATCTATCCCTGTTCAGAGGTTGACCATTGTATCTACCCCTGTACAGAGGTTGACCATCATATCTGTTCTTGTATAGAGGTTGACCATCATGTCTATCCCTGTATAAAGGCTGCCCAGCATGTCTATTCTTATATATAGGTTGGACATTGTATCTATTGCTGTACAGAGGTTGACCATCATGTCTGTCCATTTATAAAATAGGTTGACCATCATATCTATCTTGTATAGAGGCTTACCATCATGTCTATCCTTTTATAGAGGCTTACCATCATGTCTACCTTTGTACAGAATTTGACCATTGTGTCAGTCCCTGCATAGAGGTTGACTTATCATGTCTACCTTTGTACAGAATTTGACCATTGTGTCAGTTCCTGCATAGAGGTTGACTTATCATGTCTACCTTTGTACAGAATTTGACCATTGTGTCAGTCCCTGCATAGACGTTGACTTATCATGTTTACCTTAGTACAGAATTTGACCATTGTGTCAATAGAGGCTTACCATCATGTCTACCTTTGTACAGAATTCGACCATTGTGTCAATCCCTGCATAGAGGTTGACTTATCATGTCTACCTTTGTACAGAATTTGACCATTGTGTCAGTCCCTGCATAGACGTTGACTTATCATGTCTACCTTTGTACAGAATTTGACCATTGTGTCAGTCCCTGCATAGACGTTGACTTATCATGTTTACCTTAGTACAGAATTTGACCATTGTGTCAATAGAGGCTTACCATCATGTCTACCTTTGTACAGAATTCAACCATTGTGTCAATCCCTGCATAGAGGTTGACTTATCATGTCTACCTTTGTACAGAATTTGACCATTGTGTCAGTCCCTGCATAGACGTTGACTTATCATGTCTACCTTTGTACAGAATTTGACCATTGTGTCAGTCCCTGCATAGAGGTTGACTTATCATGTCTACCTTTGTACAGAATTTGACCATTGTGTCAGTCCCTGCATAGAGGTTGACTTATCATGTCTTCCTTAGTACAGAATTTGACCATTGTGTCTATCCCTGTATAGAGGTTGACTTATCATGTCTACCTTAGTACAGAATTTGAACATTGTGTCTATCCCTGTGTAGAGGTTGACTTATCATGTCTACCTTAGTACAGAATTTGACCATCATGTCTATCCCTGTACAGAGGTTGACTTATCATGTCTACCTTTGTACAGAATTTGACCATTGTGTCTATCCCTGCATAGAGGTTGACTTATCATGTCTACCTTTGTACAGAATTTGACCGTCATGTCTATCCCTGTATAGAGGTTACCTTATCATGTCTATAGTTTGTACAAAATCAGCTTAGGTTCTGGAAGATCTCAAACTCACTTGATTAGAAGGAAAATTTCTTAAGAACATGACAAAGGTGATTTACAGATAATATGAAAGTGCATAAAAATGATAATCACTCCTGAAAAACAATGGAATTTTCTATAAAGCAATGACTCAGACCGGTCCAAATGATGTAATGAAGTAATAGCATGCACATGTGTAAAAAAACAGGGACTAGAAAAGGTTATAGAGAAGGGGATATAACTAAGTCTATCAAGAATGTAATACAGATAGTGAAAATAAAATGCACAAAGGAGACTGGGAGTGGAACAAGATTCTAAATTTTACGTAATTTTGTATTTATTTATATCTTCTCTTGGGGAAACACAGTTTAGATATAAATATTTTAATTGTAAATGGAATAAATTTTGTAATGCTTCTAAATCTGTTATCTTCCAAAATCAACAATAAAGCTTCTCTGTATATTGTTTATGAGTTATGGCTGATATGGCATACTTTCACTTAAAATGGTCACATCTTTTTGCAATATCACTTTTTTAGACAGGGAATTGCCATTGTCTCAGATTTCTTGTAGCTAATTATTCTGTTATAGAATGTTATTTTTAGAAATCAGATTTAAAAAAAAAAAATTTCATGAAAATTGGTTTTCATCCAGAGCAGATGTTTCTTGTATCACACTTGTGGCTCTGCACTACATAAATATTATAATGATCAGAGAATCTGTGTAGTACGTTCAGTTCCAGAAAAATAAATCTTATGAATGTTAGAGAAACAATAGATAAACTATAACTTCCGTTATGATACACCTGTATGCAACAATAACAATAAAACATATATAAAAACTCCATGACACCTGATCCAACCTCTGTATTTTCAGAGGTCGGATTCGATTTTGATCTTTATTTAAAGCCACACTCAACAATTTTTCAGTTATATGGTGGCCACCCAGTTTTTAATGGTGGAGGAGAGAACATGGTTACAATGTACCAAGGAAGAAACTGCCAGCCTTCTGCATGTAAACTGGCAAACTTTCTCACAAAAATCAAGTTAGGTTTCAACTTGGCTTGAACCTGCGATGAGAGACTTCATGGTTCAAAGCATGATGCTGTAACCACTCAACCAAGGAAAATCTTCAGACATCTGTGTTTGGATAATGATCACCAGATATTTATATTGTATCCTGGACATCCTGAAGATTGATAGACCAAACTGCAGTGGTCTAGTTTTAGAGAGTTTTATTCACAAGCAGAAGGTCCCTGGTTCAATTCCCAGACTGGATCATACCAAAGACTTTAAAATGGTAATGTCTGTTCCTTTGCCGAGCGCTCGGCATACAAAGTGAAAGTGACAAGTCTTTCGGAAGAGACTGAAAACAGAGGTCACATGTCTCAAAAGGCATGGCACGTAAAAGAACCCTCGCTGCATTGGTGTCAGTCCATAGCATGGGCCAAACAAAATATGTACAACTTCAGCTACAGCTGGTGACCCCTATAAATAAGTGAAAAATTCTTAATGGGATTTAAAACAAAAAAAATGAAGATTAAAACTTTGGTGTTTGTGATTTTGACATTTTCAAATATTCATGATAAGTGACAAATTTTTGTTTGGATGTAAAACAACCTCAAGACAACCTCACTGCACTGATATCAGTCCACAACATAAGTCAAAACTCCTGGCACTTCACAATAGCAGATGATGACTACATTATCTCATTCACCCCTAAAGACACATTTGGACTGGACTATGTCATTGATTTACAGAAGATTCCATTGTTTTTCAGGGTTAATGAGTTAAATGACCTTTTTCACTTAACTAAGGTCCTACAGCAAAGCAATACATTTCCTCAAAACATTTGACAGCATTGTGACAGTGAATGATATCGCATTGTGGGGAATTTCATTATTGGAAAGTGTCTAGTAAAAAATTATTTGTTTAACATAATTTGAAAAAAGGATCACAGCAAGCTCGGTGCAAAGTAGTTACAAATTAAAGTTTGTGATAAGACTTTGTAAAGATTCATTTAAAGAAAAAAGAAATTGATCACAAATGTTAATTACTAATGCTACAAGACCATCTGGAATACAATAATAAGTAAAGATGTGATTAAGAAATACACATTTGTATGTTTTCAGTAGCACTGAAATTACAACAGAGAAATTAGTGACAGCACGTACTTCTTCTGTTTTTATAAAGAAGAATGACATTTAATCTTTTCAAGATGTCAAAAAACTGATATAATATCAATAATGTTGATTTCAATAAAGAATAAAGATCTCTCGGGATCAGAGTGTCAAATGAGTGCATTATTTCAAAATTTGCAATTTACAATCAAGGACTCTTGTTATGTTTTTACATATTTAAGTTTCCAAAGAAAGTCAATTGACAATTATAATGGAGTTGATGATGTAGAATTTTTTAGTATAATACTTCAATCTTGAAGGTGATTTTTCATAGAAACTAATTCAATTTTATTCATTATTTTTGTATCATTGAATGCATCTGTTAACTGGGAAAATATCATTCATTACATTGTTTTAAAAATTGTATCCCTAATTAAGACGCATTGTGAGTAAAAAGGGCCATATCAGGTTAGAGAAATTTAAAAATCTTTATATAAAAGTAAATACAGAAAAATATTGATATATTAGCCTCTTAGTTATCTATACAGTAGAACATGTGTTGACAAACCACTCATAAGAAAAACCACCTTTGTTTAAGACCACTTTTTGAAAACAATTAAGGTAATTAATTCTATAAATAGAAGCTATTTTGAAAATCACATTTCAGTGGCAATAAGAATGGTTTGTAACCTGTCAGAGGGTATGGTATGACCAGTGACACTAAGGCTGCAAGAGAACTAGTGTCACTCAGTCTGTCAGAGGGTATGGTATGACCAGTGACACTAAGACTGTCAAAAAACTAGTGTCACTCAGTCTGTTGGAGGGTATGGTATGACCAGTGACATTATGGCTGCATGAGAACTAACGTCACTCAGTCTGTCAGAGGGTATGGTATGACCAGTGACACTAAGACTACAAGAGAACTAGCGTCACTCAGTCTGTCAAAGAGTATGGTATGATCAGTGACACTAAGGCTACAAGAAACTAGTGTCACTCAGTCTGTCAGAGGGTATGGTATGACCAGTGACACTAAAGCTACAAGAGAACTAGTGTCACTCAGTCTGTCAGAGGGTATGGTATGACCAGTGACACTAAAGCTACAAGAGAACTAGTGTCACTCAGTCTGTCAGAGGGTATGGTATGACCAGTGACACTAAAGCTACAAGAGAACTAGTGTCACTCAGTCTGTCAGAGGGTATGGTATGACCAGTGACATTATGGCTGCATGAGAACTAGTGTCACTCAGTCTGTCAGAGGGTATGGTATGACCAGTGACACTAAGGCTGTCAAAAAAACTAGTGTCATTCAGTCTGTTGGAGGGTATGGTATGACCAGTGACATTATGGCTGCAAGAGAACTAGTGTCATTCAGTCTGTCAGAGGGTATGGTATGACCAGTGACACTAAGGCTACAAGAGATCTAGTGTCACTAAGGCTGTAAGAGGGTATGGTATGACCAGTGACATTATGGCTGCAAGAGAACTAGTGTCACTTATGCTGTCAGAGGGTATGGTGTGACCAGTGACACTAGGGCTGCATGAGAACTAGTGTCACTTAGGCTGCAGAGGGTATGGTTTGACCAGTGACACTAAGGCTGCAAGAGAACTAGTGTCACTCAGGCTGTCAAAGGGTATGGTATGACCAGTGACACTGAGGCTGTCAAAGAACTAGTGTCACTAAGGCTGTCAGAGGGTATGGTATAACCAGTGACACTAAGGCTGCCAGAGAGCTAGTGTCACTCAGGCTACTGGAGGATTTTGGTATGACCAGTGACACTAAGGCTGTTAGATAACTAGTGTTATTTAGGCTGTCAGAGGATATGGTTTGATCAATGACACCAAGGTGTCAGAGGATGTGGTATGACCAGTGACACTCAGGCTGTCAGGATATTTTATGACCAATAACACTAAGGCTATTAGAGAACTAGTGTCACTCAGGCTGTCATAGGATATGATATGACTAGTGACACTAAGTCTGCCAGATGACTAGTGTCACCTAGACTGTCAGATGATATGGTCTGACCACTGTCACCAGTCTCTCATAGGATATGGTATGACCAGTGACACTGAGGCTGTCAGAGGATATGGTATCACCAGTGTATGTGATTTGACCAATGTCACTCAGGCTGTCAGAGAATATGGTATCACCAGTGACACTAAATCTGTCAGAGATCAAGTGTCACTCAGACCCTTAGAGAATATGCTATGACCAGTGTCACCAAGGCTGTCAGAGGACTTAGTGTCACTCAGGCTGTCAAAGGACTAGAGTCACTCAGTCTGTTGGAGGACTAGTGTCACTCCTTCTGTCAGAGGATATGGTGTAGTTTAAATTTTGTATTGTTTAATTCATCAAGTAAAAGCCAAATGTAATCCAAAATTAAATTTTTACCCAGTACCCCAAAATTGGTGAAAGATCACTATTAATCATATTGATTATATTAATTAAGTAAATGGTATCAATATATCATCATCTAATAGAGATAATTGTGGGGAAACTTTTAAAATCATCATTTTGAGATTGAGCCTTATTTAATACCCTGAATAACTTAAGAAAGATATTACAACGGATGGTATTATTATGTCCCTCAAGTATAGTGGGGGGACATTATGTGTTTACTCCGTTTCTTCTTATTATTATTATTCTCATTATTCTTCCCTCTTAATCCTTGCCAAACTTCACAGGGATATTACTGAGGATGAAATGTAGTGTACCTCACCTTTCATTTTCTGAGAAAATTCACATGACCAAATGGTGGCTCCTGAGGGTCACTTGTAGTGAACCTGACTACCCATTTTACGATTAAAAGTCACATGACCAAATTGTGGCTTCTTATTGGTCAAGCTTTTAAACGTAAATATCTTAAGAACCGCTTGAATGATCCTTACCACACTTCACATGGATATTACAGAGGGTCAGTTGAAGTGTATCTGACTGTCTGTTTTCTGAAAATCCAAGGCTTCTGATTGGTTGAAACTTCAAAATTGTCTGATTTTGATGAAATTTCGACTTTATAGGAATGAAAGGATTGGGATTTCAATTGTATGGGTTTCGTTGCCGTCTATGGCAAACTGAGGCTTCTGATTGGTTTGAAATTTCAAAATTGTCTGATTTTGATGAATTTTGGAATTTATAGGTATCAAGGGATTGCAAAGGTATCATGGTTGTCTATGGCGAACCAAGGCTTCTGATTGGTCTAAATTTCAAAAGTGTCTGATTTTGATGAAATTTGGAATTTATAGGTATCAAGGGATTACAATTTTAATGGCATTGGTTTTGTTGTCAAACTGGGCCTTCTGATTGGTCAAAATGTCAACATTGTCTGAGTTTGATGAAATTTGAAATTTACTGGTATTGTGATTGCATTTTCAGCCTTATGTCTTTTATTCCTCAAAACCTGTAAAGAACTGTTACAGTTTTGTATGTAATAAATGCTGGTTGATATCAACACGACTTGTTTCAATATTTGGGGGACATCATGTAACAGAACCCTGTTACAATTAGCCCATGTTGTTTATAAAAACACTCACTGTAGATTGCAGAAACTGGCATTTATTAATCCCAGGTGGCACTGTTGTTGTAGGATGTGATATTTATATGCCGTATATCGTTCTGACAGTTTGTGTTAATTAAAATTCACCTTCATGGCAATCTGTCTCTTTTTTTTTAACATTGTATCATCGATGAAATAAAACACAAAAATTGAAATATAAAGTTACATAACATGTGAGATAGTTTGTGATATTAATGTCTTATGTATGGCCTATACTGAATTCTGGTGGTCACATATTCAATCAAAGATTAAATTCTGACCTAACAAAACTCCATAGAATCCTATTCATAATTTTAGCTCACCTGAACAGAAGGTTCAAGTGAGCTTTTCTGATCACTTTATGTCTGTCATCTGTCTGTCCATCAGTTGACTGTTTAACTTTTATATTTTTTACTTCTTTTCCAAAACCACTGAAGGAATTTTGATGAAACTTTATAGGAAGCAAGTACTTAAGGTCCTCTACCATGTTTGTTCATTTCTGCTAGGTTGGCCCAAGGTGCATCCAGGTTGGAGCAAATGAGGCCTGGGGGTACCCATCTTTAAAAATCTTCTCCAAAATCGCTGCATAGATTGAAAAACTAATTGCAATTCAGTGATCTACATAGATGTATGATTCAAATTTGCTAATTTCCTCGAAATTGGAAAATAAATTTTTGATGCTTTTTATATGTCTTTTTAGGCTTTGTAATTTTCATTTATATGATTTCTTTGATTTTCTCCCCATTTATCCATTATGATGCATTCATTTTATGTGTTTTACCTGTAATTAGGTAGATGAATGCTTTTCTGAAAGAATTTTGCTGAAAATCAATGTTTTGATTTTTTATGAATTTCTTAAGACTGCAAAAACTTATAAGGGGGGGGGGGGGGGGGATTTTTCACATTTCCGACACCCTATCTCTAATACAGCCATCTTTTGCAATATCATCTAAATTCAAAATATTTTAATGTAAAAAAAAATGAAATAGTCTCCTATTCATCATCATACAATTTTTGATAAACTTTGCTAGGATGACACTGCATTAATACCTCCTTAACACACCGTATCTCTAATTATAGCCTTCTGCTATGATGACACTGCATTTACCCCTTGGCACCCCAATCTCTAATATAGCCATCTGGTAGGATGACAGTGCATTTACCCCCTTAAGCTTGGCACCCCAATCTCTAATATTGTCATCTGCATTTACCCCCTTAAGCTTGACACCCCAATCTCTAATATAGCCATCTGCTAGGATAACACTGCATTTATTCCCTTGACACCCCAATCTCTAATTTAGTCATCTGGTAGGATGACAATGCATTTATCCTTGACCTCCCTGATCTATAGTATTGTCATCTACTAGGATGACAGTGTATTTATCCCTTGACACCTCCAGTCTCTAATATTGCCATCTGGTAGGATGATAATGCATTTACCCCCTTGGCACCTCCAGTCTCTAATATTGCCATCTGGTAGGATGATAATGCATTTATCCTTGACCTCCCTGATCTCTAGTATTGCCATCTACTAGGATGACAGTGCATTTACCCCCTTGGCACCTCCAGTCTCTAATATTGCCATCTGGTAGGATGATAATGCATTTATCCCCTTGGCACCTCCAGTCTCCAATATTGCCATCTGGTAGAAAGATAATGCATTTATCCTTGACCTCCCTGATCTCTAGTATTGCCATCTACTAGGATGACAGTGCATTTACCCCTTGGGCACCTCCAGTCTCTCCTATAGCAATCTTCTGGGATGACACTGCATTTACCCCCTTGATACCTCCAGTCTCAAATATGGCCGTATTCTAGGTAACACTGCATTTACCCCCTGACACTCTTATCTCTAATATAACTATCTGATTTGATTACAATGCATTTACCACCATGACACCCCCAATTTCTAATATAGCCATCTGTTATGCTGACAATGCCTCTACCCTTGACACCCCTATCTCTAATATAGTCATCTGCTAGGATGTCAATGCATTTACCCATTTAAACACCTATCTCTAATATAACCAGATGCTAGGATGTTAGTGCATTTATCCCTTGACACCCTTATCTATGTATAGCCATCTGCTAGGGTGACAATGCAATTATTCCTTTACACCCCTATATCTAATATAGCAATCTGCTGGGATGACACTGCATTTACCCAGTAACACCCCTATCTCTAATATGGCAATCTGCTGGGATGACACTGCATTTACCCCATAACACCCCTATTCTATAATATCAGTGAACAGCTAAGTTGACACTACATTTACCCCTTGATACCCCCAGTCTCAAATATAGCCATCTTCTAGGTAACACTGAATTAACACCCTGACACACTTATCTCTAGTATAGCTATCTGATAGGATGACACTGCATTTATCTCTACCCCATAACACCCCTATTCTATAATATCAGGATGACAATAGAACCCCTTGGCAGCTAAGTTGACACTACATTTACCCCCCTTGATACCCCTAGTCTCAAATATAGCCATCTTCTAGGTAACACTGAATTAACACCCTGACACACTTATCTCTAGTATAGCTATCTGATAGGTTGACAATGCATTTACCCCTTTGCACCGTTATCTCTAATATAGCAGACACTGATTTCTAATATAGCCATTTTTTTACTTTCATATTCACAATAACACACCTGATGCAGTGTAATATATTATCAGCATTCTGCTACTGATTACTTCACCATATATGGTATCCATGGAAACAGATTTAATATACAGAAATGTTTTAATCTAAAACACAATGATGAGAGTTTGTGGTATACATTGCAAAAGCCCCATAAAATATCTGTACAGTAAATTAAAATGTTTCCATAATACTTTTTTCTGATCAGAAAGGACATATATAAGTTAGACATAAAATCTATGTTAAATAACAGATCTTACAAAGTAGAAACTTATCCCAGCTGTTATCCTGTGCTCTCTCTCTCTCTCTCTCTCTCTCTCTCTCTCTCTCTCTCTCTCTCTCTCTCTCTCTCTCTGATGTGTTATGTAATCTGACTATCATTTTGCTGATTCATGTGTGAACATGTTGATAATAAATGAAAGTTGTTTATATCTATATACAGTTCAAGATCAATAGGTTATATATACAGGTCAAGGTCATTATATACATGTACAGGAGTTGGCAGTAACTGATTTATTTACATTTATAGCTGTATAATTGGTCAAATCAAAGTAGTAAACATTGAGTATAATTTCCATCAAAATCTAAGATTTATGTGGGAGGTAGGTACTCTTTGCCAAATTAAATTACCATATTTTTGTCGGAGAAGTGGAAGTACTGGTAGGTTTACACTCATCAAGCTAAAGAATTTTGCAGTTAGTGTTTAGAACAAGATATATATGTGCTTGTGGTTTTGGGAAATGGTGGTCATACTAATGTTACACGGACATCAATATGTATATTTTTTTAAACATATCTGATCATATATCTTCCCCCAGATTATTTGGACAAGAAAAATGTTCATGTCTTTGAAATTGTTAACTGGACAAACATTTATCATTATTTACTGTTCCTCTTTAAAAGACAGCAGTCTGTCAACTCTACAGACCATAGGGTGAAAGGGTAAAATCAAATTTTCTTATAGTAAATATTTAGAAGATGAATCAATGAGTGCACTTTCCATGGCGACCAGAAATTCTTTGACATTTTAGATATTAATTGTTATGGGTGACTAAATGCCATGTTCATACTTTGTCAATTTTGACATGATCATGTTGCAACCATTTTCTGAATTTTACATGGAGTGGTAGTTAAGGCAATATATATATATAAGACTGGAAAGCTATATAGCACTAGTGATCTCGTCTGTATAAGATGGATATTATCTTCCTTATGACAGTTCTGAGGACAGGTATGGTTTGACTTTTAGTTTGTTGTTTTTGCATTAGTTATTGGACTACACTCTACATACCTTAAACACATCTTCTCATTGATGATTGGACAGCTATATAGCACTAGTGATCTCATCAGTATGTTTCCATCAGAAAATATCTACTGGACTTAATTTAGAGTTGCCGTAAACATCATTCTCTGTTTGTTTATTGGAGAAATATTGGATTTGTCATTATGCTATTGATATGGCAAATATTTGATTTGAAACATTATCTCCTAACTATTGACTGGACAGATATTTGATTTGGAACATTATCTCCTAACTATTGACTGGACAGATATTTGATTTGGAACATTATCTCCTGACTATTGACTGGACAGATATTTGATATATTATCACCACATTATTGAGTATTGATTGGACAGATATTTGATATATTGTCACCACATTATTGAGTATTGATTGGCCAGATATTTGATTTGAAACATTATCTCTCAACTGTTGATTTGGACAGATATTTGATTTGAGTCAACTGTTGATTTGGACAGATATTTGATTTGAAACACCACATTATTGACAGATATTGATTGGACAGATAATTTGATATATTTGTCACCTTTTGATTGGACATTATTGAAACATTATTGAACTTTTGATTGGACAGATATTTGATTTGAGTATTGAAACAAAATATCTCTCAACTGATTCAACAGATATTGGATACATTGATACTATTGATTTGATTGGACAGATATTTGATTTATTATCTCTCAACTGTTGATATTTGTCACCACAGATATTTGATTTGACAAACATTATCTCTCAACTGTTGATTCAACAGATATTTGATATATGATTGATTGGACATTTATCATTATCTCTCAACTTTTGATTGGAGATAGATATATTGTCACCCACATTGATTTGAAACAGAATATCTCTCACTGTTAACAGATTTTGATTGTCAACACACAGTATTGATTTGATATTTGAAACATTATCTCTCATGGACAGATATTTGATATTTGACTATTGGACAGATATTTGATATATTGTCACCGATTGGACAGATATTTGATATATTGTCACCACATTGAGTATTGATCAGACAGACATTATCTCTCAACTGTTGATTGGACAGATATTTGATATATTGTCAACACACTATTGAGTATTGATTGTATTTGTCAATCACAACTGTTGATTGGACAGATATTTGATTTGGAACATTATCTCTCAACTGTTGATTGGACAGATATTTGATATATTGTCACCACATTGAGTATTGATCAGACAGACATTATCTCTCAACTGTTGATTGGACAGATATTTGATATATTGATTGATATTGTCAACAGACATTACACTATTGGACAGTATTTGATTGGACAGTATTATTTTATTTGATTTGGAACATTATCTCTCAACTGTTGATTGGACAGATATTTGATATATTGTCACCACATTGAGTATTGATCAGACAGACATTATCTCTCAACCTATTTGATTCACCACAGATCAGACAGACATTATCTCTTTGATTATATTGTGTCAACACACTATTGAGTATTGATTGGACAGATATTTGATTTGGAACATTATCTCTCAACTGTTGATTGGACAGATATTTGATTGGACATTGATATTGATGATATGAATTGTCAACAGATATTTGATATATTGTCAACACACTATTGGACAGATATTTGATTTGGAACATTATCTCTCAACTGTTGATTGGACAGATATTTGATATATTGTCACCACATTGAGTATTGATCAGACAGACATTATCTCTCAACTGTTGATTCAACAGATATTTGATATATTGTCAACACATTGAGTATTGATTGGACAGATATTTGATTTGGAACATTATCTCTCAACAGTTGATTGGACAGATATTTGATATATTGTCAACACAGAGTATGATTTGACATATATTGTGGAACAATCTCTCAACTGTTGATTGGACAGATATTTGATATATTGGACCACATTGAGTATTGATTTGGAACATTATCTCTCAACTGTTGATTGGACAGATATTTGATATATTGTCAACACACTATTGAGTATTGATTGGACAGATATTTGATTTGGAACATTATCTCTCAACTGTTGATTGGACAGATAATCTGATGATACTGTTGAGTATTTCAGACAACAGATGAATTTGATCAATATTTGTCAACACACTATTTATTGAGTATTTGATTTGGAACATTATCTCTCAATTGGACAGATATTTGATATATTGTCACCACATTGAGTATTGATCAGACAGACATTATCTCTCAACTGTTGATTCAACAGATATTTGATATATTGTCAACACACTATTGAGTATTGATTGGACAGATATTTGATTGAAACATTAAATCTCAACTGTTGATTTGGACAGATATTTGATTTGAAACATTATTGATTGGACACATATATGTCACCACTTGATTTGGAACATTATCTCTCAACTGTTGATTGGACAGATATTTGATATATTGTCAACACACTACATTGAGTATTTGATTTGGATCTCTCAGATTGGACAGACATTTATCTCTCAACACTATTGTATTGATTGGACAGATATTTGATTTGGAACATTATCTCTCAACTGTCGATTGGACAGATATTTGATTGTCACAGACATTGATTTGGAACAGACATTATCTCTCAACTGTTGATTGGACAGATATTTGATATATTGTCACCACATTGAGTATTGATCAGACATTTGATTTGGAACATTATCTCTCTCTGTTGATTGGACAGATTGATTCACCAACAATATTGATGACATTATCTCTGAATTGATTCAACACACTATTGATTGGACAGTATTTGGAACATTATCTCTCAATTGGACAGATATTTGATATTTGATTTGACAGAACATTATCTCTCAACTGTTGATATTTGATATATTGTCAACACACTATTGAGTATTGATTGGACAGATATTTGATTGAAACATTATCTCTCAACTGTTGATTAGATATTTGTCAACACACTGATTGAGTATTGAACATTATCTCTTGGATTGGACAGATATTTGATTTGGAACATTGAGTATTGATCAGACAGACTCTCAAACTGTTGATTGGACACACTATTGAGTATTGATTACAGATTGATTTCATCTCTCGACAGATATTTGATATATTGTCACCACATTGAGTATTGATCAGACAGACATTACATTATTCAACTGTCACACTGTATTGATTGGACAGATATTTGATTTGGAACATTATCTCTCAGATATTCACCACATTGTGATTACAGACATTATCTCTCAACTGTTGATTCAACAGATATTGAGTCAACACATTATTGATTGGACAGATATTTGATTTGATCTCTCAACTGTTGGATACATTATCAACACACTATTGAGTATTGATTGGACAGATATTTGATTTGGACAACAGTTGATTGGACAGATTTGATATATTGTCACCAACTGTTGAGTATTGATTGTCTATTGAGACATTGGACATATTTGATTTATCTCTCTCAACTGTTGATTTGATATATTGTCACCACATTGAGTAACAGATGAATTTGATTCAACAGATATTTGATATATTGTCAACACACTATTGAGTATTTATTGGACAGATATTTGATTTGGAACATTATCTCTCAATTGTTGATTGGACAGATATTTGATATATTGTCACCACATTGAGTATTGACAACATTATCTCTCATCTCAACTGTTGATTTGGACAGATATTTGATGATTGAAACATTAAATCTCAACTGTTGATTTGGACAGATATTTGATTTGAAACATTATCTCCTAACTTTTGATTGGACAGATATTTGATATGAAACATTATTTTCTTGCTGTCGATTGGACAGATATTTGGTTTGAAATTTTATATAATAGCACTTGATTGGACAGGTTTTGGCATCTATTCTATAATAATTATTACATGGATGTATGATTCAAATTTGTGTTTTTATAGAAATTGGATAATTAATTTTTTACTTTTTTATCATAGGTCATTACAGACTTCTGTCATTTTCATTTATTTTTGTATAATTTCATTTATTATCTCCCATTGCATTCAATGTGTTCATTTTATGTGTTTTACTTGTAATTAGCTGAAGAAATACTTTCATGAAAGAATTTCCCCTAAATGTAATTTTTAGAAATTTTTATGAATTTCTTAAGACTGCAAAAAACAAAGGGGAGGGGTATTTTTTCACATGCTCAGCTTCTTCTTGGAAACCACAGAAGGGTTTTGACAAAACTTTACAGGAAACAAGTATTCAAAGTCCTCAACCATGTTTGTGTGTTTTGGACAGATCAGCCTACATATTCTTCTTGGTCATCTTTCCACATTTGTAGATGGTGCTCAGGTGAGGAAATTAGGCCCACTCGGGCTTCTAGTTTATATTTTGCACCATCCTAGAGTAATCTTTTTGTTTTATCCATTATATTTGTATTTTCCTCATGTTGACATTTACAGATGTCAATCTCAATTTCATGTTACAGAATTTTATTCAGTCTGTCTTCATCAAAATGCATTGATTTCAATGAAATGTCAAATGGTGTGTACAAAGAAGAATTAAGTGTCCTTTTATGGCCTACACGTTATTACATTCTAAAAATAGATTTGTATTTTCATAGCAACAATGTTCAGTAATGATTATAATTACAGGGACAAGATCAAAACAAACTCATGTTTATTGTCATTTACATTTGTGAGAGAAACCAAATAAATATCTGTGTTAGTAGGGGCCTCCATGTCCATGTATAATTAGTCTTTCTACATCAGGGCTGGAAGTGACACCATATTTCTGATACTCAGTATGGAAACTCGATCTTTATTTCATTTTTTTGGCTAGTATTACTTGTCTATAAGGGCAACTCAACTCAAGAGTGGTCGTTGTAGACAGGTGGCCTTTATAAAGAGGTTTATTCATTATAAAAAAGTTAACAAAGATCATTTTTGAATGGCTTTTTTAGACAGGTGCTCTTTATACAGAGGTGAGCTTTAATGAAAGTTTGATTGTATAAACAATGTATTTGTTAGTAAACAGACTACATAGGAAACACATTATTTTTTTTCATCATTTATATAAAGATTCTGAGTCAGTGTCACTTATGATTTTCCTGTAAAAAATGAATAGATATGTACTCAAATATATTTTCAATAAGTTTTCTTCAAATGAGCAATAATTTTAATCATTATTTACTGTATACCATCAATATACAAATGAATTGTCTAGTTGCAACATACATTTTTTGTATTTTTACCTTAAAATCATGAAAAGTTAGTTGAGTTTAAGTGCTTTGTTAATTTGGTGACCTCAGACCCTGATTTTACATCTCTCACCACCAATCTGGACAGTTATGAGCCTCTCTGGTATAGTGGAACCTCATCTAAACACCACCTCACTTAGGAGACCACCTCACCTAAAAACCACCTGGCTTTAGTGACCACCTCTCATTTTAGACCACAAGTTTTCAGTCTCTTGATAAATATTTAATAAGTACAGAACCTCAGTTAAGAGACCACCTCACTAATCAGACCACTTTGAGTCAGTCAGTAAGGTGGTCTTAATAGAGAGGTTCCACAGTACTTAATCAACACATCAACCCCTGTGGTAACATTTAGACTCCCTTAAAAAAATGGTTAAATCCACTGTCAGAATTCACTGGTGTATGGTTCCACTTTATTTTCAAACATCTATTACAAAGTTATTTCTGAATTAATTTCAATACATTTTTTTTTTCTATTAAGCATTTGTTTTGAAATTGATTATTTTGTCTTGCCATGAATTTCTGCTGTTTCGTTACTTAGTACCAGTGAGTTTAACAAGGTACAGAATTTTGATATTCCGTTTTACTGAAGTAGAGAACCTAAGTTAAGAGACCACCTCACTAATCAGACCACTTTGAGTCAGTCAGTTAGGTGTTCTTGATAGTAAGGTTCCATTGTAACACCTTCATTTTAACACCTCACTAATCAGACCACTTTCAGTCAGTCAGTCAGGTGGTCTTGATATTAAGGTTCCATTGTAACACTAATCAGACCACTTTCAGTCAGTCTAATCAGTAACACCCACTAATGAGACCACAGTCAGTTAGTCAGGTGGTCTTGATAGTAAGGTTCCACTGTAACACCTTACTAATCAGACCACTAATCAGTCAGTTTAGATGGTCCACTGTAACACCTTTGAGTCAGTCAGTTAGGTGGTCTTTGATAGTGAAGGTTCCACTTTTGTAACACCTCACTAATCAGACCACTTTCAGTCAGTCAGTCAGTCATAGTGAAGTTCCACTGTAACACCTCACTAATCAGACCACTTGATAGTAAGGTAAGGTTCCATTGTAACACCTCACTAATCAGACCACTTTCAGTCAGTCAGTCAGGTGGTCTTGATAGTAAGGTTCCATTGTAACACACTCACTCAATCAGGTTCCACCACTTTGAGTCAGTCAGTCAGGTGGTCTTGATAGTAAGGTTCCACTGTTCCATTGTAACACTTTCTCAGTCAGTTAGGTGGTTTTGATATCAGACCACACTCACTTTCAGTCAGTCAGTCAGGTGGTCTTGATAGTAAGGTTCTACTGTAACACCTCACTAATCAGACCACTTTCAGTCAGTCAGTCAGGTGGTCTTGATACTGTAACACCTCACTAAGGTTCCAGGTGGTCTGTAAAGGTTCCCTTATTAATTAGACCACTTTCAGTCAGTCAGTCAGTCTTGATAGGTGGTTTTCAGATAGTGTCTTGATTGTTCCACTGTAATCACCCTTACTAATCTTGATAGTAAGGTTTCCACTGACCTAATTAGACCACTTTCAGTCAGTCAGTCAGTTAGGTGAAGGTTTCACTAATGATAGTGAAGATAGTGAAGTTCCACTGTACCTTAATTAACACAGTCAACAAGGTGGTCTTGATAAAGTTTTAGACTCACCTTAAAAATGGTTTTTAAATCCAATGTGTCACATAATTCACTGGTGGTATGATAGTGAAGTTAGTAATCACTAAATTTTATAATGAAGTTCCACTGTACCTGCAATAAGAACTTGTTCACACCTGAATCATGATTCTAGACCATACTTTTCCTTGATTTAGGTAAATTTAAATGTGACCATACTATTTATTGGTAGTGGGTAACACATCAACTTCTGTCTAAAAATGTGACCATATTATTTATTGTATGGAATCCAGTGCTAAATGTGACCCATATTAGACCATACTTTTATTGATTTAGGTAAATTTAAATGTGACCATACTATTTATTGGTTTTTAAATTGGACCATACTATTTATTGGTTTGGGTCAGTCTAAATGTGACCATACTATTTATTGGTTTGGGGTCTAAATGTCTAAATTTATGTGACCATCAGTCTAAAATTTATACTATTTGGGATCAGTCTAAATGTGACCATACTATTTATTGGTTTGGGTCAGTCTTAATGTGACCATACTATTTATTGGTTTGGGTCAGTCTAAATGTGACCATACTATTTATTGGTTTGGGTCAGTCTAAATGTGACCATACTATTTATTGGTTTGGGTCCTAAATGACTACTATTTATTGGTTTGGGGTAAAGTCTAAATGTGAGTCTAATACTTTATTTATTGGTTTGGGTCAGTCTGACCATAAATTGTGACCATACTATTTATTGGTTTGGGTCAGTCTAAATGTGACCATACTATTTATTGGTTTGGGTCAGTCTTAATGTGACCATACTTTTTATTGGTTTGGGTCAGTCTAAATGTGACCATACTTTTTATTGGTTTGGGTCAGTCTAAATGTGACCATACTATTTATTGGTTTGGGTCAGTCTAAATGTGACCATACTATTTATTGGTTTGGGTCAGTCTAAATGTGACCATACTATTTATTGGTTTGGGGTCAGTCTAAATGTGACCATACTATTTATTGGTTTGGGTCAGTCTAAATGTGACCATACTATTTATTGGTTTGGGTCAGTCTAAATGTGACTACAGTGGTTGATAGGTTAAACAATGATGTCTCTTACCACGTAAGTCAGAGGTGGTTCAAGCCCTGATGGAACCTGGACTCACGTTATGTGGCAGAATTTGCCAGTTTACTTATGGAGATTTGCCAGTCTCTTGTTACCATGTCTTTACCACCTCCGCCATTTAATCTTGGCTCCCTGCATTGTGACTGACCTCTACCATTTTAATCTTGGCTCCCTGCATTGTGACTGGCCATTTTAATCTTGGCTCCCTGCATTGTGACTGAAAAATTGTTGAGTGTGGTATAAGCTAAACAAAAAAAAAAACTAATAAAGCTTGCAGGGATTTTCCACCCTATCATGTGGGGCGGAAATAAGGCCCCATTCCCAATGCAAAATTAATGCATTTTTTTCCCACTTTGCAGTCAAAATTTCCCATTCGAGGTCAAATGACAATGAATTTGAAGATATTCTTGACTTTTAACATACTTTGGTATATTTCTGGATATTCCAATTTCAATAAAATGTTGTTAAAATTCCCAATTCAAAAGGCCCAGGCCCCATTCCCAAAAGAGTGTGGAAAATCCCTGGCTTGTGGCACAAATGAAGTTTGAAATACATGTATTGGTCTTAAGAATGTTGATACAATCTTTCCTGCTGTTTCTAGTTTTTTTTTAAGATAAAATTGTGATCCATGATTTCAGTTGCCGAGATATTGTCAGTTTGATGACGGTCAACTTGGGGCTATACTACATCAGATAAGCTAATTATTCATGAAGGACTGCCACTAGGCAGAACTGGGAAATAAATTGCAAACTTAAAGCTGAAGTCTCTAACCTAATATTACAGGCAATAATGTAAATGCTACATGTATTTATGTTTATTCTAATGTTTATTTTTTACAAATTTGCATAAGATTAGCAGAACATGCTATTTTTATGTCTGTCAAATGCTACCTCTCTGTCACTTGATGTGGAAGATTTAAATTTGTTGTAAAACGGAATCATATACACAATCTAAAGTCAAAGGAGTGGGATCTTAAAGATGGTACTTTGATAAATCAAGAACTCTTTAAAAAAAACAGATCATTACTGAAAATAATTGCAGGATTATAGTTCAGTTTGTTGGGACATGGTTTGATAGCCTATAAAAATGAATATGTAAATAAGTGTCTCATTTACATATTGATTTTCTTTAGATTGTAGGATGAACACCTTATAAATTCTTTTGCAACCAGTTTTAGAATCTTTGGTATATTGTCACAATTATTATTATGAAATTTGTCTATTGACTGAAGAATATCATTGTTTGCATTTCATAATTGATTTTCCTGCTGTCCAAAACGGATTACCTCCCTTGTAAACATACACATTAGGTACACTAAATTGAAACACTTTAGTACCCATTGGCAATGTTGGCAGCTAAGGGAATCAGTGTGCTTGTAAATATGATTGATATTCATAATCACAATCATCATTGTCATTCTCCTCCTCTTCTTCCTCATCCTCCTCATCATTGTCATAATCTTCATTGACTTCCTCCTCATCATCATCCTCTTCCTCCTCATCATCAACAGAATCATCATTAGCATTATCAACATAATCATCATTATCATCATCAACATAATCATCATCATCATCATCAACATAATCATCATCATCATCATCAACATAATCATCATCATCATCATCATCAACATAATCATCATTATCATCAACATAATTATCATCATCATCATCAACATAATCATCATCATCATCATCAACATAATCATCATTATCATCAACATAATTATCATCATCATCAACAACATAATAAATAATAATCATCATCATCATCTTAATCATCATCATCATTGACATCATCATCCTCCTTATCATCATCATCATCATCATCATCATCATGTGTGTGTTGGCTTGCAATAATTTAGGTTCCAGTTTCAAAATCTACTTTTTATAATTCTTATAAATCAAATCTTTAACATTCAAAATTGATTTTAATTTTAAAGTAAAACTATTGTTGTCTTTTAATATTTATGTTATTCCAGATCCATGGCCATCTTTTAGAATTTCTATGATAATAATTAAACCCATCAGTTAAATTTTTAGGAATAACTTCTTCCTGTATCATAAACAGGTTCCTTCAAACCATAAAATTTAATTGTATACTGTATATCTCTATGGTCATTTCTCATGATGGTCAAATGTGGTAGCTTCCAATGCAAAGTAACTCACCAACCCCTGAAGTTACATTTGGATCTGCCCATTTCAAAGAATTCAGAGGTGTGTGATTTAGAATCAAAATTTTTATAATTTTATATGCAATATCAACTAGTAGACCATTCTATTTATTGATCTGGGTGAGTCTAAATGTGACCGCAGGTGTTGATGAACAAGAGGAGCATATACCTATAGAGCAGAATTTTCCCAAGACTTTTCAAAAACAGGCAGGTAGTCACAGTTCCTCGTCCTCCAAGCAGAAATTGAGGTTCCATGTCACATGTAGCCTATAAACTCTCTCTTCATTGCCATCAGTTCATAGAACAAGTCAAAATTTGTGACATTTCAACCTAAGCTTATGATGTCTTTAATTAAATTAATACATCTTGGTGAAACATAAAAAACAAAATAAAAGAAAATGAAAAAAACGCTACATAGTTTAACTCTCTGTACGGTAGAAAATTAAATTGTTTGGAGCTATTTGTTCAGTGAAACAAGTAATTAGTTTCTAACATCAACAACTTGTGCATGCTCTGATACTTGGTTAAGTATGTGTGTTTGTGAAGAGCTTTAGATATTGATTATATATGGAACTTTTGCTTCAGGGGATTTCAAAATATCATTGTTGTTTTATGGAAAATTCATCTTCAGATAAGATCAGAATATCATAGGATAAATTTTAACAGATTTCTTTTCACAAACATTTATTCGTTGATTAGTTAACATCATCATAGAATATATGATCGATGTATTTCAGATAACTCAGAAGTGTTTTTATTCATAAATCTGGCCAACAAATTTTATTCACGAGTGAAGTCTCATTATCCCGAAAATCATAGGACCACCCCTATTACTTCGAGGTATCAGAATTAGTTAATTATTTTCCAGTTGTAAGACTATAGGCTTTATCTGTGTGGGCCCTCTATACTGTTCAGTTTAAAATTGACTAAATTTTTGTATTTACTGACCATTCACTTAATGGTTGTTCCATGGGTAGGGGCCATAAATTGATTTATAAATACTTTGGAGTACTTGTTAGTTCCCCACCAGTTCCCAGGGGACTATATTTTTGATTTGTGTCTGTCTGTCCTTCCTTCCATTCATTTGTTAATCTTTTGCTTTGTCTGACCCATACCGTCCTCTTTTTTCAGATAGGCTCCCCATATCAGTACAGGTATACATCTTGAGGAGACAGAGTGTTGCTTACAAAAATTGTGTTTCTACCGCCATTACCTTAAGAGATTCTTCCCTTTGTTGATTTTATTTGTTTGGGCCATATCTAACTTATTTTTTCACTTAAGCTCCCCATATTTGATACAGGTATACGTCTTTTAAAGGAGACATGGAATATCACATACAAAAATATATGCCTACCACCCTTGTTTTAAGAGTTATACCTCATTGTAAAGTATTTTTTTTCCTGAGCTATATTTAAATTATTTCTTACCTAGGCTCCCCTTATGTGGTTCAGGTACACATCATGGGAAGACAGAATGTCACAATAAGAATTTCAAGCCTACCACCCGTCTTTTTAGAGTTATTCCCTTTGTTGGTCTCATTTCTCTTGGCCATATCTGTTTCTTTTCTTTACCTAGGATTACAGTATTTGGTTCAGACATACATCTCAGATGATTGTTTTTAACAATTTATACACCTTACAGATATGCCCCAGGTGGAGACTATTAATTTTATGAAAATTATTTCATCAACACATGAAAAACAATGTACTCTTCTGTAAATGACTTAGACCAGTCCAAATGTGTCTTTAGGGTGAATGGGTCAATGTTTTGATTTAAAGTTGATTACAGTTTTGTATTTGTTCATCATTCATTTAATGGTGGTTTTAGGGGTAGGGAGCAAATATTGATTCATAAATGCTCTTGGAATACTTGTTATCATTGGAGCAATAAATAATTCATCTTGTGCACCTTCTGATGTCAATATACTACTGATTCTCACCCTTTTTGGTCTGAACCTGATTATCTGCCCCTTAAACCTAATTATATGGTCAAATTTGAGAGCAAAGACAAAGAAATTGAATAGATGTCCTTCTTCCCAAGGCCACTTTAAGTTACACTTTGTATTATGTATATATGTATATTGGCATTGCTAACATTTAATTATAAGGCTGTTTCTCTTCTCTGCTACCTTTCAAAGAGAACAATTGACAATTTAGAAAGAGATTTCACTAATGAATTATTGATAGCAGCCATACTTATTTCTACCACCACCTTAGTGATGTTATGACACAACAGGAGTTTAACTTTGTTGTTAGTTAAATGTTCCTTATTATAGAAATAGACTTCTTGAAGCAAATTGAAAAATTATTGTTTCATAACAATGGATTTAACATTCTGGAAACTGATGACTTATTAGGCTTTTAAAACTGTTATCTGAACATGAGATTTTCTGAAATATGCAAATTTTACAAAACAAAATACATTTTAATTGTTCTTATCATTACAGATGCATCATTTTCATATTTTTCAATTTTTTGGTTTTTACATTTATTGACTAAAATAAAAATAATTTAAAAGTTTATCCATGTAAGCAAAAAAATTTTTGAATATAGTTTTTTTAAGCCAAAGTCAATTATTTAATTATATTGTAACTCAAAACATCAAATTAGTTTATTTTATATACCAGTTTTGAAATATTGAGTAAAATTATAAGGAAATAACATTATTGGATTAATTTTTTTGTTGCAATGAAAACCTATGTAAGCCAAATAAATCTTCTCAACAAATTATTCTTACAATAAGTATAAGGGAGTAATATTTCTCAGTATTTCTTAAATTTGATAACTTTGTTTATGAACAAAAAAAACAAAAAATATAATATGAGGGTGTACCTGGTTATTTTTCAAAGTACAATGAAACTTGTATATAACGACCTCCTTAGTGATACAAGAAAATTGGTCTTTTTAGGGAGGTGGTCTTTATATATAGGTTGATTGTACACAAATGGTACTATTGAGGACAGCAAAAAACCGTCTTTGTGACCAGGTGGTCTTTATACCAAGATGGTCACTAAAGCAGGTTTTACTGTAAGTGTAAAACCAATAGCTGTAAGCTAATTTACATAATTTCTTTACAACATCAAGAAAATTCTATCACATGTTAACGGGACATTCTCTGTGTTTACCAAAATAAATGATTTCAAATTTTTATACTTTTACTTCTTGTACATGGTGTATGAAAAAATTATATTCCCTTTTTTTTTTTTTTTTTGTGAGAATAAGTTCACATCTTGTATGGTATGCATATACATATAGTAAGGTTGGTCAACTCATCAACCCCTGAAAAACATGGGTTTTTCTGTAAATCAAGACTTAGACCATTCCAAATGTGTCTTTATGGATGAACTGCCATACCTGAGTTTGTCAAGTGATTTTCACAATAAATATAAAGGAATTTAAGAATGTTCATGCCTGGATATATTTCTTTTTGTTATGTTATATTAATCTAAGTGGTAAAAAAAGGGGGAATGAAAAAAAAAAAACACAGCTAATGGATGTTTAATAAAAATGAAACAGACATCTAAAGTTACAACAATAGTCATTTAACAGAACAAAAACTTGGTATCATATAATAGAAACAGACTTATCAGAAATCTGGAACTGTAAATGATTCCTTTATTTATCATTTTATTCAGTAAATATACAAATATTTTCAATTTATCATAGAGTTTGTAAATCTCATCTTAGATATCAAAAACTATGTTGACCTTGAGAATTGATTTTACCATACTCTGATGCATGCCAGAAATTGACATATGTAAAACTGAAACAAATGTTGCATGTTTGAATACTGATGGGGAAATGATGAGTGAATATTGAACAATAAAATTACACTTCAAATATACAAACACATGTCTAATACCAGTATATTACACAGTGTAGCATCAGTTTGTCACATGTTTAGTACGAGTTTATTACACAGTGTAGCATCATTTGGTCACATGTCTAGTACCAGTATATTACACAGTCTACCATCATTTGGTCAAATGTTTAGTACCAGTATATTACACAGTGTAGCATCATTTGGTCGCATGTCTAGTACCAATATATTACACAGTGTAGCATCATTTTGTCACATGTCTAGTACCAGTATATTACACAGTGTAGCATCATTTTGTCACATGTCTAGTACCAGTATATTACACAGTGTAGCATCATTTTGTCACATGTCTAGTACCAGTATATTACACAGTGTAGCATCATTTTGTCACATGTCTAGTACCAGTATATTACACAGTCTACCATCATTTGGTCAAATGTTTAGTACCAGTATATTACACAGTGTAGCATCATTTGGTCACATGTCTAGTACCAGTATATTACACAGTCTACCATCATTTGATCAAATGTTTAGTACCAGTATATTACACAGTCTACCATCATTTGGTCAAATGTTTAGTACCAGTTTATTACACAGTCTACCACCATTTTGTCACATGTTTAGTACCAGAATATTACAAAGTGTATCATCATTTGGTCAAATGTTTAGTACCAGTATATTACACAGTGTAGCATCATTTTGTCACATGTCTAGTACCAGTATATTACACAGTCTACCACCATTTTGTCACATGTTTAGTACCAGAATATTACAAAGTGTATCATCATTTTGTCACATGTTTAGTACCAGTATATTACACAGTCTACCATCATTTGGTCAAATGTTTAGTACCAGTATATTTACACAATGTAGCATCATTTTGTCACATGTTTAGTCCCAGTATATTTACACAATGTAGCATCATTTTGCTGTTACTTATCATCTTGGAAAGGATAAACTTGGTATGGGAGAATTTATTCTGAAACGTACTCTTTTAATCATTATCAAAATGATAGCAGAGTTAATTATTTTTTATGTCACCTTGAGCCTCTGGCTATTGTGATCATCTTTTGTCTGCCTCCTGTCATCCATTGGTAACTTTTACACATTTGTGATTTCTTTTCAAGAACCAGGGGGGCCAATTTGAACCAAACTTGGCAGGAAGTATCCCCATGTTAAGTCACATAAAATGTGCAACTGAAAAGCAGCTAGGACCCATAGGGGCCCCAAAAGGAGCCAAAAAGGACCAATTATTGGTACATCTTTGCCTGCATAACTTAATGATACTCAGGTATTAAATTAATTAATTGTTTATAATCAGATGTCAGCATACTTATAACCTCAGAACTAAACATGAACAGTAATTGGTAAATTGATCAATTTATTTCTGAAGAATGAAAATGTCAAGTGTAACTATAAAAGCAAAGAAACAAATACAGAAAACAAGAAATATTCTAATATGAATGCAGTCATGGATATTTGAATATTGATTTTTGGTGTCACTTTCATCACAAGATGTATACAGGTATTAGTACCAGGTATATACATTTTCAGTTGCCCTCTTGATTTTGATATTCTTTGTTATATGTTTCCATGACAACAAGAAGATAAATTAGTATACAGCTTTATATAAGAAATCATGGACAAGTAGTGGGAACAGAACAATCACTTACACATCCAATAACAAGTGAGTGTCCTATTTCATTCAATAGACAATATTGTGATCAACATTGACTGAACTGTTGAAAGAGGGAAATGAATCTAGAGGATTTAACCACTGTTCATAGTAGCACAAATGCTGTACGTACTTTTTCATCATAGATTTGACAATCTACATTACAAATAAGTTCTTCTTCATCCCATGTAGGAATCCGTAACAAGCAATTTCCTCAGCACTTAATGTGATACAAAATCACCAATAAATTGCACTTGGTTTGAACAGACTTCAATGATCCAGCCCTGCTAAATAATTTTTTTTCTTGATGGTAAATTTTCTGTGAAATTGATAATTGGAATCACGTTTCATATCGTATTTGGCATCAAACATGAACTAAATGTAATAGAGAATGTAATTAAATCTGCCAGTGTGAAACCATCAAAATGTGTTAAACAATGTTTTATTGAAACTTTTATGGACTCTCTTGAAAAATTCATCACACAAGTAGCAAATCTCATCATTCTAAATATTTGTAAGAAATGGATTTATTCTTTATGCCCAAAAACTGATGATCAAGAGGGCATATTTTTAAATGTCTTGTTTATCTGCTTGTCCATCTATCTGTACGTTCATTAGCCTGTCAGTTTGTTTGCTCATCCAGTTGTCTGCTTGTCTACTTGCCCATTTGTCTGTTTGTCAATTTGTTTGTTTGTCTAGCTGTCTGTTTGTCCATTTGTCTACTTGTTCATTTGTTTGATTGTCTATTTGTCTCTTCTCCATGTGTCTGCTTGTCCATTTCTCATCTTGTCAATTAATATGCTTCTCCATCTGTCTGTTTGTCCATTTGTCTATTAGTTTGCTCATCCGTTTGTCTACCTGACCATTTGTCTGTTTGTCCATGTGTCTGTTTGTCAATTTGTCTGTTGATCCATTTTTCTTTTTATCCATCTGTCTGATTGTCCATTTATCCATTTGTTCATTTGTTTGATTGTTTATTTATTCATTTGTTTGATTATCTATTTGTCTCTTCTCCAGAGCTGTTTGTCCATTTGTCTATTTGTTTGCTTATCCATTTGTCTACTTGTCCATTTGTCCATTTGTCTGTTTATCCATTTTTCTGTTTATCCATTTGTCTGATTGTCCATTTGTCAATTTGTTCATTTGTTTGATTGTCCATTTGTTCATTTGTTTGATTGTTTATTTATTCATTTGTTTGATTATCTATTTGTCTCTTCTCCAGAGCTGTTTGTCCATTTGTCTATTTATTTGCTTATCCATTTGTCTACTTGTCCATTTGTCCGTTTGTCTGTTTATCCATTTTTCTGTTTAAACATTTATATGATTGTCCATTTGTCTATTTGTTCATTTGTTTGATTGTCTAGTTGTCTCTCCCCCATGTGTCTGTCTGTCCATTTCTCTTTCTGTTTATTTATCTGTTTGTCCATCTATCTGTATGTCCATTTGTCCTTCAATTTGTGTGATTGTCCATTTGTCTACTTGTCCATTTGTCTGTATTTCTGTTTGTCTCATGTCAAAATACCTGCTTGCTCATTCATTTGCTTGTCCATTTGTATGTTTGCATATTTTGGTGTCTGTTAAATCACTTGATTTTCATCATATTTTTATAAAATTCATTAATTAAGACTGACATTCAACAGCAGAATTATTGACTTTCATGTGAGACTTGGCTCATACTGTCAGTATCTGCTATACAATCTGTCATACTGTCAATATCAGCTATACAATCTGTCATACTATCAACAACAGCTATACAACCTGTCATACTTTCAACACCAGCTATATAATCTGTCACACTGTCAATATCAGCTATACAATCTGTCATACTGTCAACAACAATTATAAATTCTGTCATACTGTCAACACCAGCTATATAATCTGTCATACTGTCACAGTCAGCAATACAATCTGTCATACTGTCAAAATCAGCTATTTCCCACCACACTAACATTTGTCTTTCCTCCTTGTTAAACTATAGACACTAAAGTGCCACTATTGTCAAAACTGTCATCAACGTCTTTAATTTCTTTCACATTATCAACATGACAAAGCTCTCTATTATGTCACAATATCAGCTGTATAACCTATCATACTGTCTACATAAGCTCATCAATCTGTCAGACTGTCTATATAAACTTTTTAATCTGTCACACTGTCTATATAAACATTTTAATCCGTCACACTGTCTATATAAGTTCATTAATCTGTCACACTGTCTATATAAACTTTTTAATCTGTCACACTGTCTATATAAACTTTTTAATCTGTCACACTGTCTATATAAAATTTTTAATCTGTCACACTGTCTACAAAAGATTATCAATCTGTCACACTATCTAAATAAACATTTAAATCTGTCACACTGTCTATATAAGTTCATTAATCTGTCACACTGTCTATATAAACTTTTTAATCTGTCACACTGTCTATATAAACTGTTTAATCTGTCACACTATCTATATGAACTTTTTAATCTGTCACACTGTCTATATAAGCTCTTCAATCTGTCACACTGTCTATATAAACTTTTTGATCTGTCACACAGTGATTCAACCATACCAAGTGTTGATGTTATTATTCTAAATTCCTGGCTTTCATTTCTATCTCATTGTCTGCATAAGTTCTACTTTTTTGTCACCATTATTTCTACTTTCACACACTGTCTATCATACTGTCTACATAAGCTCATCAATCTGTCAGATTGTCTATATAAACTTTTTAATCTGTCACACTGTCTAATCTGTCACACACTGTCTATATAAGCTCTTCAATCTCTCACACTGTCTATATAAACTTTTTAATCTGTCACACTGTCTATATAAGTTCATTAATTTGTCACACTGTCTATATAAACTTTTTAATCTGTCACACTGTCTATAAAAGATTATCAAACACTTCTAAATAAACATTTAAATCTGTCACACTGTCTATATAAGTTCATTATACACTGTCTATATAGTCTGTCACACTGTCTATATAAACTCTCTGTCACACTTCTATATGAACTTTTTTAATCTGTCAAGTCTATATAAGCTCTTCAATCTGTCACACTGTCATATATTTTTGATCGTTTGTGACTAACCATACCAAGTGTTGATGTTATTATTCTAAATTCCTGTTTCATTTCTATGATCTACTTTTTTGTCACCATTATTTCTACTTTCACACACTGTCTATATAAGCTCTTTAATCTGTCACACTGTCTATATAAGCTCTTCAATCTCTCACACTGTCTATATAAACTTTTTAATCTGTCACACTGTCTATATAAGTTCATTAATATGTCTATATAAACTTTTTAATCTGTCACACTGTCTATATAAACTTTTTGATCTGTCACACTGTCTATATAAGCTTTATAGTCTGTTACACTCTCTATATAAGCTCTTCAATCTGTCACACTCATGATTACATCGTTTGACTAGAGCTAGTTTAATGATCAATGATTAAGTCACACTCTCTATATAAGCTATATTCAATCTGTCACATTATCTACATAAGCTCTTTAATCTGTCACACTGTCTATATAAGCTTTATAGCTCCTTAATCTGTCACACTGATAATCACATCTATTGACTAGAGGTGGTTAAATGATCAATGATTTAGTCACACTCTCTATATAAGTTATTCAATCTGTCACATTATCTACATAAGCTCTTTAATCTGTCACACTGTCTATATAAGCTCCTTAATCTGTCACACTGATAATCACATCTATTGACTAGAGGTGGTTAAATGATCAATAATTTAGTCATACTGTCTATATAAGCTCTTCAATCTTTCACACTATCTACATAAGTTCATCATTCTGTCACACTGTCGATATAAGCTCATCATTCTGTCACACTGTCGATATAAGCTCTTCAATCTTTCACACTATCTACATAAGTTCATCATTCTGTCATACTGTCTATATAAGTTCATCAATCTGTCAGACCTTCGATATAAGTTCATCATTCTGTCACACTGTCTATATATAAGCTCATTGATATGTCTTACTGTCTATATAAGTTCTTCAATCTGTCACACTGTCTATATCTTATTGATCTGTCTTACTGTCTTTATAAGTTAATTAATCTGTCACACTGTCTATATCTTATTGATCTGTCTTACTGTCTATATAAGTTCTTTAATCTGTCACACTATCTATATAAGTTCTTCAATCTGTCACACTGTCTATATAAGTTCTTTAATCTGTCATTTTGTCTATATAAGCTATTTAATCTGTCACATTGTCTATATTAGTTATTCAATCTGTCACATTGTCTATACTGTCACAATGTCTATATAAGCTCTTCAATCTGTCACATTGTCTATAAGCTCTTTAATCTGTCACACTGTCTATATAAGCTCTTCAATCTGTCATGCTGTCTATATAAGTTCTTTAATATGTCAAACTGTCTATATAAGCTGTTAAATCTGTCACATTGTCTATATAAGGTATTCAATCTGTCAAAATTGTCTATATTAGCTATTCAATCTGTCACATTGTCTATACTGTCACACTGTCTATATAAGCTCTTCAATCTGTCACATTGTCTATATAAAGTCATCAATCTGTCAAATTGTCTATAAAAGCTCTTCAATCTGTCACATTGTCTATATAAGCTATTCAATCTGTCACATTGTCTATATAAGCTTTCCAACCTGTCACATTGTCTATATAAGCTTTCCAACCTGTCACATTGTCTATATAAAGTATTCAATCTGTCACATTGTCTATATAAGCTATTCAATCTGTCACATTGTCTATATAAGCTCTTCAATTTGTCACATTGTCTATATCAGCTCTTCATTCTGTCACATTGTCTATAAAAGCTCTTCAATCTGTCACATTGTCTATACTGTCACACTGTCTATATAAGCTCTTCAATCTGTCACATTGTCTATATAAGCTCTTCAATCTGTCACACTGTCTATATAAGCTCATCAATCTGTCCCATTGTCTATATAAGCTCGTCAATCTGTCACATTGTCTATATAAGCTCTTCAATCTGTCAAATTGTCTATATAAGGTATTCAATCTGTTACATTGTCTATATAAGCATTCCAATCTGTCACATTGTCTATTTAAGCTCATTAGTCTGTTTCATTGTCTATATAACCTATTCAATCTGTCACATTGTCTATATAAGCATTCCAATCTGTCCCATGGTCTATATAAGCTATTTAATCTGTCACATTGTCTATATAAGCTCTTCAATCTGTCACATTGTCTATATAAGCTCTTCAATCTGTCACATTGTCTATATAAGCTATTCAATCTGTCACATTGTCTATATAAGCTTTCCAACCTGTCACATTGTCTATATAAGCTTTCCAACCTGTCACATTGTCTATATAAGCTATTTAATCTGTCACATTGTCTATATAAGCTCTTCAATCTGTCACATTGTCTATATAAGCTCTTCAATCTGTCACATTGTCTATATAAGCTCTTCAATCTGTCCCATTGTCTATATAAGCTATTCAATCTGTCACATTGTCTATATCAGCTCTTCATTCTGTCACATTGTCTATAAAAGCTCTTCAATCTGTCACATTGTCTATACTGTCACACTGTCTATATAAGCTCTTCAAACCTGTCACATTGTCTATATAAGCTCTTCAATCCACACTGTCTATATAAGCTCATCAATCTGTCCCATTGTCTATATAAGCTCGTCAATCTGTCACATTGTCTATATAAGCTCTTCAATCTGTCAAATTGTCTATATAAGGTATTCAATCTGTTACATTGTCTATATAAGCATTCCAATCTGTCACAATGTCTATATAAGCTCATTAGTCTGTTTCATTGTCTATCATTCAATCTGTCACATTGTCTATATAAGCATTCAAATCTGTCCCATGGTCTATATAAGCTATTTAATCTGTCACATTGTCTATATAAGCTCTTCAATCTGTCACATTGTCTATATAAGCTCTTCAATCTGTCACATTGTCTATATAAGCTCTTCAATCTGTCCCATTGTCTATATAAGCTATTCAATCTGTCACATTGTCTATATAATCTGTCACATTGTCTATATAAGCTCTTCAATCTGTCACATTGTCTATATAAGCTCTTCAATCTGTCACATTGTCTATATAAGCTTTCCAACCTGTCACATTGTCTATATAAGCTTTCCAACCTGTCACATTGTCTATATAAGCTATTTAATCTGTCACATTGTCTATATAAGCTCTTCAATCTGTCACATTGTCTATATAAGCTCTTCAATCTGTCACATTGTCTATATAAGCTCTTCAATCTGTCCCATTGTCTATATAAGCTATTCAATCTGTCACATTGTCTATATCAGCTCTTCATTCTGTCACATTGTCTATAAAAGCTCTTCAATCTGTCACATTGTCTATACTGTCACACTGTCTATATAAGCTCTTCAATCTGTCACATTGTCTATATAAGCTCTTCAATCTGTCACACTGTCTATATAAGCTCATCAATCTGTCCCATTGTCTATATAAGCTCGTCAATCTGTCACATTGTCTATATAAGCTCTTCAATCTGTCAAATTGTCACATCTGTTACATTGTCTATATAAGCATTCCAATCTGTCACAATGTCTATATAAGCTCATTAGTCTGTTTCATTGTCTATATAAACTATTCAATCTGTCACATTGTCTATATAAGCATTCCAATCTGTCCCATGGTCTATATAAGCTATTTAATCTGTCACATTGTCTATATAAGCTCTTCAATCTGTCACATTGTCTATATAAGCTCTTCAATCTGTCACATTGTCTATATAAGCTCTTCAATCTGTCCCATTGTCTATATAAGCTATTCAATCTGTCACATTGTCTATATAAGCTTTCCAATCTGTCACATTGTCTATATAAGCTCTTCAATCTGTCACATTGTCTATATAAGCTCTTCAATCTGTCACATTGTCTATATAAGCTCTTCTATCTGTCACATTGTCTATATATGCTCTTCAATCTGTCACATTTTCTATATAAGCTTTCCAATCTGTCACATTGTCTATATAAGCTCTTCAATCTGTCCCATTGTCTATATAAGCTCTTCAATCTGTCCCATTGTCTATATAAGCTCTTCTATCTGTCACATTGTCTATATAAGCTTTCCAATCTGTCACATTGTCTATATAAGCTCTTCAATCTGTCACATTGTCTATATAAGCTTTTCAATCTGTCACATTGTCTATATAAGCTTTCCAATCTGTCACATTGTCTATATAAGCTTTCCAATCTGTCACACTATCTGCATAAGCTCTCTTCTCTGTCACACTTCTGATGGCATATCTTGACTAGAGATGGTATGGTAATCAATGACACTGTAACCTATAACACATGTTTATTCCTGTCATTGGATAAATTATCAAAAAAGCTGTCATCATTATTTTAAATCTAGTTTTCACATTGTCACATATACCAAGAATTTATCATTTATATTTAGATATCATCAGCTTTAGATGTGAAGTGCCTAACTTACACCAATACAGTGTCAGAATATTTAGATGTGTAGTGCCTGACTTACACCAATGCAGTGTCAGAATATTTAGATGTGAAGTGCCTGACTCACACCAATGCAGTGTCAGAATCTTTAGATGTGAAGTGCCTGATTTACACCAATGCAGTGTCAGAATCTTTAGATGTGTAGTGCCGACTCACACCAATGCAGTGTCAGAATCTTTAGATGTGATTTGCCTGACTAACACCAATGCAGTGTCAGGATATTTAGATGTGAAGTGCCTGACTCAAACCAATGCAGTGTCAGAATCTTTAGATGTGAAGTGCCTGATTTACACCAATGCAGTGTCAGAATCTTTAGATGTGTAGTGGCGACTCACACCAATGCAGTGTCAGAATATTTAGATGTGAAGTGCCTGACTCACACCAATGCAGTGTCAGAATCTTTAGATGTGAAGTGCCTGATTTACACCAATGCAGTGTCAGAATATTTAGATGTGAAGTGCCTGATTTACACCAATGCAGTGTCAGAATATTTAGATATGAGGTGCCCGACTCACACCAATGCAGTGTCAGGTTCAATCAAATACCTTACTTTGTCACAGGATCTTGTTTTTAAGTTTCATTTTTAAGACCTGTGAGTATTTCTTTGTATTCAGAGTGCTTGGTGATTGGACAGTTACTACACTTTTTATAGATCTAGGATATATGCAACTTGTGGTGGTCTAGTGTTAAGCATTCAGCTTGAAAATGGAAGGTGCTGGGATTGATTCCCGGTACCAGGTCATATCATACATTTTGTACAATTATAGTTAGATCTTCCTTCACCAAGTGCTGGGCATGCAAAGAGAAAGTAATGGGGCTTTTGATGAAACTTCAAACCAAGCTCCCATGTGACGAAAGCCATGTAAAGTGGCGTTAAACAACAACAACAAAATTATTTTAAGAACACTTGGTGCATTGGTGTAGGTTCATAACATAGACCACCACTAGCAGGATGTAAAACAACAATCAAAGAAACAAAATCTAAGCTATAACCAAGTACCGAAAATTGAAGATATAACCAAGTATCGGGAATTGAAGCTATGACCAATACCGGGAATTGAAGCTATAAACAAGTATCGGGAATTGAAGCTATGACCAAGTATCGGGAATTGAAGCTATAACCAAGTACCGGGAATTGAAGCTATAACCAAGTACCGGGAATTGAAGCTATAACCAAATATCGGGAATTGAAACTATAACCAAGTATCAGGAATTGAAGCTATGACCAAGTATCGGGAATTGAAGCTATAACCAAGTACCGGAAATTGAAGCTATAACCAAGAATCGGGAATTGAAGCTATAACCAAGTACCGGGAAATGAAGCTATGACCAAGTATCGGGAATTGAAGCTATAACCAAGTACCAGGAATTGAAACTATAACCAAGTATCAGGAATTGAAGCTATGACCAAGTATCGGACATTGAAGCTATAACCAAGTACCGGGAATTGAAGCTATAACCAAGTATCAGGAATTGAAGCTATAACCAAGTACCGGGAAATGAAGCTATGACCAAGTATCGGGAATTGAAGCTATAACCAAGTACCGGGAATTGAAGCTATGACTTAGTAACAAGAATTGAAGCTATAACCAAGTACCGGGAATTGAAGCTATGACCAAGTACCGGGAATTGAAAGCTATGACCAAGTATCTGGAATTGAAGCTATAACCAAGTACCATGATTTGAAACAGAAACCTTCTGCTGGTGTTTTGATGCCTCTACCACCTGACCATCATGACAGACTTTTCCACTAATCAAACTGCCTTATCATCATGCTTGTTAGAATCATTGCAATTCATTTTTGTTACCAGAATCAGATGAATTTCAGTAAATTAAGTCTTACTCAATTTTTAATGAGAATTATCTTATTTTAATTCATTAAAATGAAATGATCATCTATCACGTTTCAAATGATTTATGTTACCACGGAGATATTATACCAACAGTCAAATTACTGATGATGAATTGCATTCTATTGTGACAAATTTTCTGTTGACTGAAGAAACATAATACCCCTATATTAATTGTATTTTATATTTACTGCAGCAAAATAATTTTGTTGACATTCTGATTTCGGAAAACAACAGCACTTAATCTCCATCAAGTAAAACAATTTCACACTCATTATGCTTCAACAATACTTTGAACTAAGAGGAAAATGTTGTTAACATTTCTCCATGGAAATGATTTCTATAGCAATTCAGTTTGAACAACTCACTTAGGATGAAAAATGCATTAGCGAAAGTTTGTTTTTTAATTTTTTCTTTCATTTTTTGGCATCTAACCCTGAAGACAAAAGAATCTTTTTAAAATCAGTTGCTTAGGCCATGTAAATCTTTAGGGGTGGATACGATAATGGATCAATAATAACAGAATATCACAATTTAATGGTTTACATTGATAAAAAAACAACAAACTATCACAGAAAACCAACATCTGTAGCTCAGTCAAATTATCTCACAACAGCAGACTATCACAGAAAACCAACATCTGTAGCTCAGTCAAATTATCTCACAACAGCAGACTATCACAGATGACAACTTCTGTAGCTCAGTCAAATTATCTCACAACAGCAGACTATCACAGATGACAACTTCTGTAGCTCAGTCAAATTATCTCACAACAGCAGACTATCACAGATGACCAACTTCTGTAGCTCAGTCAAATTATCTCACAACAGCAGACTATCACAGATGACCAACTTCTGCAGCTCAGTCAAATTATCTCACAACAGCAGACTATCACAGATGACCAACTTCTGTAGCTCAGTCAAATTGTCTCAAAACAACAAAATATCACAGATGACCAACTTCTGTAGCTCAGTCAAATCGCCTCAAAACAACAAACTATCACAGATGACCAACTTCTGTAGCTCAGTCAAATTATCTCACAACAGCAGACTATCACAGATGACCAACTTCTGTAGCTCAGTCAAATTGGCTCACAACAACAAAATATCACAGATGACCAACATCTGTAGCTCAGTCAAATTGCCTCAAAACAATAAAATATCACAGATGACTAACTTTTTTGGCTCAGTCAAATCGCCTCACAACAGCAGACTATCACAGATGACTAACTTCTGTAGCTCAACCAACTTCTGTACCTCAGTTAAATTGCGTCAAAACAACAAAATATCACAGATGACCAACATCTGTAGCTCAGTCAAATTGCCTCAAAACAACAAAATATCACAGATGACTTACTTTTTTGGCTCAGTCAAATCGCCTCACAACAGCAGACTATCACAGATGACTAACTTCTGTAGCTCAACCAACTTCTGTACCTCAGTTAAATTGCGTCAAAACAACAAAATATCACAGATGACCAACATCTGTAGCTCAGTCAAATTGCCTCAAAACAACAAAATATCACAGATGACTTACTTCTTTGGCTCGGTCAAATCGCTTCACAACAACAGACTATCACAGATGACAACTTCTGTAGCTCAGTCAAATTATCTCACAATAGCAGACTATCACAGATGACCAACTTCTGTAGCTCATTGAAATTGCCTCACAACAACAAAATATCACAGATGACCAACTTCTGTGGCTCAGTCAAATCGCCTCAAAACAACAAACTATCACAGATGACCGACGTCTGTAGCTCGGTCAAATTGCCTCAAAACAACAAAACATTACAGATGACCAACATCTGTAGCTCAGGCAAATTGCCTCATAACAACAAAACATCACAGATGACCAACATCTGTAGCTCAGTCAAATTGCCTCAAAATTGCCTCAAAACAACAAAGTATCACAGATGACTAACTTTTTTGGCTCGGTCAAATCACTTCACAACAACAGACTATTACAGATGACAACTTCTGTAGCTCAGTCAAATTATCTCACCTCAAGCAACTATCACAGATGACTAACTTCTGTAGCTCAGTCAAATTATCTCACAACACAGATTATCACTGATGAGCAACTTCGGTAGCTCAGTCAAATCGCCTCACAACAACAAAAATCACAGATAACCAACATCTGTAGCACAGTCAAATTGTCTCAAAAACAACAAACTATCACAGATGACAACTTCTGTGGCTCAGTCAAATTATCTTCACAACAGCAGACTATCACAGATGACTAACTTCTGTAGCTCAGTCAAATTATCTCACAACAGCAGACTATCACAGATGACCAACTTCTGTAGCTCAGAAATCGCCTCGCAACAACAAACTATCACAGATTACCAACATCTGTAGCTCTAAATTGTCATCTAAACAACCATCACAGATGACTAACTTCTGTAGCTCAACCAGCTTCTCTAGCTCAGTCAAATTGCCTCACAACAACAAAATATCACAGATTACCAACGTCTGTAGCTCGATTAAATCACCTCAAAACAATAAAATATCACAGATGACCAACGTCTGTAGCTCAGTTAAATCGCCTTAAAACAACAAAATATCACAGATGACCAACTTCTGTAGCTCGGTCAAATTGCCTCAAAACACCAAACTATCACAGATGACTAATTTCTGTAGACCAACTTCTGTAGCTCAGTCAAATTGCCTCCACAACAACAAAATATCACAGATCAACTTCTGTTGCTCTCGTCAAATCGCCTCAAAACAACAAAATATCACACCAACGACTGTAGCTCAGTCAAATTATCTCACAACAGCAGACTATCACAGATGACTAACTTCTGTAGCTCAGTCAAATTGGCTCACAACAGCAACTATCACAGATGACCAACTTCTGTAGCTCGGTCAAATTGGCTCACAACAACAAAATATCACAGATGACCAACATCTGTAGCTCAGTCAAATTGCCTCATACAACAACAAAATATCACAGATAACTAACTTCTTTGGCTCAGTCAAATCGCCTCACAACAGCAGGCTATCACAGATGACTAACTTCTGTAGCTCAGTCAAATTATCTCACAACAGCAGATTATCACAGATGAGCAACTTCGGTAGCTCAGTCAAATCGCCTCACAACAACAAACTATCACAGATAACCAACATCTGTAGCACAGTCAAATTGTCTCAAAACATTATCACAGATGACAACTTCTGTAGCTCAGTCAAATTATCTCACAACAGCAGACTATCACAGATAACTAACTTCTGTAGCTCAGTCAAATTATCTCACAACAGCAGACTATCACAGATGACCAACTTCTGTAGCTCAGTCAAATCGCCTCGCAACAACAAACTATCACAGATTACCAACATCTGTAGCTCGGTTAAATTGTCTCTAAACAAACCATCACAGATGACTAACTTCTGTAGCTCAACCAGCTTCTCTAGCTCAGTCAAATTGCCTCACAACAACAAAATATCACAGATTACCAACGTCTGTAGCTCGATTAAATCGCCTCAAACAATAAAATATCACAGATGACCAACGTCTGTAGCTCAGTTAAATCGCCTTAAAACAACAAAATATCACAGATGACCAACTTCTGTAGCTCGGTCAAATTGCCTCAAAACACCAAACTATCACAGATGACTAATTTCTGTAGACCAACTTCTGTAGCTCAGTCAAATTGCCTCACAACAACAAAATATCACAGATGACCACTTCTGTAGCTCCGTCAAATCGCCTCAAAACAACAAAATATCACAGATGACCAACGACTGTAGCTCAGTCAAATTTACTCACAACAGCAGACTATCACAGATGACTAACTTCTGTAGCTTCAGTCAAATTGGCTCACAACAGCAGACTATCATCGACCAACTTCTGTAGCTCGGTCAAATTGGCTCACAACAACAAAATATCACAGATGACCGACATCTGTAGCTCAGTCAAATTGCCATCATACAACAACAACACAAACTTTTTTGGCTCAGTCAAATCGCCTCACAACAGCAGGGCTATCACTGACTAACTTCTGTAGCTCAACCAATTTCTGTAGCTCAGTCAAATTGCGTCAAAACAACAAAATATCACAGATGACCAACATCTGTAGCTCAGTCAAATTGCCTCAAAACAACAAATATCACAGATGACTAACTTCTTTGGCTCGGTCAAATCGCCTCACAACAACAGACTGTCACAGATGACAAACTTCTGTAGCTCAGTCAAATTATCTCACAACAGCAACTATCACAGATGACTAACTTCTGTAGCTCAGTCAAATTATCTCACAACAGCAGACTATCACGGATGACCAACTTCTGTAGCTCATTGAAATTGCCTCACAACAACAAAAATATCACAGATGACCAACTTCTGTGGCTCAGTCAAATCGCCTCAAAACAACAAACTATCACAGATGACCAACTTCTGTAGCTCGGTCAAATTGCCTCAAAACAACAAAAATCTCACAGATGACAACATCTGTAGCTCAGTCAAATTGCCTGAAAACAACAAACTATCACAGATGACCAATGTCTGTAGCTCAGTCAAATTGCCTCAAAACAACAAACATCACAGATGACCAACGTCTGTAGCTCAGTCAAATCGCCTCAAAAACAACAAAATATCACAGATGACTAACTTCTTTGGCTCGGTCAAAACAACAACAGAATATCACAGATGACAACTTCTGTAGCTCAGTCAAATTATCTCACAACAGCAGACTATCACAGATGACTAACTTCTGTAGCTCAGTCAAATTATCTCACAACAGCAGATTATCACAGATGACCAACTTCTGTAGCTCATTGAAATTGCCTCACAACAACAAAATATCACAGATGACCAACATCTGTAGCTCAGTCAAATTGCCTCAAAACAACAAAATATCACATATGACCAACATCAGTAGCTCGGTCAAATTGCCTCAAAACAACAAAACATTACAGATGACCAACATCTGTAGCTCAGGAAAATTGCCTCATAACAACAAAACATCACAGATGACCAACATCTGTAGCTCAGTCAAATTGCCTCAAAACAACAAACTATCATAGATGACCAACATCTGTAGCTCAGTCAAATTGCCTCAAAACAACAACCTTTCACAGATGACCAACGTCTGTAGCTCAGTCAAATTGCCTCAAAACAACAAAGTATCACAGATGACTAACTTTTTTGGCTCGGTCAAATCACTTCACAACAACAGACTATCACAGATGACAACTTCTGTAGCTCAGTCAAATTATCTCACAACAGCAGATTATCACAGATGAGCAACTTCGGTAGCTCAGTCAAATCGCCTCACAACAACAAACTATCACAGATAACCAACATCTGTAGCACAGTCAAATTGTCTCAAAACAACAAACTATCACAGATGACAACTTCTGTAGCTCAGTCAAATTATCTCACAACAGCAGACTATCACAGATGACTAACTTCTGTAGCTCAGTCAAATTATCTCACAACAGCAGACTATCACAGATGACCAACTTCTGTAGCTCAGTCAAATCGCCTCGCAACAACAAACTATCACAGATTACCAACATCTGTAGCTCGGTTAAATTGTCTCTAAACAACCATCACAGATGACTAACTTCTGTAGCTCAACCAGCTTCTCTAGCTCAGTCAAATTGCCTCACAACAACAAAATATCACAGATTACCAACGTCTGTAGCTCGATTAAATCGCCTCAAAACAATAAAATATCACAGATGACCAACGTCTGTAGCTCAGTTAAATCGCCTTAAAACAACAAAATATCACAGATGACCAACTTCTGTAGCTCGGTCAAATTGCCTCAAAACACCAAACTATCACAGATGACTAATTTCTGTAGACCAACTTCTGTAGCTCAGTCAAATTGCCTCACAACAACAAAATATCACAGATGACCAACTTCTGTAGCTCCGTCAAATCGCCTCAAAACAACAAAATATCACAGATGACCAACGACTGTAGCTCAGTCAAATTATCTCACAACAGCAGACTATCACAGATGACTAACTTCTGTAGCTCAGTCAAATTGGCTCACAACAGCAGACTATCACAGATGACCAACTTCTGTAGCTCGGTCAAATTGGCTCACAACAACAAAATATCACAGATGACCAACATCTGTAGCTCAGTCAAATTGCCTCATACAACAACAAAATATCACAGATAACTAACTTCTTTGGCTCAGTCAAATCGCCTCACAACAGCAGGCTATCACAGATGACTAACTTCTGTAGCTCAACCAATTTCTGTAGCTCAGTCAAATTGCGTCAAAACAACAAAATATCACAGATGACTAACTTCTGTAGCTCAGTCAAATTGCCTCAAAACAACAAAATATCACAGATGACTAACTTCTTTGGCTCGGTCAAATCGCCTCACAACAACAGACTGTCACAGATGACAACTTCTGTAGCTCAGTCAAATTATCTCACAACAGCAGACTATCACAGATGACTAACTTCTGTAGCTCAGTCAAATTATCTCACAACAGCAGACTATCACAGATGACCAACTTCTGTAGCTCATTGAAATTGCCTCACAACAACAAAATATCACAGATGACCAACTTCTGTGGCTCAGTCAAATCGCCTCAAAACAACAAACTATCACAGATGACCGACGTCTGTAGCTCGGTCAAATTGCCTCAAAACAACAAAATATCACAGATGACCAACATCTGTAGCTCAGTCAAATTGCCTCAAAACAACAAACTATCACAGATGACCAATGTCTGTAGCTCAGTCAAATTGCCTCAAAACAACAAACTATCACAGATGACCAACGTCTGTAGCTCAGTCAAATCGCCTCAAAACAACAAAATATCACAGATGACTAACTTCTTTGGCTCGGTCAAATCGCCTCACAACAACAGAATATCACAGATGACAACTTCTGTAGCTCAGTCAAATTATCTCACAAAAGCAGACTATCACAGATGACTAACTTCTGTAGCTCAGTCAAATTATCTCACAACAGCAGATTATCACAGATGACAAACTTCTGTAGCTCAGTCAAATCGCCTCACAACAACAAACTATCACAGATAACCAACATCTGTAGCTCTGTCAAATTGTCTCAAAACAACAAACTATCACAGATGACTAACTTCTGTAGCTCAACCACCTTCTCTAGCTCAGTCAAATTGCCTCACAACAACAAAATATCACAGATGACAAACTTCTGTAGCTGAGTCAAATCGCCTCACAACAGCAGACTATCACAAAAAAAACTAATTCTGTAGCTCAACCAACTTCTGTAGCTCAGTCAAATTGCCTTAAAACAACAAAATATCACAGATGACCAATGTCTGTAGCTCGGTCAAATCACCTCAAAACAACAAAATATCACAAATGACTAACTTCTTTGGCTCGGTCAAATCGCCTCACAACAACAGAATATCACAGATGACAACTTCTGTAGCTCAGTCAAATTATCTCACAACAGCAGACTATCACAGATGACTAACTTCTGTAGCTCAGTCGAATTATCTCACAACAGCAGATTATCACAGATGACAAACTTCTGTAGCTCAGTCAAATCGCCTCACAACAACAAACTATCACAGATAACCAACATCTGTAGCTCTGTCAAATTGTCTCAAAACAACAAACTATCACAGATGACTAACTTCTGTAGCTCAACCAGCTTCTCTAGCTCAGTCAAATTGCCTCACAACAACAAAATATCACAGATGACCAACTTCTGTAGCTGAGTCAAATCGCCTCACAACAGCAGACTATCACAAAAAAAAACTAATTCTGTAGCTCAACCAACTTCTGTAGCTCAGTCAAATTGCCTTAAAACAACAAAATATCACAGATGACCAACGTCTGTAGCTCTGTCAAATCACCTCAAAACAACAAAATATCACAAATGACCAATTTCTGTAGCTCAGTCAAATCGCCTCAAAATAACAAAATATCATAGACGACCAACTTCTGTAGCTGAGTCAAATCGCCTCACAACAGCAGACTATCACAAAAGACCTAATTCTGTAGCTCAGTCAAATCGCCTCACCACAACAAACTATCACAGATGACCAACTTCTGTAGCTCAGTCAAATTGTCTCACAAAAACAAAATATCACAGATGACCAACTTCTGTAGCTCAACCAACTTTTGTAGCTCAGTCAAATCGCCTTACAACAGCAGACTGTCACAGATGACCTATTTCTGTAGCTCGGTCAAATCGCCTCACCACAACAAACTATAACAGATGACCAACTTCTGTAGCTCAGTCAAATTGTCTAACAACAACAAAATATCACAGATGACCAACTTCTGTAGCTCAGTCAAATCGCATCACAACAGCAGACTATCACAGATGACCAATTTCTGTAGCTCGGTCAAATCGCCTCACAACAACAAACTATCATAGATGACCAACGTCTGAAGCTCAGTCAAATTGGCTCACAACAACAAAATATCACAGATGATTAACTTTTGTAGCTCAGTCAAATTGCCTCACAACAACAAACTATCACACTTCAAATTTGTTAACATAGTGATTAGCCAAATGTAACTTCCATGATTTAAATGTGCTTTCTATCAATCAGTAAACCACAACCTCAACATTTATCTTATCGTGGTCCTAACAACCAAATTAGTACAACATCCTCAACATAGCTAGCTCTACTACAAAACCACACCCCTATATATATATATATAAATATCCTCCATATATCTATCTCTACTACAATACCCCATTACCTCCAAATTTCTATCATCACTATAAATGCCACAGCCTCCAAAATGCTAGTTCCACTACAAATACCAAAACCTCCAGACTTCTAGCTCCACTACAAATACAACAGCCTCCACACTTCTAGCTCCACTGTAAATGCCACTGCCTTCACACTTCTAGATCCACTACAAATGCCACAGCCTCTACAATTTTAGCTCTACTTCAAATGCCAAAGCCTCCACAAATCTAGCTTTACTACGAATGCCATAGCCTCCACACATCTAGCTCCAGCACAAATGCCACAGCCTCAACACATCTAGCTTCACTACAAATGCCACAGCCACCACACATCTAGCTGTAGTACAAATGCCACAACCTCAACACTTCTAGCTCCACAACAAATGTCATAGCCTCCACACATCTAACTCTAGTACAAATGCCACAGCCTCCACACTTCTAGCTTCACTACAAATGCTACACCCTCCACATATCTAGCTCATAAATGCCACAGCTTCAACACATCTAGCTTCACTACAAATGCCAGAGCCTCCAAATATCTAGCTGTAGTACAAATGCCACAACCTCAAAACTTCTAGCTCCACAACAAATGCCATAGCCTCCACAAATCTAACTCCAGCACAAATGCCACAGCCTTAACACATCTAGCTTCACTACAAATGCCACAGCCTCCAGACATCTAGCTGTAGTACAAATTCCACAACCTCAAAACTTCTAGCTTCACTACAAATGCTACAGCCTCCACATATCTAGCTTCACTACGAATGCCAGAGCCTCCAGACATCTAGCTGTAGTACAAATGCCACAACCTCAACACTTCTAGCTCCACAACAAATGCCATAGGATCCACATATCTAACTCCAGTACAAATGTCACAGCCGCCACACTTCTAGATCCACTACAAATGCCAATACCTCCACAATTCTTGCTTTAGTACAAATGCAATAGCCGCAACACTTTTAGCTCCACTACAAATGTCATTACCTCCACACATCTAGCTTGAGAACAAATGAAACAGACTCCACACATCTAGCTTCACTACAAATGCCATAGCCTCCACATTTCTAGCTCCACTACAAATGTCATTACAGCCACATTTCTAGCTTCAGAACAAATGCCACAGCCTCCACACCTCTAGGTCCACTACAAATGTCATTACCCCTACATTTCTAGCTTCACTACAAATGCCACAGCCTCCACTCCTCTAGCTCCACTACAAATGTCATTACACCCACATTTCTAGCTCCAGAATAAATGCCACAGCCTACATACTTCTAGCTACACTACAATTGCTACAGCCTCTACACTTCTAGCTTCACTATAAATACAACAGCCTTCACACATCTAGCTCCAGTACAAATGTCACAGCCACCTCACTTCTAGCTCCAGTACAAATGCCATAGCCTCCATACATTTAGCTCCACTGGAAATACAACAACCTCCACACATCTAGCTACAGTATAAATGCCACATCCTCCACACTTCTAGCTTCAGTACAAATCCCACAACATCCACACTTGTAGCTTTACTACAAATACCACAACCTTCATCCTTCAAGCTCCAATATAAATGTCACAGCCTCCACACTTCTAGCTCCAATACAAATGTCACAGCCTCCACACTTCTAGCTCCAATACAAATGCCACAGCCTCCACACTTCTAGCTCCAATACAAATGTCACAGCCTCCACACTTCTAGCTCCAATACAAATGTCACAGCCTCCACACTTCTAGCTCCAATACAAATGCCACATCCTCCACACTTCTAGCTCCAATACAAATGTCACAGCCTCCACACTTCTTGCTTCACTACAAATGCCACAGCCTCCACACATCTAGCTCAGTATAAATGCTACAACCTCACCACTTTTTTGCTCAAGTACAAATCCCACAGATTTCTCACTTCTAGCTCCAGTACAAATGTCACATCCTCCTGACTTCTAGCTCCAATACAAATACAACAGACTCCACTTTTATAGCTCCACTTCAAATGCCACAGTCTCCACACTTCTAGTTCCACTATAAATGTCATAGTCTCCACACTCCTTGCTCCTAATTACAAATACCACAGCCTCTATACTTCTAGCTCCATTACAAATGCCAGAGCCTCCATACTTCTAGCTCCACTAGGAAAACAACAATCTCTACATTTCTAGCTCCACTACAAATGCCACAGTCTCCACACTTCTAGTTCCACTATAAATGCCATAGTCTCCCTCACACTATTTACAGTATCTTGGACCCACACTTTACTATTACATAGCCATCACTTTTTACAGTATCTTGGACCCACACTTTGCTATAATAGCCACCACTATTTACAGTATCTTAGTTTTACTATAATAGCTCCACATTACAAATACCACAGCCTCTATACTTCTAGCTCCACTACAAATGCCAGAGCCTCCACACTTGTAGCTCCACTACAAATGTCGAAGCATCCTCACTTCTAGCTCCAGTACAGATATCCACCACTATTTACAGTATCTTGGGACCCACACTTTACAGCCTCCACACTTGTAGCTCCTTGGACCCACTACAAATAGCCACCACTATTTACAGTCGAAGCATCCTCACTTCTAGCTCCAGTACAGATATCACAGCCTCCACACTTGTAGCTTTACTACAAATGCCACAACATTCACCCTTCAAGCTCCAATATAAATGTCACAGCCTCCACACTTCTAGCTCCAATATAAATGTCACAGCCTCCACACTTCTAGCTCCAATATAAATGTCACAGCCTCCACCACCTATTTACAGTATCACCCACACTTTACTATAATAGCTTATTTACTACTATAATAGCCACCACCTATTTACAGTATCTTGCTCCCAATATAAATGTCACACCCACACTTTACATATAATAGCAGTAATCTCCACACACCACTTCCTTGGACACACACTAGCTCCAATATAAATATCTTGGACACAGCCTCCCACACTTCTTGCTTCACCACCACTATTTACCACTTGGACAACTTTACTGCCACAGCCACCATACTTCTAGCTTCAGTACAAATACCACAGCCCCAAACACTTCTAGCTCCAGTACAAATACCACAGCCTCTATACTTTTATACACACAATGTTACTATAATAGCCACCACTATTTAGCTCCAGTATCTTGTACACACACTTTACTAAATGCTACACCACTATTTACAGTATCTTGCCTTCATACTTATACCTCCAGTACAAATATTTTTCATCAGTACCTGTCACTGTCCACCACCTATTTACAGTATCTTGACCCACACTTTACTATAACATAGCCATCTACTGTCATAACCCACACTTTTACTACTTTTCTGTATCTTGGACCCACAACTAGTGTCCACACTCTGTCCCATGATTTACAATAAAAACAGATCACATTTGTACGATACCACAGTCTTATACAGTATCCCTGTAAACCAGTTTACTATAATAGCCATCTTTCTACAGATCACCACCTATTTACAGTATCTTTGACCCACACTTTACTATAATACCCACCACCTATTTACAGTATCTTGGACCCACACTTTACTATAATACCCACCACCTATTTACAGTATCTTGGACCCACACTTTACTATAATAGCCACCACCTATTTACAGTATCTTGGACCCACACTTTACTATAATAGCCACCACTATTTACAGTATCTTGGACCCACACTTTACTATAATAGCCACCACTTTACAGTATCTTGGACCCACATTTTACTATAATAGCCACCACTATTTACAGTATCTTGGACCCACACTTTACTCACTTTACTATTTAATAATAGCCACCACTATTTACAGTATCTTGGACCCACACTTTACTATAATAGCCACCACCTATTTACAGTATCTTGGACCCACACTTTACTATAATAGCCACCACCTATTAATAGCCACCACTATTTACAGTATCTTATATAATAGGACCCACACTTTACTTTATAATTTAGCCACCACCTATTTACAGTATCTTGCCACCACTATTTACAGTACCCACACTTTACTATAATAGCCACCACCTATTTACAGTATCTTGGACCCCACATTTTAATACTATAATAGCCACCACTATTTACAGTATCTTGTACACACACTTTACTATAACACTTTACTATAATAGTCCACCACTTTTTACAGTAGCCACCACCTATTTACAGTATCTTGGACCCACATTTTACTATAATAGCCACCACTATTTACAGTATCTTGGACCCACACTTTACTATAATAGCCACCATTTACAGTATCTTGTACACACACTTTACTATAATAGCCACCACTATTTACAGTATCTTGGACCCACACTTTACTATAATAGCCACCACCTATTTTGCTACAGTATCTATAATAGCCACCACTATTTACCAGTATCTTGGACCCACATTTTACTATAATACACACACTTTACTATAATAGCCACCACTATTTATAATAGCAGTATCTTGGTATCTTGGACCCACACTTTACTATAATAGCCACCACTATTTACAGTATCTTTACTGGACCCACACTTTACAGTATCTTGTATAATAGCCACCACTATTTACAGTTTCTTGTATCTTGGACCACACTTTACTATAACCCACACAACTTTGCTATAGCCACCACTATTTACAGTATCTTGTACACAACACTTTACTATAATAGACCCACACTTTACTATAATAGCCACCACTATTTACAGTATCTTGGACCCTATTTACACACTTTACTATACCCATAGCCACCACTTTTACAGTATTTACTTGTACACACACATACTTTACTATAATAGCCACCCACCACTATTTACAGTATCTTGTACACTATAATAGCCACACACACACTTTACTATAATAGCCACCACTATTTACAGTATCTTGGCCACCACCTATTTACAGTACCCACACTTTACTACTATAATAGCCACCACACTATTTACAGTATCTTAATAGCCACCACTATTTACTGGACCACACACTTTACTATAATAGCCACCACCTATTTACAGTATCTTGGACCCACACTTTACTATAATAGCCACCACCTAGGACCCACACTATTTACAGTATCTTGTACACACACTTTACTATAATAGCCACCACTATTTACAGTATCTTGGACCCACACTTTACTATAATAGCCACCACTATTTACAGTATCTTGTACACACACTTTACTATAATAGCCACCACTATTTACAGTATCTTGGACCCACACTTTACTATAATAGCCACCACCTATTTACAATACAGTATCTTGGACCACCTATTTACCACACACTTACTATAATAGCCACCACCTATTTACAGTATCTTGGACCCACACTTTACTATAATATCCACACTTTACTATAATAGCCACCACCTATTTACAGTATCTTGGACCCACATTTTACTATAATAGCCACCACTATTTACAGTATCTTGGACCCACACTTTACTATAATAGCCACCACTATTTACAGTATCTTGGACCCACACTTTACTATAATAGCCACCACTATTTACAGTATCTTGGACCCACACTTTACTATAATAGCCACCACTATTTACAGTATCTTGTACACACACTTTACTATAATAGCCACCACTTTACAGTATCTTGGACCCACACTTTACTATAATAGCCACACTTTACTATAATAGCCACCACTATTTACAGTATCTTGGACCCACACTTTACTATAATAGCCACCACTATTTACAGTATCTTGGACCCACACTTTGACCCACACTTACTATAATAGCCACCACTTTACAGTATCTTGGACCCACTTTACATTTTACTATAATAGCCACCACTATTTACAGTATCTTGTACACACCACACTTTGGACCCACACTTTACTATAATAGCCACCACTATTTACAGTATCTTGGACCCACACTTTACTATAATAGCCACCACTATTTACAGTATCTTGGACTTGACCACATTTTACCACCACCTATATTACAGTATATAATAATAGCCTCCACCACCACCACTATTTACAGTATCTTGTACACACACTATCTTGGACCCACATTACTATAATAGCCACCACTATTTACAGTATCTTGGACCCACACTTTACTATAATAGCCACCACTATTTACAGTATCTTGGACCCACACTTTACTATAATAGCCACCACTATTTACAGTATCTTGTACACACACTTTACTATTTACAGTATCTTGGACCCACACTTTACTATAATAGCCACCACCTATTTACAGTATCTTGGACCCACACTTTACTATAATAGCCACCACTATTTACAGTATCTTGGACCCACACTTTACTATAATAGCCACCACTATTTACAGTATCTTGTACACACACTTTACTATAATAGCCACCACTATTTACAGTATCTTGGACCCACACTTTACTATAATAGCCACCACTATTTACAGTATCTTGGACCCACACTTTACTATAATAGCCACCACTATTTACAGTATCTTGGACCCACACTTTACTATAATAGCCACCACTATTTACAGTATCTTGGACCCACACTTTACTATAATAGCCGTCACTTTTTACAGTATCTTGTACCCACACTTTACTATAATAGCCACCACTATTTACAGTATCTTGTACCCACACTTTACTATAATAGCCACCACTATTTACAGTATCTTGGACCCACACTTTACTATAATAGCCACCACTATTTACAGTATCTTGTACACACACTTTACTATAATAGCCACCACTATTTACAGTATCTTGGACCCACACTTTACTATAATAGCCACCACCTATTTACAGTATCTTGTACACACACTTTACTATAATAGCCACCACTATTTACAGAATCTTGCGACCCACACTTTACTATAATAGCCCACCACTATTTACAGAATCTTGGACCCACACTTTACTATAATAGCCACCACTATTTACAGAATCTTGGACCCACACTTTACTATAATAGCCACCACTATTTACAGAATCTTGGACCCACACTTTACTATAATAGCCACCACTATTTACAGAATCTTGGACCCACACTTTACTATAATAGCCACCACTATTTACAGAATCTTGGACCCACACTTTACTATAATACCCACCACTTTTTACAGTATCTTGGACCCACACTTTACTATAATACCCACCACTTTACAGTATCTTGGCCCACACTTTACTATAATAGCCACCACTATTTACAGAATCTTGGACCCACACTTTACTATAATAGCCACCACTATTTACAGAATCTTGGACCCACACTTTACTATAATAGCCACCACTATTTACAGTATCTTGGCCCACACTTTACTATAATAGCTGCCACTTTTTACAGTATCTTGGACCCACAATTTACTATAATAGCCACCACTTTTTACAGAATCTTGGACCCACACTTTACAATAATAGGCACCACCTTTAAACAATATTTCTAACCCACATCTAACTTAATAACCACCACCTTTCTACAGAATTTTGACTCACACTACAATGGCCACCATCTTTCTGCAATATATACAATATCTGTGACCCATATTTAACCATATAACCACCTGTCTACAGTATCTTTGACCCACATTTTACAGTGTTTTTGACCCACAATTTACTATAATAGGCACCACCTTTTTACAGTATTTTTTACCCACATTTTACTATATTGACCATCTCCTGTCTACTGTATTTTCGACCCACATTTTACTTTAATGATACCACCTTTTTACAGTACAGTTTATCAGTATCTTCTTTTATAACTATCAGCTATCTCAGTGTTTTGTATGAGAGGCATCACTTTCCAATTCATCCATTCCCCTAGTCCACAATAAAATTCATAAACTGCTGGTTTTCAATATCATTTACTTTATGATGGCAGAGGTATAATAGATACTTGACTAACTCAGTGTCTCTGTAGGCTAAAGATTTGAAGTCCCCTAAATTAATTATTGCAATCTATATATAAAGAATATAAAGAACTGCGAGAGTATTTTTTTCACAATGTCATATACTTCAGAGAGAAATAAACATTAACAATGAAATTGCACTAATGCAACAGATGTTATGCTACAAAATGCATTTACAGAGGCAGAAAAATCAAGTAATCAGTTTCACTGGGCGGTGTGGTATTGATCCAAGCATTTAGGATATAACAATATCATTCAGATAGTGCAGTTATTTCATCCTATCAATAAGCTTTGTTCAGTATTTTACCTGGAATTGTTTAGTCAACAGAGGTAAGTTAATAGTTTTATTACCTATCACATTCCGATTGATATTGATTTAGTTTACGTCTATCGTAAACAATGTTAAGAATTCATATGTCATAATCTGTTGCTGTATAAAAAGCCAGGGCTATTTATCAACCGTAAACGAAGTGATTGTAATCATAAATATTGAAAATAAGGTGAATTGACTATACATTTGACAGAAATACAATAGAAATTGTGGAAAACCACCTAATTACTCAAAATATGGATAAGTTATTAGAGCATCATACATTTAATCAGAAAGTCTCCAACCTTTAGTCAGGGAGGGTTCGAACCCCTTTAGGCTGTAACCTGAGATAGTTATGTGAGGAAGTTTTCCAGTTTATTTACAGAAGACTAGTGGGCGTTACCCATGTACATTAGTTATCTAGCTTATCCCTGATTAAAAATTGGTAATCATCAAATGACTGGGAAATTGAGGAATATGATATAAAATGATAATAATACAAAAAACTGTACATATATACTTTGTGAATTAATATTGACTTCAATGTGAGGTGGTCCCCAAAGTTTGAAATGTTGATGTAGTACAATACAGTTTGTGTATGATTTATTTTATTTGTGAGGTTACCTCATAGCCGAGGTTTTTTTTTATCTGATACTCTACAGTTTGAGACTAAATTATCAGTCCTTATCCTGAGGTTGTATATATGGTGATGAGTTTGTCATTTTCTAATCTTATTATCTCCAGGATGTTGTTTCATATAGTGGTCCTAATCATGAGGTTACATCAATTGAGATGTTTCTAATTGTGATTCTAATCATGAGGTTACATCAATTGAGATGTTTCTGATTGTGGTATTAATCATGAGGTTACATCAATTGAGATGTTTCTGATTGTGGTATTAATCATGAGATTACATCAATTGAGATGTTTCTGATTGTGGTATTAATCATGAGGTTACATCAATTGAGATGTTTCTGATTGTGATTCTAATCATGAGGTTACACCAATTGAGATGTTTCTAATTGTGATTCTAATCATGAGGTTACACCAATTGAGATGTTTCTAATTGTGATTCTAATCATGAGGTTACACCAATTGAGATGTTTCTAATTGTGATTCTAATCATGAGGTTACACCAATTGAGATGTTTCTAATTGTGATTCTAATCATGAGGTTCAATTATGTTTCATGATGAGGTTACACCAATTGAGATGTTTCTGATTGTGATTTAATCTAATTGTGATTCTAATCATGAGGTTACATCAATTGAGATGTTTCTAATTGTGATTCTAATCATGAGGTTACACCAATTGAGATGTTTCTAATTGTGATTCTAATCATGAGGTTACATCAATTGAGATGTTTCTAATTGTGATTCTAATCATGAGGTTACATCAATTGAGATGTTTCTAATTGTGATTCTAATCATGAGGTTACATCAATTGAGATGTTTATGATTGTGGCCCTAATCATAAGGTTACATCAACTTAGATATTTCTGACTGTGGCCCTAATCATGGCCTCCATGGAGATGTTTCTAATTGTGGCCCTAATTTTTACGTTGCCTCCATTGCGATGTTTCTTATTATGGTCCTAATCATGGGGTTGACTCCCTAGATATGTTACTTAATTTGGTCCTAATCCTGAGGTTGACACCGTGGAGGAGTTTCTTATTGTGGTCCTAATTATGATTGTGATTCTAATCATGAGGTTCCATTAGATATGATTTAACTTAATTTAGATTCTAATCATGATCCTGAGAGTTTGACACCATGGAGAATGTTCTTATTGTGGTCTTAATCATGAGATTAAATCCATGGAGATGTTTCTAATTGTGGTCCTAGTCCTGAGGTTACATCAATTTAGATGTTTCTGATTGTAGCCCTATTCATGGGGTTACATCAGTTGAGGTGTTTATGATTGTGGCCCTAATCATGGCCTCCATGGAGATGTTTCTAATTGTGGCCCTAATTTTTTACGTTGCCTCCATTGCGATGTTTCTTATTATGGTCCTAATCATGAGGTTGACTGCCTAGATATGTTACTTAATTGTGGTCCTAATCCTGAGGTTGACACCGTGGAGAAGTTTCTAATTGTGGTCCTAATCACAAAGTTACCTCCTTTGAGCTATTGTTGATAGAAAATCATATAGAAGATTATATATTGATAATAGTTCATGTTACAAATATCTAATATTGATAACAGTTCATGTGACAGATATCTCGTTTTGATAACAGTTCATGTGACTGATATCTCATTTTGATAATAATTCATGTGACAGATATCTAAATTTAATAACAGCTTATGTAACAGATATCTCATTTTGATAACAGTTCATGTGACAGTTATCTCATTTTGATAAAAGCTCATGTGACAGATATATCATTTTGATAACTGTTCATGTAGCCGATATCTCATTTTGATAACAGTTCATGTCAGATATCTACTGTTGGTTAAAGCTCATGTGACAGATATATCATTTTGATAACAGCTTATGTGACAGATATCACATTTAGATAATAGTTCATGCGATCGATATTTCATTTTGATAATAATTCATGTGACAGATATTTAAATTTGATAATAGTTCATACGACAGATATCTAATGTTGATAGTAGATCGCGTGCCAAATATCACATTTTAATAGTAGTTCACGTGACAGATATATTACTTTGATAGCAGTTCACGTGACAGATATATTACTTTGATAGCAGTTCACGTAACAGATATATTACTTTGATAGTAGTTCACGTGACAGATATATTACTTTGATAGTAGTTCACGTGACAGATATATTACTTTGATAGTAGTTCACGTGACAGATATATTACTTTGATAGTAGTTCACGTGACAGATATATTACTTTGATAATAGCTCATGTTACTGATATCTAATGTTGATAGTAGTTCATGTGACAAACATTTATTGTACATGATAATTAAAATTTCTTTGTTGATAATAGTTCATGTAACAGTTTTATGCAGTTTATAAAGTACATGTGTCAGATAAACTAACAAAAGTCACATGGTAGATATATACATTTCTTCATTATGCCAACTGAAGGCAAAGTTACTTTTTGCAGAATTGACTGTGCAGAATTCGCTTTTACCACGGCAGAATTATGTCTGCTAAGTCAAAAAAATAATTTCGCCTAGAAAGTAATGGAGATAATTTATAGTAAAGCAGAGGCAGATGACCAATTAACTCGACTGACGGTGAGAGTCTTTATTATTTAAAGCGCATATTAAAATGCCATATTTAGTTATACAGAATTATCCGAATTATGGATTTCAATATAGATATAAGAGAGGTTGTTTTGCTCACACCTTAGACATATTAAGGAGGCTCTATTTTTATTCTACCATTTTAATCTTAAGAGTAATAATAACACAGAAGACTAAATTATTCTGACAGCTTTGAAGAATGAAGTCTCGGACACAAATGACCTAAAATAGCGGCTATACAAGTGATAAATCGTAAGTCTGACACCCTTCAATGTTTTCCAATCTATCTTTGATACATCCCAGCACGTGCTGACAACATGACAAATCAAGTCCATACAACATCCTCCAACTACCTGCAGAGCTAGACCTCATTAAGATTAGATTGATTGCCATTACCCTTACTAAAAGAAACTGTTTTGGCCTTCGTAGATAACTCTCGGCCTACTTATTTTAAATGTTTGAAAACAATCCAGAATACTGTAAGTTACACTGACCAAAACACATGTTTATAGTCTAGCTGGACTTCGTTGTTTAGCACAAGTAGTAATCTTTATTATTTGGATGTTGACGTTGGAAACTTTGATAATTCATAAGTCGTTATAGCAAGATTTAAATGTATGGCAGTTCATCTTTATATTGCACGGATCATCCAAAACTATTTCAAATGTCTGTGCACCATTCGTTGATTATTTCGTCATCCGCAGACTTTTTCCGCTTCTCCGACTTGCTTCAGTGTCTTTTGTACTTATTTCTAAATTGTAATTTATTTAATATCTATCTGCATGTCATAAAGGAACTTTGAAACACTTGCCAACGCGTTATGAAATTAGTGTTACATTGTTAAGTGTCACTAACTCTACCACGGCCTACTCGTGTATCTTTGGATTTGATGACGTAGTGATTCCTGTGTTGGTGCTTTGGTGTTCATGTAAGTGATAACCGCAGGGCATATAACAAGTTAACTCACGACACATCACGATTAACTAATATCAAGGTTCCTTCTCAATATATATTAACTGAAGATGATGTAAAGTTCATAAAGGTTTTTAGAGTGTTTTGCATTCTTTAACGTCTGCTTTCATACTTGGCTTCCAGCCAATTTGTGTTAGGACTACAATTTTACCTGTAATTAATTTTACCTGCATACGTAAAGCCGATGCATTTCATACAGACTGTTGACAGACAAAATAAATCTTGCCTTTTATTAAACAACAGATGATTTGCTTCTGATGTGTTGCTCGTCATAACAATTGTATCAGACTTCGATGACAGACTTAATAAATATTGCAGTCTTCCTACAGCGACATCACCTGAAAACACAAAAAGATAAAACACATCTAGTTTCCTGAATGGTATACAGTGAGTTGGGCATCCACCTTGCAAACAAGAAGTCCTGAGTTTGAATCAGAAATAAGAAGATCATATCTGAGACTGTCCTTTAGACTTTATGTGCTCTGTAACAGAATCTCATAACATGTTATTATATATTTTTTTGTATCACAAATTGTTTCTATTTCACGGAGAGAAATTTATTCATTGGTTGATATGCAGAAACCTAGTACCTGGTATTTTGGTACCAGCTGTTTATCTCATACTAAAGTAATATTTGGCACTGATAACACCATTTAAATTCCAAAAATTTCTAAAGCTAAGATAATCATTTTTTACAGTGTTTACTCTTAGAAGGATTTCGGATTTATTTTGGGAGCTATTTTTTGGCCTTGTATGATACCATTTTGTCTTTGGAAAGTACACATATTAAATTGAAGCTCAACTGATGAAGTCTAATTGACAGAAACGATGTCGTCTTGAGCATTATAACTTTGGTATTATGTTTATATGATTGATAACAGGGGATGCTTACTCCTCCTTGACACCTGATCCCAACTCCAGAGGTCTATGTTGTCCAATGTTCACCACATTTGTATAATTGTCTGCTGGACATACTGAAGATTAATACTTTGGTTCTGTATTTTTTATTGTTTTGAAACTGACAACCCTGTTGTTTGGGCACACGTGGGTGACAATAGAGCCATAAAGTTTCTTTGTTATTTCCGAACATAAACCTAGACAATTCGGGTAAAAATGTCAATTTCCTTTTTGTTATCTATAATGCTTAAGTGGATGTAGTTATATTTCATGATTTAAATGACAAAAAAGCCAAAAACAAACGTTTGTCCCTATTGTTTTACCTTTAACAGGACGGTCTGTAAAACAGGACGGTCTGTAAATCCAGAGTATTGTTTTTTAGACTTAGGTCAAAATTCAATTGTCTCTTGAATCTTGATTTTCCAAAGTTAGCATCTTGACATTCCAAGTACATCCATATAAATTCATGATATTATCTTGAAGTATCAAGATACTTTCTTGAACGTTCAAGAAATAAAAAATTGAAATTACAAGACAGCAACTTGAAATTTCTAGACAAAAACTTTAAATTTTGAGATAACAACATGAAAATGCAAGCTGATAACTTGAAAGTTTAAGATAATTATTTGACATTTCGAGATAACAATTTGAAATTTGGAGATAACAACTTGAAAATCCAATATAAACCAATATCTAAAAAAGATCAAATGTCCACATTGGACCACCATATTATTGAGTTGATATAATTTTTATTGTTAACAAAAACAAACTTCATGATACTCTCTGACAGCACTTATGAATAGCGACATTGTTTCACAGTGGACATGATAATTTAAACAATTGTCATTACATTGAAGTAAGTCCGTAGCGTGGGTTAAAACATTGTGTAACTCATTTGTGTTTTGCTTGACGTCTTCGTATAAGTGAGTATTCTTGTTAGGAAATGTTTGTATGTTAAACGGCAATAAAACACAATTCGTATCCAGCAGTAGTTCCGCTAAATCAAAGATGTCTGACCCTATGCACCACTTCACCGCTTTATATGGAAATAAGCCAGTGAAGAAAAACAAGAGCAACTGCAGCCTAAGTGACATTTAACTTGATTTATTGATATCACTCGGCTGATATTGAGAGGCATTGATAAGAACAGTTTGATTACAGTAATGGCTAACACAAATTTGTTGGCATATAAATGTACTTGTAACGGAACAAAGACTCCCTGGCTTTATCTGTATGTATGTGTCATGGTAAAAAATATTAAGCTATTTGATTCAAATGACTCTCTTTTTCAACACTTCTAGTATTAATACAAAAGTCATTTGGTTGTTATTCACCCAAGATTTTAAAGTATTTTAAGCTATTTCAGGATTCCATACTCGCTCTGACTACAAGTTTTACATTTCATATCTCTCTCTCTCTCTCTCTCTCTCTCTCTCTCTCTCTCTCTCTCTCTCTCTCTCTCTCTCTCTCATCTATATATATATATATATATATATATATATATATATATATATATATATATATATATATATATATATATATATATATATATTGATGGCTATATCTATTTTTCCATGAAATCGGCACTGGCTGTTCAACTTTGGCATAACCAGAAGTTCGACTCATCCAATGTCTTTTTTTACGGCATTCCACCATATTTATACGGAACCATTTGTATTATTAATTTCTGTAAATAAATTACATAATTGGCAAATTGGATGCTTTAGGAGACGCAAATACCAATTACAAGTGATGCTATTTTAATATGGAAAGGTGATGACATGATTATCGAAATCATCACGTCTGTTGTATAGTTTACACATCACTGTAATTAGCAATGCCTTAGTGTGCTTGATTCTGTAGTCTATTTAATTAATAGTTCGCAGAGATATATTGCGTTTACAGAATTATGAAAATTGTGATTGTTAATTGACAAATCATCGTTAGTTAATAAATGAATAAGCTAATGTCATTGCCAATGATTTTTGGGTAACGTAATGCGATCATCTTTTGTCTGTCTTTGTGCGTCGTCCGTTGTTATCTTCGACATTTTATTGACTTCTTAAAAACCAATGAGCCAATTTTAACCAAACTATCCCTTGTGGAGCAGGATGGAGTTAGCAAATGAAAGAAGGCTAATACCAAAGGGGCCAATACTTTGTACATCTTTAAAGGTCTTCTCATGTACCAATCATGATATTTCTACCATGGTTGTTAGGTCAGTATTTCCAATGGAAAATGGAATGTTTTCATAAACGTAGGATGCTTCAATTGGCATAAAGTCCAGTTTGTACATTGTTTTATTATATCAAAACCGATTGACTTTTTGTATACGATGTTATAAGAGAATGTTGTTAGCAAATATCCGAGTCATTTTGACATTTTTTAAAGTCATAGGATAAAAGGTCAATTCTGGGCTCGAAAGGGACCGACAATAAAAATCTTGTAAACCACTGTTCTACATCGTCTCACTTTAATCTTACAATTCGCTCAGATTACCTATAATTCTAAACCACTTGTGCGAAATATATCAATGAAAGGGAAAAAAGCGGTATATGTTATTGAAATTGTTTTTTCCTTGAGGTATACTGCTTGTAATTCTGTAGTGGTAGAGCGACCAAATCACCATCTGAAGGTCTCGGATTCTATACCCTGTACCTGGTAATACAGAAGCCTCGGTCAGTAGTCTTACTTTGCCTAGAGATCAACATACAAATTTGAAGTCACAGGTCTTTTGTATGAGATCGGAAACCAAGGGACCAGTTCACGGTAGGTATGGCATGTGAAAGAAATACTCAGTGCATTGAATTGCATCCATAGAAAAGTCTAACTTGTGTCACTTCGCCCTCTACCTGATCATGTCGCCACTTATATGGACAATTTTGGCAGAGCGGTAAAACAATTGACCCTCTAGGAATACAGCACATTCCTAATCTGTTCGTCATTGGACACTTTCAATCACTGTCAAGTCTGTAATTAAGTTGTGTCTGTCGAGGTTCCATGTGGTAATTGATTATATGAATTTATTCTGGTTATCTGGACATTAACTCGGTGGTCATTATTGTAATAGTCCATGATGTTTGTTGAAGTTTCGTCAGCTGTTGATTTATTTCCTTGGTTAAATTTGATGATGAGCGAGAACATGAAAGCACATATTCTGTCTGACTTCCATTTATTTGGGATTTCAGTTTGTTTAAATTATAGTTTGGTTATGTGTGTTTATATATTAAACATAATACCAATGTTCTAGTTTTGCTGAAAGGTGGGGAATGCAGTGCTCAGCACGATCAATTCTGTCAATAAGACTTCAACAGCTCGAATTTGAAATATGTGTAGAATTCCGAAACAAAAATCATACAAGGCCGAAATATTAATACGTAAATCCGTCAAGAGTAACCTTGGCTTTCGATGAGTTTAGAATTTATGCGCTCCTATTCATTCGAAATATTACTTCAGTAAAAGTACCGAAATACCAGGTACTAGGTTTATGTATACCCCCAGGGACTCGAACGGTCCTCCACCTGTTGCAACGACCCAGTGGTTATAAGTATTGTAAACACAACAAAGTTATAGTGTTACAAAATAAATTAGGGCAAAACTATGGTTTCTGTCGACAAGACTTCATCAATGGAGCTTAAATTTTAAAAATATGTAGAGTTCCGAATTTGACATTTATACACATCTATACTGGACTTCATGTATGATACATGTTTACCAGTGCTTTATCCAACATTGATGTCTCGTCCGAAATATCGCTGAGCTTTACCTGCGTTTATTCCATGCTGAAAGGAAAATGACTATCCATTGTCCAAGGTTAATGCAGGAATCCCCAGTTCCTGGTTTTTCGGTACCAGCCAATTATTTTATACTGAAATAATATTTCGCTCAGATACAACCATTTTAATTTTTTCTTTTCTAAAGCCAGGACGTTCATTTTTACAGTGGGTACTTTTCGACGGATTTGACAACACATTTAGATTTATAATTTCACCTCGTATGATACCACGTTTCTTGCGGAATATATCTATATCAAATTCGAGTTCAACTGATGAGTGTTATTGACAAACACGATCGTTGAGCTTCTGTTTTGGCCTCTTTTGTCAAGCGATAACTTTGGTATTTTAGAAATATTTGTTAGAATTTAAACCAAATACCTATATTCTTTAATTTGAAACACTTTGCTGTAATTTGACATATAAACCTGCACATTGAATCAACCAGCTGGATTCTGTAAAACAAAAGTACGATTTGTTTCCATTTAATTATCGAAACAGTTATGTTGCAATGCAACAAAACACAGACAAATGAAATCTTATATAGCCTTGTCTAAACAATGAGAATCAAAATTATTGTAAATTGCTTGTAATCTCTTATTTTTCGTGCAGCCGTAAAATAAACATAAAATTCCATGATTTTTTGTGTTATTTATTGTCATTATATTCTCATCTTTATGTCGATAAAGAATCAAATTTCTGCATTAAGTTGATCGTATTGGTTAGTAATATTGATAGAATAACACCTGATAGCAAAACGTGTTGGTGAAATTGTTTAAAGTCTCTCTCTCTCTCTCTCTCTCTCTCTCTCTCTCTCTCTCTCTCTCTCTCTCTCTCTCTCTCTCTCTCTCTCTCTCTCTCTCAATAATCTAGAAAAAAAACAGAAGGGTAAAAGCAATCATATCAATATAATAAATCTCAGATACCAAAGTATAAATCAATAGAATGTCCAGGACAATAAGTGAATAGTTCGCTCAACAATTCATAAACTTAAATATAATAATAGAAATTATTATTTTAGCTCACCTATTTGAAGAAACGGAATTGCTCTAGGTGTGCCCTCGGTATCAGCGTCACATTTTGCATTATTTTTATGTTTACCTGTTTTTCTTTTACTACTTGTACTTGATGTACAATAACACAGAAGAGGTATAGACAGACATATGCGCTGTGACATAATAGTACTATAACCTTTATAATCTGTAGTCACGTCAAAGACAGACATAAATAAAATGTAAACTATAAATTGAAGAAAGTTAAAGGGGCATAAGCTGTTTTTTTAAAAAAAAAAAACATATTTCCCTTTTTAATACTTAGATTGATATATAATAATAAAAAGAAATATACATAGGCATAACAGTTCTTAACCCCCTATACATTTTGTGAAAATTGCTTGAGAAACCCAGTTTGGCAATTGATTAACTCAACCTTACCATTTGTATATGTATAACACACTGGACCTCACCTTATTTGCACAAAATATATAGGAATATGAGATTGTTTATGTACATCAAGTACAAGTTGTAAAAGTAGAAAAAAATTGAATATTTTTGTAAACACAACTAATACCCTTTAAGCCGTGTAACATTACACTATTTTGCTTTCAGATTATAGGAGAATACCTCATGCGTAATTAGAACACAAGCAAATAACATCTAAACCTCCATCTATTTTTGTAATTCAAAGTAAATTCATCCTTGACATTCCATCGTACCTATTACCAAGAGGATTCAGATCAAGTTTGCTTTTTCCGAAAACTTAAGGGACATTAGCTGTGTTTTTTCAAACTTCCTCTCCTTTTTAACCGCGTAGATTGATATACAATAACAAAAAGGAGATATACACAGGCATTAAAAATCTTACATTCCTATATATTTTGTAAGAATTGCTTGAGAAACCTGGTTTGACACTTTTTCCTTTGCAATTGATTAACTCAACCTTAGTATTTATATATAAACACTACACTGGACCTGACCTTATTTTCACAAAATATATAGGAATATAAGATTTGTCATGTCTGTGTATAGCTCTTATTAGTTATTGTACATCAAGAACAAGTATTTAAAGAAGAAAAATTTCCAATTTTCTGGTAAACACAGTTAATGCTTAAAAGAAACTATGAAAATGCGCTATCCTTCTGTGTTCAGTTACACAGAAATGATTACCGAATTTGTAAAAATACATAAAGCAATATGCACTGATCCCTGTAGACAAAGCCTCAAATAACAGTATTTATTTGTAAGGGGCATTACTATAGTTGTTTATTAGAAGAAATGGGGTTTAATATGAATTCCGTTTATCAAACATGTACATTTAGCGCACTTACATAGGATGAAATTCTTCAAAATTAACATGTCAGTGATTACGCTCTTTTGATGTGCCTACAATCGATACCGATTTAAATTTATCATATCTACATTGTATACTTAAACGTTACAAGACCCAAAATAAACAAAGGTACAAAACATGGTATAGCAAATGCTCGATAAACCTTTATCCTCAATCGTTAACAAAATACTGACAAATACAGATACTAATTTTCAGTTGCATATTCTAGAAGCGGGGTAAATTAGATGTGGATACTGAAAAATTCCAAACAGCTTTTAGGAAAACAAAGCCATCATTTTCCCTCAATGTTTCTGCATCATTGACAACTGTTTCTTCGCCAAAAGTGGTATATGCACATTTAAATACCTAGTCATAGGTTTTCATGATACTTACATTGATCCAAATCATTTATTATATTGAAGTTGATGAAAAAGATGCGGGAATTTCCAATAGACAATATATATATATATATATATATATATATATATATTATATATATATATATATATATATATATATATATATATATATATATATATATATATATATGAAGATAATGAAGGCTGGTATAACAAAGATATAGGATATATCAAAGATTTTACAGACAATAAAATGAATTTTATAACTTGATGGTTCCAAAATCAAAATAATAATACAACATATTTTATAACCTACTATGGACTAATAAATGTCCCCAAAAAGAAACGGATGATAAATAAGTTTAAACAGATAGTACACCAGATCCTTTAATCCCACAAAATATTCCAATTTTCTATACAAGCAAACAAGATGTCAAAAGACATGTATAAATCACTTTACTTTGATAAAAACATCCAATCACCTGTTTTACTGCATAATGGAGCACATCAATTGGCTTCAACAATCAGTAATGAAAAAACTTTGATTTAATACTACTCCAGATTCAAAAATATGGTTTCAAACAAAAATCAATCTTATAATCCTTGGAACATATTGCCTCCTTCTTTATCTTTGACAATATCAGTTAAATAATCAAATAATGTTGAAAATTCCATATTTTACTTTGTACAAAATACTAGAACAAAGTTGAATAAGATTAAGTGTAACCTCAGTATTATATTTAAGGACTAAAGTAAAATTCGCTTGAAATGTAATTATAAAACCATAAAATACAATTATACATGTAAAAATGAGGATGTACCAATGAAAAATCGAAGCTCAAATCCATTAGAACACGACGCATTAGATGTGCAATGGTCTCAACATGAAGAACAATTGCGAATCCCAAACGGGATAGGACCAGTTGTCCGGAAGGAGTCAGTGTCCTCTCCTGGCAAGTCAAACCCGTCGCAAATGTTCCATGGAAACCTTTTTAGTACCTAATTTTTTTTCTATTCTTTGAAATAGATTTATGCTATATCCTGTATGATATATTTGAAGCATAATTCTTTGTTTTCTCCTGTAAGTTTATTTATGATTAGACGTCTAACTCATAGTTAATCTGTAGCTCATCATAGTCTTGCAAACACTTGGTGAGATAGTTCTTTTAAAATACATCAAATGATGATGTCAAGTAATTAACTACCTTTAACCGTAAATCATCATTCCAGTTAATGTCATCACTTTGCATAACCCACCCTGAATCCAAACCACATCCCTATGTCACCTCTCCACTTTTAACCCATTTTATTCCCCTTTGCCCAGTCTTAATATATGAAAATTATAATAAATAATAGATGAACAATTAATATGTATCTGTATTATGGATTTAATTAGGATTGTATTACTTTATTCTATGAGATTTTATCAACAATACCAAAGTGATAGTTTTAAAGTCACATTATGCGGACTTTATTGTAATTTTCTGGACGTTATTGTAATTTTGACATTTTCTCCGATGAAAATGATAAAATATCGATGTGTTATTGGAGTCATTTGGGGGGGGGGGATTTTTTTTAGAAATTCTTCATTTACTCTGGTGTATGAGACATGTAAATTTCGCACTAGTTATTTGAAGATCACCGTATTTAAGTTATTCATTGGAATAGGACTTTACAAATATGACGAAAGTTCATGTGAATACGCATTATGTGAGTACAGAAAAGTTTATCAATGAACATTACTCCCCGGAATGTAGCTTTAAAAAGAAGAAGCCAAAACAAATGCTTTTTGATGATTGTTTCTATCAGTAAGACTTCATCAGTTGAGATCGAATTTGATATAAATGTATATTTCCTAAAGTCTCATGCAAGGTCAAATAATAAATCTAAATGTATTGCCAAATACGTCTACCCACAGGGTACCCACTGAATAAATGAATATCTTAGCTCTGGAGAAGTTTAGAATTAAATGGTGCTATCTGATCGGAAAAATACTTTATTATCAATAAATAATCGGCTGGTACCGAAATATCAGGTACTTATTTTATGTATATCCCCGGGACCCAATGGTACACTAGCAGTAACAACTGGTGTGGTAACAACTGGAATCGAATCGGGGGCCCCATCTCGGTCAGATCACCAAACTTTCATATTATCCAGTCTGGTTAATAAAATTTATTAGGTTTAACTGGAGAAAATTTAGTATTAATACATAATTCTGATTTTGGTGTGTCATAGATGTCAATGCGATATATCCCAACGAACTAGAAATTAAAGACACCACATCATCAAACACACATGGTTCTGTGCCTGTTCAACATATGATCATTACATATTATCTACCGCTTGCGAGTCAGTCTCTCTACCACTAGACCAACGCAAAATGTCTACTTTGGTTTGGGTAACATATGACATAAAATCCCTGACACTCGGTCATGTAAATCTAAAGATGAAGGTGACAGCTCTATCACTAGATCTTATCTCTTGACATAATTTACAGAAAATAGATTTAGGTTAATCATTTGGCCTTGTAAGATACCACTTATAAGTTTCGGAAACATGTGTCTATAATAAATTTAAGCACAATTGATGAAATCTTATTGACAAAAACGATCGTCTTTAGTTTTGACCGTTTTTGTAAAATTATAACTTTGGTATTGTTAATAATATTTATAATTAATTAGAATAAAAAAGCATAATCAATATTTTCATATGTTCTAAAACTTTATATGTCATTTTTCATATACAGATATGTATTTTCCAATTACACTAATTACAAATGAGCATTAGGCGTGCATTATTTGTTACTGGAACCAGTCATATTCATTTCAATTCTCACTTCCGTTTTTGGAGAATTTATTATTGCAGCCAGTCCGATTTATTTTACCTTCCATTTCCGTTTTTCTTTACATTGGAGCCAGCCATATTCATTTCACTTCTCACTTCCGTTTTTGGAGAATTTGATATTGGAATAAGTCGCATTTTTTATTTCTTTTCATTTCCGTTTTTTATAATAACAGCCAGCGATATTCAGTTTACTTCGAACTTCGCTTTTTTAGAGATTTTTTTCTTTTTTTTTGGGGGGGGGGGGGGGGTTACCAGTCAAATCTATTTTACTTCTCATTTCCGTTTAAGGAGAATTTACTATTTGAAGAAGTTATATATTTGGTATGTCACTTCCGATTATGTCAAATTTCCATTACTTCTTATTTCCGTTATTGGAAAATTCGATATTGACACCAGTCAGATGTGTTTTACTATTCACTTCATTCTTCAGAACAGAATTATCATTGGCATATTACTCCTCCATGGCACCTGATCCCACCTGTGGATTTCGAGAAGAACATGTCCGTCCATTATTCACCTAATTTAAAAACTAAGATTTTACAAAACTGCCTCTGGACATTGAAAATGGCGTTGTCTGTCTCAACATATGAAATAATCATATTTTGAACAAGAACTGGCATGCCATATCATCTGGGTGTTATAATCATGATATGCAGGTACAAACGCGATATTATTACCTAAATATGTAAAGTTAGGAAGTCAGATTGTATGTATTTGGGTATTAAGTATTGTGTTTTACACGACTACATTTTCTTAAATAGCATTAAAAACCAGAAGACAATAATAGTATAATTTTGTTTGTTCGGTAGCGGATGTAGATTCGTCTTTACCGATTGTGACGAGGATTTATTCTTCAAATATTCCATTTTGAATTTGACGGTCGGTACAATGTCCTTGTTTCCGATTACTCACTAAATGAAATGTTGTAGGGATGTTTGTACCAACTGTGACAAGGATTTCTTCCATACCTAATTCATTTGGATTTGACTGTGAACTCACGGCGGGTGTGACCAGTCAACAGGGAATACTCACTCCTCCATGACACTTTATCTTACCTCTAGATTCCTAAGAGTCCGTGTTTGTCAGATATTTACCAGATTTGTATATTTTAGTATCCTGGACATCTTGAAGAATATTACTTTTGTATCTGTAATTTTTTATACTTTTATAGTCTAAATTTCTGTAAATAAAATCATTTTATAATCGTCAAAATGAATAATTTAATGTATGAAAGAGCATCTGTAAATTATTTATTTTCAATTAGGAGATTGTTTAAATTAATATTGACATAATGTGGAGTTTATTGTGAAAAAAAAACCGTGAAAATATCAATGTATCTGAGCTGACTATTGCCATATCATTTTATATACTGTAATACTGCACCTGAACATTTAACCCCGTCGCATTGTTACCCCGAGTGTGCCATCCTTTATAAGTTTTAAACCTGGCCTTAGGAACATAATTACGACTTGCAACTGTTTTACATAGAATTAGAACTTGTGACTTACATCCTAATCGGGTCAGGTCTTGATGACGCTTCCTAGAGGCAGTCCGTATGTTATTTTTGTATTTGTCATGATTTATCTTTGTAAATGCACCAGGTAAAGGTATCATTAAACGAGCAAGATATTATATTAGCGGAAGAAAACTTGTTTATCTATTTCATTTATAGATTCATATGCAAAATATTTTGTTGCATTATGTATATCAATTATTTAATATAATGCATTGTCTTTCAATTCAAACATCAAATAACGGATTATGTCCAGCCACTGATACGAACAGCCACTGAAAGTAAGGAGGTTGCAAAAAAGTCCCACGTGTTTAATAGCGTGTATGACCGCCATTTGCACCGATACATTTTTCACACCTACGACGCATTGAACGAATCAGGTTATGCAGAAATGCCTGGGGAATGTTCCACCATATGCGCAATAAAGAACGACGCAAAGCGTCCAACGTAGCAGGGGTGAGGGTTTGGCTCTTGACGTAGACGTCGTTCCATTTCATCCCAAATATGCTTTATAGGCGATAAATTCAGTTACATCGCAGACCAAGGTAGCATATTCACGTTTTGCTGCTGTAGATAGTCACTAACAACGCGTCCGTCGTGCGTTGTCCTGCTGCAGAATGACGTTACACTGGTTGTCGTGAATGAATGGAATGACGTGCTAACATACTATCTCGTCACGGTAGCGTACGTTAGTAACGTTGCCCTCCACTATCACCGAAGGGGTCCTTCCATGTGTTGTAATTCCACCCAAGACTATAACGCTCCCACATCCGAATTTGCGGCGCTGAATAACGCACGCATAAATGTAAAGTTCTCCAATCACGACCATCACTGCAGTCGGGATGAAATCTCGACTCGTCCGTCAACAGAATTTACGCCCAATCTCTGTTATTGAAACGACGATGCCTCCTACACCACGCTAACCTCGCAACACGGTGACGCCAGAGCAGAACAGGGCGGATAGCAGGACGTCGTTGGCCTCTCGAAATCTGTTCCTTACGGTATGAGGACTTATCCGTCGAAGTCCAGGAATGATTCTAGCTGTCAAAAAAAGCCGATTGGAATCGATTACGCAAATATCCGTATATACGTATCTTGGCGACGTGACGTCACATAAGCGCGTCCTGATCGTGGGAGGTCAAGTTTGTGATATCGTCTCCATAAATAATTCACAGTGTTAATATGAACTCCAAACTGCCTTGCTACATTGCTTTGAGACATTACAGCTTCCAGCATCCCAATAAACGGTCATTTTCAATCATGCGAGGCATCTCTCAATCAGAATTTTATTCCAAAACCCAATGTTTTTTCTGTTTCAATACATTGAATATTGTCAATGAATGCAAGAAATTCTAATCGATTACTAACTACGTGTCTCTTACGCTCTAAACTCCAGAAAAGCGTGCTATGGCTATCAAGGCGAATCGAACGCGATATTTAACAAATTGAAAACTCAAACACGCATTTAGTATATAAACTATGCCTTTAAGAATAAAGAGCGATCAAAGAATACTTTTTATGATTTTATTTAACTTTTAAATATACACAGTTTCTTTTTTCTATTAGTATATTTGAAAATATGCAAATATAACTTTAAGACTTGAGTTAGCGTAGCGTCGATAAAATGGTCTTAAGTTTTGTCCTAAGATCCTCTTTTATTAAGACTTACGGCCTAGGACTTACGATTTTTTTCCCCAATTTGGGGTTTATTATATTTTATTTCTTTTACAGGCATTAAATCAATGACACTCTGACAGTTAAAAATTCTCGACAGAATGCACACAATACTAAAACAATAAATATTCAGGTGTAACGATTATTTGTTTTCACTATATTTAATACTTAACAGATGTATATTCGTTAATCATAAATTTCCTCCGGTTATTCATGTACCGACGAATAAATATGCTGATAAAAATGATTTCATATTAAACCTACCCTCGGAACTAGTAAAGAAGGCAGGCTAATTACAATTAGTTTCCTTGTTAAAGCTCTTGAGAATGTTCCAGTTAGATTAATAGGTTGTTGAAACCTCATATGAACAGATGGAAATAAATAAAGAGCATGCAGACCACCTCTGTACATCTTGTTTGAGCAATTATGACTTTATGTTACCTTACTCTGAACTTGATAACTTCATTTTATTTCATCCTCGAGGCTCACTTAGGAGTAACATGGGAGTGTTCATGTCAATCTTGATTGTATGTTCCATGTATTTATGTCCGTTAATTAACATATTATTTCTATAAACCCCCTGTGCTATTTCTATATAACTTTTCAATCGATCAGTACACAGAACTGCGTCTACAAAAATTCTCATCAAATTTATGTGGTCCAGTCTATGATAGATAGCCCATATGTCTGTATTGACTGGTCTGTATCAATAAACATTACCCTTTAAAAGCATATACCTGGAATATCCCGGTCGATATTGATTATTATGACCCTATCACACTTCTGGTATGTACCGATAATTCAACACTACTAAAAACTTTGACTGGCCTTTATCAATAACTATAACCTTAGCATATTCCTGATATTGACTGGTCCATATCAATGATTATTGCCATAAGAATACATCTGGAATATTCCTGTCGATATTGAGTGTTATTACCACAGCATATTCCTGGTATTAGCTATTGGTCTATATCGATAGTTTTATACCTACTGAAAACTTGGTATTTGCTGATCTTTATCATTAATTATTATCCTAATATATACCAGCTATTTATTTGTATTAGCAATATCTGTATAATGGAACTTAAGTATTTATCCTACAGGCCCAATTTCACATATTAGAAATGATAATATGTCATTATATAATTTCACAACAATTGTATTGTATCATTTAAACACTCCTTTAAATAGGTTTTGCTTGTTGTTTCACGCCCCGCCATTTTAAACTTTTATGTTGACGTAACCAGCTACTGCTGTGTATATAGTACCACATATGTTTCCATGCACTATGGGCCGATGCCAAAGTAGTAAGGGTTATTATTATACCACGCCTGCTGACACACAGTTCACTTTGTATGGTGACTGCAAGACAAAGCAAGAGAACAAATTTAATTAAGTATGGCCCATAGACAACTCTTCTACTACAAAAGGTCTTTGCATTTATTTAATATTTTATAAACATAAAGTTCACTATTTCTTGTGTTGCCTTCCGTTATACGCTAATACAACACATAAACAGCAACATCTATCACTTACTACAAAAACAAATGTCAGATTCAAAGATCAATTAAGTTATAAAATATCTTGTGCCTTTGAACTTTTTCTCGTAAATTTTATTTTTATCGAACACCGTCATATGTTTGGAAAGAAATTGGCAATTGCAATTTTATTAAGCAATCGAACATTAGTATCTCTGCTTATGGTCCTGTTTATTATGAGTATACAGCATATGCCCAAAACTAATTGTAGTTGTTATATGCTTCTAAAGTTGTAATTAGGAATGATTTTACAATATTCGGATGAATTCATTAACATACGTGTTGAAAATGACGTGCAACATTTCTGTAAACAAAATGCATGACACGATAATAAGGGAGCAATACAAATGTTTGTAAAGAAAACAAAAAAAACCGCATACCGTTTGAAGGAATAAGTATTGTGAAACACTTTTTTGCAAATTCGCGAAGGGACCTTAAATTATTTAGGGAATTTATGTATGTATTACAATTTGTGTTCAGAAATCTTCGTTGGCGTATATACCATTACTTTGTGAGTGTTTGGTTTTACCAGCATTGCAAGTGGCACTCTTTATTTAAGGAGGATTAATACTGGAGACAAAAATATATGTATTACGTTGAACATTTATATAGCCATACCGAAAGCATGTATGTCCATGCATGTACATAGTTATCGATTGAAACTCGCAAAATTAAAATCTTGTCAATATTTACATCCCGAATTTATGTATTCGCGAATATTTCTCAAAATGTAAAAACAGTATGCAGTATGTTAGAGTAAAATGTTATTTTAGAATCATAATTTGTAGGAGTATTTAGTGGAGTATAATTGATTGTGATATTGATTGTCATGTAAAGATGTATGTATTGATGTTTGTATCATCAGAGATGTGCTCACCAGACAGAGAGTAATATGATATTGCAGCTTTTATCTTAGCGTGTAAATGCAGTGTGCAGATAGATCAAACGTGGTTTTGTTTATTTATTGGTGTCCTGCGTCACACGTAATAATTGTTGATGTAATGTATTATATGGTGCCAAAAATTAGTGGAATGATGATAATCTAGTGGCACTATAGACAGGTTTGTTTGTTTTGTTTTCATGTTACAATACATGGAACTTGTTTATTCTTCAGCCATACCCTGGTGGCCAATTAGTTATAGGTGAGGAGAAACTTCGGTCATAATGTACCCTGGAAAAAAAGACCACTGGCCTCCCGCAAGTGGTAAAGATACTTATATAATCAGTTTAGATTTCAATTGGCCTAGACCAGAGGATAGATCCTTTGTGATTCAAAGCGCGATGCTCTCTCAGCTCTGTCAAATTAACAGAAATATATGGCAGAATTCACGATTGCAAGCGATACATGGACGGAATATTTACCATTTACCATTAAAATATTAAACAATAACTTAATGTTATATAATCATTTAATTAATGTTAGTACTTCCGTCCATGTAACACTAGCATTCGTGAAATCTGCCATATAGATATCATGTTTAAGAAGTACGCCAGTGAACTTTCCCACACAAGCAATCTGTGTTTAAACCAGAAATTTACTCTCCAGGTCCCGGAGTTTAAGTAACTAAAAAAGAAATTTGAATCCCTGTGGTTCGAAATTATTTTTCTATATTATATGAAGATATCACTTGCTAAAGTCGCTGTGTATCAAACTATATAGTCGATCACTTCAACCGCAATCAGCCGTATGACGTAACAAGATAGCACGTGTTGAAATGTATCATTTCTTACTTGACAGAGATTCGAATCGAACTCAGGTCTGTTGTTTATGAGAGAGTTGATCTATGACGTAGCAAAATGATTTGAATAAATAGAAATAATGATAATATTATATATAGATGGTCACAGCATGTCTGTATGGACGTGCATTTACAATATTGGAGTGGGAACGACTAGTTAATTTGACCATTAGAATAATATTCCATACGGTTTTATGGTAAAATCGGATAATTTTTGTACAAAGGAGATTGTGGTTATTGATTTTGACATAATTTAAGCAGTTTTAGAATTCCCTCAGGACAAAACTCTATAATTGTCATACCATAGTTTAGCTAAGTTGACTTTTGTTATTATAAATGTCATTCTAATGTTATCTTTCCATGGTAACTTTCACACTTTATTATCATTTCAAAGCTGGTTTTGTATCTCCATTTAAATTTATCAGAAACACTTACTTGACTCATAAATTTCATGATCGTAAAACCAATATATTACTGTTTATAAAGAAGATGTGACTTTTAGATCAAATTTATCCTTTTAAAAGAAATTATTTATATTTATACATGTATATTGCCTACAAAGATAATATGATTAAAGATCAAAAATGTTTTTTAAAGAAATTATATATACATTTATTTATATAATGGACAAACAAGCGAATTTTGTGATTCTCGCTATTACAGTAAGCTACATGTAAATAAAGATTTGTAAAACAATTCTTTGAAATTTATTCTTTTTTGTTGTGTTGTTTGCTCCGGTTGAAACCTGACTTTTTTAGGCCACTGTAACTGCAATTCTTGAATATTCAATGAATTTCAATCTAAGTGACAAATGACTTGCTATCGAACCTCTTTTTCTTACGTTTAATTTCAGGGTTAGAATAAATAGACAAATTATTTAAATCAAGAATTGTTTTTAACAAATTAAAAAAAGTTTTCATCGTGTACATATTTTTCGTGGAACGTGTTAACGTTGATGTCATGTGATATATTCCTATCATATGTGGGCATCTTAGACTGAACAGTATTTCTTCATTACTTCTAACATTACGACAAATTAACTTTTCTTACTGTGTCTTTAGACTGTGATGATCAAGTAACGACGGATTTACTATACATCAAACAGAAGATAAAATGAACTGGGTATGAATGTGTGAGGTGAGTGATTGTACTCTGTGACGGAATATTTTGTTCATAAAAGGAATCAATTGTGCTTAAGTTGTTTTACATGTGACGACAACATTAATGGTGTATTGTTGACCAGTATCTGAGATTTTCTTATATTCTGCAGTTACCCGTTTTATATATACTTAATAGATAAACAAAATACTACTTCTCTTGATCTCACAATAAACCATGGTTCATTGGTGTTTAACACCCAACAATATGTCCGTCTTATGATTATTGCAATTTTATCGTCGAATGAACACAATGTACCCTAGAAGAGACAGTCGGTTTTCTGTAAGTATGCTGGTTAACATTTTCTTGTAATCAGTTTAGCTTCAAGTGGGCGCTCGATCCCGCATTGACTAGAGGAGAAACAGGACCCATGGTTTAAAGCGCGATGCCTCCACCATTTGGCCATGAGACTACCATCTCGCAAGATGACAGGCAGTTGATCAAAGTAAGGGTTAAGGTGATATTTGCATATACTGTATCAGTTATAATGTAGCCGTCATTTTTTGTGTGTGAAGAAAAAAACGGCTATACCGGTCACATTTCGTTATATAACCAGCGTAAGGTTTCAGTGGATCGCGAACCCGAGCTGAAAAGAGGTGAGATACTTCATTAAGGTCAAAAGCGCGCTGAATAGAGACGAGAGACCAAAGCCATAAAGTGTGATCCTGTAACCAATTAATCACCTCAAATAACACACTGAAGCTATCAATTCTTTCTGACTAACCAATGCCAGTGTGAACAAATATTCTAGTATGATGGTATAGTTTCATGATATGCTTTTATTTTAATTATTTCATTTAATTGTTTTGATATTTAAATGGTGTGATTATATTTGAATTTTGGGGAGACAACTCTATCCATTTATACACAATAAAGTTTGGTTGGATTTAAGTGTTCAGAATTTTCAGCTATGAAAACATTTTTATGTAAAATTATTTTAAACTCTCAGACATATATCATTGTGTAATAATTTTGATTGAATTCAAATTTTCCAATCATTCAGCTATAACTATAATTTTAAACTTTAAATTATCTGGATATAAAAGTACATGTAGTTTAATATTTCTAACGCTACTTTATTATTGCATTGTGTTTTTTTTTGTAATTGTTGAATCGCTGTTAATAAAAACTATAACATTTGGTATTAGGTGTATAATATTTACAACTGGTTTTCGGAACCAGTTGATTATTTTGTACTTAAGTAAAGGTTCGAATAGTTAGCATCGTTTAAGTCTAAATTCATCAAAAAGAAAGTCATCTTTTTACATTGGTTACTCTTAGACGCTACTGGAAATACATGTAGTCTATTTTTTGGTCTTGTATGATACTAATTTTTTGTTTTGGAACTCTGTATCTATTTTGAGTTTGAGCTCAGCTGATGTAATCTAATTGACAGAAACGTTCATCTTGATCATTTGTTTGGACTCTATTTTTATAAATCTATAACCCTGGTATTATGTGCATAATATCTATAGCGATCGTGACAAGAATCTATCCGTTACTTTATTTTGGTTTGGACGTACGACGGAAGCGAGATGGCAGGACGCCCACTGTTCCAATGACACCTGATCCCACCTGTCATTTTCCAGACTTTGTCCAATGTTTGTGAGTTTTATATTGTCTTCTTGACTTATTTTTTTCAATGTTGAAGACAGTTTTATATTGTTTATGGTTTACATCTGCGTACGTCTGGTGGTTCTAGTATATCTATATGTATACCGATTGTGACGATAATATATTTCTAATTTGTTTTGGTTTGAGCATGACCTAGCAGGACGCCCACTGTTCCATGACACCTGATCCCACCTGTGGTTTTCCAGAGTTTGTCCAATTTTCTTGAGAGTTTTATATTGTTTTCTTGACTCCCTTACAGTGACAGCACTCTTGGTATCTGTACTTTATATTGCTGTTTGAATATATTGAGGTTCATCAAGTCCCCTGCGGTTATTAAACATTACATTTTATCACTATCAGCATGACTAGTAAGGATACAGGATGAAAATAGAATAATTTGATAATATCTGTAGATAGCATAAGATGGACAGTAATTGTCATCACTATGTAATTGCTTGTATGGAATACAGATGATATGTTAAAATTATCAATGAAAATTCATCCGAAATATGCATTTAAATACACTAAAGAATTATCACTGTACCTTTGCTCTGGTTCATGGTGTTGTTGTGTCTGTGTGATTTTAGTATGGGTATTTTATATCACATTAGACTGTATTTATATTTATTGATTTAATGTGGGAAAACGATAATTTATAACCAATCGTATGTAGGTAAACGATAAGATCTCAAATGAAGTTATATTAGTTGGGAAGCTAAACACCAAGAGTACTATGATTAGAGGTTTTATTTAAAACTATAAGGATATATATATATATATATATATATATATATATATATATATATATATATATATATATATATATATATATATATATATATATATATATATTGTATTATTGTATGGCCTTAATTCAAAAGTACACCATGAATCACAGAAAAGGGGTATATTGCTTCGATTAATCAAGCCAATGGTATAAATACTGACGGAACTGTTGAAGCTAACAATACAATGATAGATATGCGATATTGATCTCCATATTGATATTTATTACTGCATGTTGTTATTAAATGTATTGCCATATAGATATTATTCTATTGATAAATGACCGATAAATCCTGTAACACGATATAGGTTTTCCCGCCAAATGTCATGTATGCTTAACTTCTCGCGTGATCGTTGTGTCTCAAATTGTGTGGGGAATTGATATCGGAAAGACTGTAAGTCAGATTATATAAATATGCACTGTGGTAGCACCTTACATTTCCAGATCAAATAAGGAATATATTTGCAGATCAAACAAGGAACTTGGAAAACCTGGGTATGACAGGATTTATTGACGTTTTGTATTTTATTTCCATTTATTATTTTTTCTTTTTTGTTGCAGGACTGATGTAACAATACACTTATCCTAATATCCATGGCAACTGAAGTTGGATATATAAATGGAACAAACACATGGAATATCAGTACTACAACGTCAACATTTCACGATCAACACAGAGAAGATATGGGAAATTCAGAAATTCAGGAACAAATTTGGATTACGCCATACGTTAACATTAATGAATCATATTTGTTACTTAATAATAATACCAATGAAACTTCTGGATTATGGCCTTTAGGAACGTGTGAAGATTGGAAAGAAGCTCAACATGCACTTTTCCAGTTAGCTAACCTCTGCTTGATAGTGTCTTTCCTAACTCCGAGTAATTTTCAACACCATGCTTTTTGCATCCGTCTTATTCTAGGATTAGGATACCTATTTTTCTCACTATGGTCCGGACTTATAGTCTGTATGCCGGATGTTTTGGGATGGAATGTTGGATTTTTTACTATCACTTTGATTTACGTATGTTACCTAGGGTATAGAATGGTGCCGATTAGGTTTAGTACAGAACTAGATGATTTGTACATCAAAATTTTTAAACCTCTACATATAAACAGGAGTCAATACAGACAGATGGTCAGCATTGGGAGTGTGTATGTCTTGACTAAAAATAGTATCTACGCAAAGGAAGGTATGACAATTTCTGGAGAGAAAACATCCATACTTATCAAAGGCAGGTATGCTAGTTGTTTCACTTATATCTTTTTCTATTGTATATACTGAGGTAGAATCTTGTTTTTTATGCCCCGTTCTGAGAGATCCGCCGGGGGCATCTAGTGTTTGGATCGTCCGTCTGTTTGCCTGTTTGTCTGTCCTGTCCATAACTCCGTCCTCCTTACATATAAAGTGCAGTATTTTGTTGGAACCAGGGGCATTTGTGTTTCACAAACAAATATTGTTGTATCACTTTATTTAGTACTTCACTTCAAAACTATCGTCGCCGTTCGTTTTATTCGAAACCAATTACAGTTTCATATAAACTACACCTGTTAAATTGCTGAATTAAACAAATTGGTTTACAATTATATGATGGCGACCAGTTTTTATTGCTGGAGGAGAAACCCCGGTTACAATGGATCCGAGAATGGATTATCGGTCTTCCACATGTAAACTGGCAAACTTATATTCAGCTTGGGGTTCGAAACCTCGCTTACTAGAGTCATGAGACTTTGTAAATTAAGGTACGATTCTCTAATAAAACTGTTAGCGGTAAACAGCCGGCATCCTTACTATTCATTGACATTTATAAATGTAGTATAATGAGTTTCCTCCATGTGCGACTAGGGTAACCGTGGCCGAGTGGTAAGAACATCGCGCTTTAAATTGTGAAGTCTCTCTCCTCTTGTCCAAGCTGATTATGTGAGGAAGTTTGCCAGTTGTGTGTGTGTGTCTGTGTCTGTGTCTGTGTGTGTGTGTGTGTGTGTGTGTGTGTGTGGCGAAAGGTCGATTGTAACCGGGGTTTTATTTTCCAAAAGAATAATCTCCATCCGTATAACTGATCAATCGTTAAGTTAAACAAAGGAACAAAATTCCATGTTTTTCACTTTTAAATGAACAATCATTTTTTTCTTGACAGTCATTCAAAAATTCCAATAAAGTAAGAATTATTATGTCGACATTTAGATTTAGATTTTATATCAAGACAGCATTAATGAGTTCTAACTTTGGATTTTTAATATAGCCTGAACTAATAATTGAATACAGTAGTAGGCAATTGGAGACACAGTTTGGATGAATCAATCTCTCTCTCTCTCTCTCTCTCTCTCTCTCTCTCTCTCTCTCTCTCTCTCTCTCTCTCTCTCTCTCTCTCTCTCTCTCTCTCTCTCTCCAACAGTTACGTTTCGGTTGACAATAGTACAAAGCCACATTTAAATTGTAGTGCGAAGTAATCTACACACATTAGTGGCTACTATAGTATGCTTCAAATTCGTCCGTTATCCCTTTGATTGTTATGGAGATGTAACTGCTTCAAATTTGTCTTTAAATTTAAATTTAGTTTTTCTCTCAGATATTTCAGATACTTTGGCATCTTCGATCCTCTCTCTCTCTCTCTCTCTCTCTCTCTCTCTCTCTCTCTCTCTCTCTCTCTCTCTCTCTCTCTCTCTCTCTCTCTCTCTCTCTCTCTCGTGGTTTTTGTGCTTTTTAAATTAGATCAATTACGTTTTCTTTTAGATATGCATTGTCAAAAATAATACAATTTATGCATTAAACTAATTTCAAGTGTAGGAAAAATTCAGTTGATGAATCTTATATTATATTTTGCAGGTTAAAGGTATTATATGATAATCTCTTCCTTCATTATGTTGATATGAATCAATTCGTAGACTCGCCAGAATATGACATTATCGCAACTGGTTGTGGAATTGTAGACGAACGTTATCAGGTAAGACGAAACGGCTAGTAATGCCAATGTAGTATACGTCATTTGATATTTATACACAGGACGAGTTCCTTGGAAAGATCGTTTAAACATGTTATAGTAGTTTTACTTTTGATCATTTTTTTTTTCTGTGATATGGAAACATCAAACGTACGAAGGGAAATATGATATATTGATATTTCTTATTGACTGACAGAGTAACAGTGAGGATATGTAAATATGTAATGGTCACTGTGTCAAGGCACATTAGCTTTAAGTCTAAGATGCGTACGTTCATAACTTGTGTAAGCACTTAGCAAAGAGACTTTCGATAACTGTGTTAAAAGTCTGATACGTTCCATGTACCGGACGAATGTTTTACTGCCATTTTTTTTTTTTTTTTTTTTTTTGCTTTCGTTTCTACTGAGATTTGTAAGTTTATTTAATATTTTTCAAACATGTTATCGATACTTATTTTCTTAATATTGGTGTGGTGTCTTAAACGTACACAAAAATCAATATATATATATATATATATATATATATATATATATATATATATATAGAGAGAGAGAGAGAGAGAGAGAGAGAGAGAGAGAGAGAGAGAGAGAGAGAGAGAGAGAGAGATGCGAATTTTCAATCGTATCAATGTAAATATATTACTCTTATTTTTTGAGACAAGATATAAAAGTTTGCCTTTCCCTTTAATGCTGGTCAAACCTTGACATAAGTACTTTTATACAAATGTAAAGGTCATGGTAAGTTTTTTTTTTTTTTTTTTTTTTTTTTTTTTTTTTTTTTTTTTGTTCTTTTTTTTTTTTCTTTTTTCTTTTTTTTTTTTTTTTTTTTTCTTTTTTTATTTTTTTTTTTTTTTTTTTTTTTTTTTTTTTTTTTTTTTTTTTTTTTTTTTTTTTTCTTTTTTTTTTTTTTTTTTTTTTTTTTTTTTTTTTTTAAAGAATTTTAATGCATTGGCGACAGTTACATAGCACCGGTCAAAATGTGTGGCATCTCACTTAAAGCTGGTTGCAACTCCATACAAATAAAAATAAAACAAATTTATTTCATAAAGTAAATATCATAACAGTTTATCCTTTCTGAGGCAATCAACCTATTTCAAATATCATCAGACATTTTATTCATTTAAATATTTTATGGTAACTGTAGCTAGACATACTTATTGATTGTGGGTATTAGTTTGTGAAAGCATTTTGAGTAATTCAACAAAAAGCATGTAAACCCAATAAAAATGAATATTAGGTTTCCTTGCATTTTGTCTCATCGGTTATGATATTTATTTAAAGGTCCTCTTTCAGAACTAAATTTTCTTAATATTCTATTTCCTCAGTTTTCTATGATAAAATATTTCTGTTGACAGACACTATTATGTTCAACTCATAACGTAGTTATCAAATCTGTAATTGGAAATAAATAAAGATGTTGATTTTTCTGTCTGAAAATCAGTGAAAGACAGCCTCTATCTGACTGTTTGTACTTGCTATACCCTCTGTTTATTGAAGTGCTGTAGTTTATCTTTATCTGTATAATTTTTTTTTTTATTGGTTGATATAGGTGCCATTACAGAATCGCAATTTTTTGCATAATACTCTTTACCTTAACTTCAACAGCATATCTTTATTTTCAATTAAAACGTATGGAAATAATATTATCAGGTATCTATCATTGAGGCATCTCCAATAATTTTAGATTTGTGTTCATCTCTATCTTTGCGTTTTATGAATGAAATCACAATAACTTATGTCCGCAAGATTTCCGGAGATAATAAACAGCACCTACATCTTATTGAATGTATTGACTTTGTACTAAGGAAGTCATGCAAACTGGGAAAACATCAGAGTAAATACAATGATATCAATATATGGTCCCTACTTTCATATATATTATTTCGCTGAATTTCGGGCATTGCTTGTCACTAAGTGAATTTGTAAATTGTCATTTGATGTGAAGATTATTCCCTGTTGTTTTCCTGTCTTCGTATTACTTCTATCATTTCCCTTGTAAAATTATTTCCTGTGATTTTAAGTATTGAAAGCACTGAATGTTGCACGGATGTAAGATTGTAATTTCCGCTTGATATTTCTCAGTGGAGCCATTCCAGGTGAATTGCTTTTTGTTAGCAACCATCTCAGTCAATATAAAATTCAAACGTATGTATTTAAATTAATTTCAATTCTTGTTTATTTACTTGCCTTCTAGGTAACGATCATTGCATCAGAGGACAGTTTGTTAATCACATGGCCATATTTGGAACTACGACAGTTCTTGGAATCCAATCCCTGTATAGGTGCTCTCTTTCATCATATCATTGGGAAGGATATAAGCAACAAACTGTACCAGATACAAGAATCTCTGCTGAACAATCCTAACTACATGCAAACTCTTTCAAGTAGACATTCGTCCATGGTGAATTTACGGAGTGCAATTGTATCCCATAATTCCATCAACAGTTTAACCAAACTCAATTGTTTTGGAATTGATTTGAAAGGTTTAGTATCATGTTATTAACTTATTACATCAATACAAAACGAGAGAAAAAATAAGAGAGAGAGAGAGAGAGAGAGAGAGAGAGAGAGAGAGAGAGAGAGAGAGAGAGAGAGAGAGATGGGGTTATCTTATTATGGATTCATTTATAGATGCTTAAATAACCTTTTACGTCTTCTTGTTCTTGAGTTAATTCATAAGTTTGATAGAGAATTATGTAATAATCTAAAAAAAGTTTTAACATAATTATAATGAATGTATATACTTTTCCATATGATAGTAAAACCGAAGTTCCTGCATTTTCGTTTAGTTTGCATTAGTATGGAAATTTGAAATTATTGTCACATATTGACATATTCACTTTAAATTCATTAATACATTACTTCACTCGTTCGTTACATCTATATATATATATATATATATATATATATATATATATATATATATATATATATATATATATATATATATATATATATATATATATATATCCTAACTCAGAAAACATTGTTACTGAAACTTATGGATAGTATTGATTGAAAGATAGTGATAAATCCTTCTTATACAGATGTTTAGAGAGAGAGAGTGTGTGTGTGTGTGTATGTGTTGTCAGCATTATATATCGGTATATTGTATGTGACACACGAACACTGATATATCTAAAAGTCACGATTATTTGTTGGTATATAATACAACTTCCTACATGCTATATACTTGTAAGATATCATCTTACTTTAAACATATGAAATAAATTTCAAATATCCTGGATATTTCATTTCCTGTTATCAATCAGATCAATCACTTTCATTGCAGGTTGGGGAATAAATTCTAAATCAGGAGTTAATTACCGCACACAAACGTTTGAAAGTCAAGTATAATTATTCTGTTTTAAATCTATGAAAATCATTATTCTTATTAAAGATTAAGTCAATTGTTTCGTTTGTTATTTTCTACGTGTGTGTGTGTGTGTGTGTGTGCGCGCGCGCGCGCGCGCGCGTGTGTGTGTGTGTGTGTGTGTGTTGTCAACATTATATGTCGGTATATTGCATGTTATGTATTATATATGTATAGTACTGTCATGATGTAAATTTTGAATTTACTGGGTGGGTGTAAATTCAAAATTTACAACATGTCAGTACGTATACATATCAGGGAACGAGGTATTTATTCTGAATAACAGTATACTCTTTTTCGGAATAAAATATTGTTCATTTTTTAATAAGAAAGTAAATCTTGAAAAAAATTATCAACAAACTATCATTTATTTGGTAGTATGTTTATAATATTTAAATTATTGCTCCATAAATTTGAGGCATGAAGGTGAAAAATAGCTATTATAGTAATGTTTAACTAAAGAGGGGGTTGTTATAACTGATATATAACTTTAATATATAAACCTAGTATACAGAAAAATGTAAAGATTCAGGAACAAGTACTTCTGAAGGTTAGTTAGCTACTGGTAGCCTGCTACTTATAATCAGGAAAAGTGACCTCTTATCTGCCAATCATTACTAATTATTGCAAGTAGAATCAGTACCGATTTTCAAATCAATTTCAGGATTAAAAATGAATCCACATGTTTCCGTGAATATTTCGTGTTGAAATTAGGTCACATGAGTTGGCCTTATGTTATTGGTCGTCGTCCGTAAACAATTGGCCATGTTTGATTTCTTCTTGATAACAACTTCAAATTTTGTAAGGAGTTTCTTTAAGTTAACTTGGGACCAAAACTGCCAAAGATATCCCAATTTTTAAAAATCATTTTTATCCCTGTACACCGTGGAGAAAAACTAAATATGTGGGTAAAAAGAGTATGCATCCTTCTACCAAAATAGTCAAATGTATTACCCCAAGGGACATTGCTTTAGTCTCTAGGGTGGGGCCAAATCAGCCATAAAGTGATTATTATATGTAGGAAACGCTGTTCTCTACATCTATGAACTGTAAAAAAATGTCAATAGATTTTTAGGAAGAACATAAAGCATTCTACCAAAATTGTGATATTCGTTACCTAGGAAGCAGGGTTCTGGGACGGGCTAATATGTACATATAGTACGAGAGGTTTCGGTCGCATGAGACGATGGTTTAACATTTAAAGAACTGATAATATTTTCTTGTTACTTGAGTGTCTGTGACATTGATCTTTGACCCCATTATCTTAGAACATGCCACAATAAACCTTAGATAATTAGCATCAATTCAGTTTTTAATTAATAAGCCATATTTATAAAACTATATCCTAGTATGTTATATGAAGAGTTTTTAATACTAAGTATATCACAACTATATGAACATATTAGCCCGTAATAATGTATGTAATCGTATTATCCATGAAGCCTCAGCCAATGTGAGTAAACGGTGCTCGCATTCGTCAACCAATCATATCGAGGCTTTTAAATAATTTCAGAATTATACTGAATCAGCAGACTTCCGTTGCAGATCACAACTACTGTAATTGGACAACACCTTCACCTTATAGATATTCATTAGCTACGAGAGATTCCGATCGCATGAAACCGAGGCTAGGAAAGAGTATAGCGATTCTGGATCGTGGTTTTACGACGATGTTGTTAAACATGATCAACTTCTTTTCGAGAATTAATGTGTCAATTTTAACCAAATCTGGCATCAACTATCCCCATGGGGATGCACATGTTGTTAACAAAAAGGAGAAGGAGCTTGTACCCAGTGGGGCCAAAAATAGCAGAAAACTTTTTAAAATTCATTGATCATCATAGATATGCTTACTGTACATTTCAACCTGGTAACCGTTAGTCCTTGATGAGCCCCTTGTAAAATAGTGTACATGTCGTCAATGGTATCAACGTAGATAAATGAAATATATACATTGTAACTGTGATATCATTGTTAAATAATTACTGAATACGAGTACGCAGCTACATTTTTACTTTTAACAATTCTAGTATCTCTGATTTTGGATTTTGGTTAACCATAAACATACGGTTGAATTTGATTTTAATTTGACCAGTCATACTTAACATATTTTACATCAACTTGCTATAGGTAACCCACTAGCCCTTAGCAAATGATATCCGTTAACATAATTTTAAACGACAATAAAAGTTTGACTCCCTTGAGAGAACACTTTAAAAGCGTGAACAAAGCAATAGAACACTTCTACACCATGGAAATAAATGTTGGTACCGTACTTTTGTTCAATGGCGTCAGAAAAAATTGTCATCAATTGAAAGACTTTGACGCACATTATGTATCCAGAACAGATGAATCAGTCTATCAATGGATGAAAGGAAATGTAATCGATATTGCGAAACAAAACACCAGCATATATTTTATTTTGGTTCTGGCATGTAGGTACATATCTATATACGTATGGGAAATATGTTAATATTTGCAAACTGTGGACATGTAAGGTATTTATTACCTGTGATATAACTTAATGTTTCCAAATGAAGATCAAATTATAACCTCACAAGATATATTTATAGCTATTAGTTTGCCATTCAAAAGGATTCTATTTGTAGAACGTCATCAGTGACAAAATATAGTACCACTTAAATTATTTGCGCTAAACATTCATTTCGGAGACAAAATTGATATGTAATCGATAAAAACAAATCAATGTTGGAATCCCACACAAAACCAACTATTATCAGTAGTGGCGGTTATATTCATTTTATTTCGAACAACACCGATTTCAGATACAAAAGTCGGAGAAAAAGTCTTGACAAACGACACATGTAAACGTTTTTTCAATAAAACGTTTTAAAATTCTACTCCTACATGTGAAGATATTTTAGTACTTTGATTAAGCTGAAAGAGACAAATTAAAATGATAAAATAAATTACACCAAATTGATCCCAACAGAAAGTTAAAAACCAATTTTTGGCCGACATATTTAGATCTACTGGTCTTTTTCTAATTTAGACGTATAATGGAAACCTGTTTTAAGATACATACATACATACGACAAGACTATTGAATATATATATATATATATAAAGCAACCGAGTTCTCCGGAATTCTACTCACCGCTATCGAAACATTCATTTTTGTGATTGCGTAGATGACCAAGTGGTTAGTACGTCGTGCATGAGAGCCAGGCGATTGGTGCCATAGGTCGAGGATTCGAATCCCAGCCGGGGCATGTCGAAATTATAGGTACCTTGTTATTTCTGTATTTGTGTCAAATCCCCCTTTTCTTTGTCCGTATCTCTCACGGAGTGTACTTTGCTTTATAATTTTATAAACATGAACGGTAGTTCGTAGTTTTTGTTAAAATCAAACTATTGCATAATGGAGGCATCCAATGTGTAAGTACTTTGGAGTGTGCTAACTGGAAGGAAATGTTGAGAAGCTGAGGAAGATTCAAGGGATGTTGTTTTTAAAGACATTAGATAGAATAAAAGACCATCGTGTGTGTAGCTAGTTTTTATTAGATGCCTACTTACTGTTATAATGCAATATCAATATATTTTCAATAGTTAAAATTATATCATGATCAACTCACCAGTATATGTAGTACTTTCCGTGTATATGTATATACGTTTGTTACACAATCACCCATTTATTTACCTGTATTCTTTTCTGTTGTTATGTTCCTATTTACATGTATACATTCATTGTGACCTCTACATTTTTTGCCATATATGTATATTGATTAAGGAGAAGACAATCTAAGTTGTGATAACTTGTGTCTCATCCTATTGTTTGAAACAATAAAATATGTTTAAATCAAAAAATTCTGTATTTGTGCTTCATATATGATTGATGTGCGCAGATAGTATGATTTCTGATCCAACTGTAGTGATATTATATATATATATATATAATGTATATATATATATATATATATATATATATATATATATATATATATATATATATATATATATATATATATATATATATATAGAAATTGATTGATTTACATTTAAAACAAGTTTATTGAAAGTCAAGGCGAAGCGAGAAGCGACAATATGAAGAAGCCATTTTGAATTTGAAAATATATTTCGCTGACTTTTGGCGTTGCGTTACGTTTCAAAATTTATTTATCGCATATATACGGAGTGTACAATATTTACAATTTATAACAATCAATATAAGGCATAACAACAGATCTGCATTTTATCTTATCTATACATTTACTGATAATATCTTAAAACTTTCTTCCATCTAATTTAGTTTTAAATTTCTACGTTAAAGAATGCTATTTGAAAACGAGTTAAAGACGGGCGAATATGTTTTCTGTTGTAAATAACAAGAAGAAAAAATAACCAGAGACGTAAATTTACAGGCGTATAAAACTCGGATGTTATTTCTCTATCTTAATCCATCATCATGTTATAATATACATATTATAATCGTAATTGTATGTCGACTTGCTATCACACGGCTAATCAGTTACATTTAAATGTTTTTAAAAGTATTTACAAAGTAAAATCCATCCCTCACGGTCAATTATTGGTCAATTGTTTAAAGTTTGCGGTAGCACAGAAATGAATGACTGTTTTAATATATTATTCTGTAATTGAGTTTACTAAATAACATGGATTTAAAAAGTCAGTTTACTTAGTTTGGCAGTGTGGTTACATGTTTCTAGAAATACAGGAGTAAAAAGTATTAACTGTAGAATAATGCATTTTACAATATTAGTCTTTTTAAAAGTGGAAATCTGGGAAAAAATTACCTAACACGGACAAAAGGACGATAGAATAGTTGTAAACTTTCGACATAATGTAGACAGTATAAGACAGATCATTTTTCTCAGATTCACAGTTAAACATTTACGACTTCTTCACTCAAAATACATGTATACCTCTTGTCTACTCTTAATACAACTAATCCACATGGGATTTAAAGGAGAGACTTTGGCATCATCGGCAACTGGTCTTTTGTTTGTTTTATTTTTTTTGGCGGGGGGGGTTACTAAAAATGGTACCTGCAAGTTAAATACTTAGTCTTTGGTTGTCATGATTATTATTTCGTGAACGAGACGCAATTTCTAATATATATATATATATTCTTTAAAATTCTATAATGGATTTAGTTAAATTAAGGTAAATTTAAATATATGTAATTCCGTCTTCTTCCGATGTTACATTTGAACTAAGAATTGCCTAGTTGATTTCTACGAAACCGCAAAGAAATGTTCAGTACCGGCATGCAATGTTTAAGTGCTATTATTTTTCCTTATTGTTTCGAAATTCCAGTGATATTTGTTAATTTTATATGGTTTTTACCCCAAAACTCCTAAACACCCCAACGGCCAGAGTGCTTACATGCCTTATTTTGTAGCATTTTTATAAGCTTTCAGAAAATCATAACCTTCAAAATTCCCCCTTGGAGGGAACAGGGTTTATTAATGGCTCAAAGGTTATTGAAGCTGCATATACTAGTTCAGCAAACCTCCAATTTTGACCACAATCATTAACAGGAGATCTACAAAATATCTAGGCCGAAATTGTAATTTGTCCACATATGGGAGTTACTCCCCTTTTAACGTTAAAGATATGAAAGACAGTATAAGTTAATATAAGTAAAAATATACAGTACGCAAAGAACTATAGGTAAAGGGAAATTAGCTTTTTTCAATTTCTCCCTTTTTACTTCTTTAAGTTAGATTGATATACAATGGGGAAAAAAGAAATATACACATGCATAAAAATTCTTAAAGTCCTATATTGTATTTTGTGAAACTTGCTTTAAAAATCCAGATGTGGCAGTTGATTAACTCAAACTTATCATTTTTTATATGAATACCACACTAGCCCTTACCGTCTTATTTTCATATGATAGTTAGATGTGTAATACTAACAGACGTATAAGGGGCAGATCCAGGAATTTTCAAATAGAGGGAATAAAGTGTTTTGTTTTTTTTAGGGGGTGTGACAAGATTCCGTACACGTGAAAATGGTGCGTTCATTCTGTGTAAAAAATTGGGTATCGTCAATTATCTTTAGCTGATAATAACACAAGGGAAAATGGAATACATTTTGATCCAATGCAAAGTTTGTTTACAAATAAATTTTCATATTAATACATGCTGAGAATTTTGTGCCACTCAACAATCTGCAGTTATATGGTGGCGGGCAAGTTTTAATGGTGGAGGAGAGAACTCGGTTACAATATACCCAGGAAGAGAACACCGGCCTTCCGCAAGTAAACTAGCAAACTTTCTAACAAAAATCAGTGTAGGCTCCAGTGGGACTCGAGCATGCGCTGACAGGAAGTGAGACACTTCATGGTTTAACGCGCGATGTTCTTACTTATCCCCTACATGTTGAAAAAAACGCAAGCTTGTTTGTGTTTAACGTCCCACTCAGGAATCTTTCACTCATATGGAGGCGTCACCAAATGCCGGTGAAGGACTTCAAGTTTTGGCCTATGCTCGGCACTTACGGTCATTGAGCAGTGAGGGTTCTTTAACGTGCCGACACCTAATGTGACACGGAACCTCGGTTTTTACTGTCTCAAGCGCGCTGCCGACTGAGGCAGGCCGGCTCCGAGAAAACGCAAGCGAAAATATCTTTACCGATATGTTGGGCAAACACAACACGTAATACAAAGACGGTAGTACAAATCCATAAAATCCAAGATATATATAGACAAAGCCTGGCTGGATCCAGGATTTCGAGTTTGAGGGAGGAAGAGTATATAATTGTTTTCGCTGAGCGTAGCCAGGAGGGAAAATTTTGGTAGGCCTAATTAAAAAACTCTGAGAAGTTTTTTTTATGTATTCCAGATGTGATGTTAATATAACATAAAACTTATATGTGAAAAAAGTGGGGGAGGGCCCCCTGCTCCCCGTGGTTCCTACGCCTTTGCATCTAGAAACAAAAGATTCAGTGCTCGTCATTGATTAATGTAAATATGATAACCCTATATGCAGCATTACCACGCAATCTGTGATACATTATTTTCTGTTTAAAACAAAATTATACCGATTTGTCAACCGAATAATAAAATGTCACAGTTTCATGTTGTTATCACAGAATGCGTGGTGAAAATGAAAAAAAAAGAACAAAAACAAACAAAAGAAAAAACACACAATCTTATGAGAAAGTGAAAGTCAAGAAAGATAACTCCTACTTATCATGAAGAGACACGTGTGTTTGTTGACATCATTACCAAATAAGATTTTATAACAGACAGCATCCTTTATCATTCTTTGTCCAGCCGGTATGAATCTGATTACTGGACAAAATATCATGTTATGCCTCCGCATGACGTTAATTTTTCTTCCATATAAATCATTTCATAAAAGTTACGTACTGTCGTGAGAATAAATTCCATTTCGTTCGATCGTCATAAGCCAGAAGTGTACAGCTGAGTAACAAATATGATCCAAATTTTTATTCATGGAGTGTTTATATAAGCAATCTTTGATAAAACTTATACAAAAAATATAGATCTATACCTTACAGTTCATTATTAATGTGTTTGACATTTTTGCTTTCAAAATTCATAATCAGAACTAAAAAACGATTTCCTCACTACACATTTTTCCTATTTAGCCTACACTTAAAAACGAGACGTGCACAAATCATTGGTACTCCAAAAAATAAATGGATAATGGATATATAAAATGACATTATAACCTAATTCAAAACAGCAGTTTTATGTAAGCTTTTTTACATCTTAAAGGATTTACCGCCCTGACGTCTGCCGTGTCATGGGACGACAGTTTTAAGTCTCACCTGACAGACTAATGGCTCTCATTTTGTAAGTCAACTCATTGGAAGAGAGTCACTACTCTTTCTTTTGCAAATCTTTGGTATATGTCCCGGTACACAACTTTACCATGTTTTGTTTCGTAACTCTGCATCTTTTTTTATTTCCAGCTCAGTCTTATTGACAGAAACGATCATCTTGAACATTTGTTTTGGCTTTTTGTGCATTACACAGGCGTCGGAAGCGAATTGAAAGTGTGGGGGGCTAAACCAACTTAAAAAACACACACACGCCAGAAACGTCTGGGGGCTAAGCCCCAATTTTCAACACCTATGTCTATCTTTATTTATATATATAAATTTGGGTAAAGTTTTTGTTGTCTAGTTGTTTATACACATTCTGTCGTATTTATAAAAGTTCGTCTCAAATAGAAAGTCATTCGTTAAAAATGAAAGCAAATTATTTAGAAGTCAGCGAATATGATATCGGTTTTCAGAGGGTAGTAACATGTAGAGCGCGGTGCGATTTTACTGTTAGAACAGTATAGAATTACTAAACGCACGGGAGTCATTAAGTGCGTGGTGATTCTTATCAGCGCCTCGCACAAAGAGCCGAAAATACAGAACCCGAAGCCTTCAAACGGACAGCGAAAATCAAGAATCTATTATATAAGATATATAGATTATATGTGCTAGACTATAAATACTGGAAATGGATATTATGAATATCGGAGTTATCCAGGAATCTGATACTGAAGTTGAAGATAGTCGAGTCCTTTAGAATATCATCTGTTCAACAGAAATTAACCAACTTTCCAGGATGTGGGAACTCCGACGAATACAAAACGAGATGCTGGTAAGATCCTCATGTAAACGTTTAAAAGTAGGAATTTTTGTAATATCCTACAAAGATGCTGTTTCTGTGTTATATACATATTCATAACTGATCTTAATGCAGCATTTATTAGTATATACTTAAAATGCGAAGTATGTAAGTAAGACGGAGTGTACAGCTGTAGTCAAAAGTAAAGTTAACTCCAACATTGAAACGGAACATATAACTGTATCATATATCGCCTTGACTGGTGTTGATATACATACGGCATAACTTTCGGCGTTATGCTATCCCTCAAAGATAACGAGCATCACGCAGGCTTGTTTATCGTTGTAAGTTTTAGAAATACAGAATCCTCGGATTTAACACTAAAATCATATTTTGATATTCGTGAACTTACATGTACATGTTATATATCCAGTAAATTAGCTCACACCTAATATCTGTGTTTAGCATTAGCCCGAGACATCTGTACTTTATTCCACTGGTAGCGTATTGTGTTTTACGCCACACTCAACATGCTATCTCTTACACAGAGTTGTCGGTCTTTGCACGCCTCACAGGGGTGCAAGGACCGACAACTCTGTGTTAGAGATTGACTCAACAATTTTCCAGTAACATGTTGACGGCTAGGTTAAAATGGTGACGGAGAGAACCCGGTTACTGACAGTATATCAATCTTGATGTTCAAATTATCAATTTAAAATTGTATACTTTTATATCAAATTGCAGTATAAGAAAATGCCCTTTATATATATATATATATATGTCTGATTGCTTTAGCTGTTCTGCTAAACGTTTTAAAATGCTAGGTTCAATTCCAGGGCAGCTTAGATTGAATACAGATGCTCTTTTTCTTGTCTTCGAAAGATCCGATTCAACAGTTTCATTTTTGTGCGACCGTCAATGGAACAGTCACTACCTTTTTAGAAACTTACTGGTTTGAGTTATTACCGGAAATCGAACCCGCGATATTCCGCTTTTTAGTCATAATTTTTTTACCTCTTGACCACTACAAGCTTCAGTACAGGCCGTGAATGTATTTCGTCTAAAACCGAACATTGGAAAGTTAAGTCATGGGTCATCTCGATGAGACACTAAACCGACCTATTGTGTAGCGATAGGCACGGCAAACTAAATGAACCACACTGTAGTCACACTATAGGTGTCTAAATTTTCGCTTACAACTGGCCATTGTGAAATTCCAAAGCAAATAAAAAAGTCTTGTCCGGACGTAAAATGTTACTAAATGACAATAAAACAACCAATAAAGAAGTCAAGTTTTGTAAAAGTTTTTCCGTGTGGTGAATCAGTTGCCGCGAGGTACATACCTACACGTAATAGCAGCGATATATAAAGCTAATAGTATGTATGTAGAGAACGGATATGCTTCATTCATCAACTAATTCCATTCAACCGACATTTGTGGTAAAAATATTAGAATTTATTTTTGTGAACAAAATATGTCATTTTTATCTTATCTCAAATATATATATATATATATATATATATATATATATATATATATATATATATATATATATATATATATATTTCTTGGCCTCTTGAATTCCTACAAGGAATCATATTTGGCCATCTTTTACACCTTTAGGCTATTCATAACTAACAGTCGTCGTTATCTAACTTGTTGAGTAGGTTACGCCCCAATTTATGACTATTACAATTATAAACATTTGTTTGTCTGTAGTGACGCATGTCAAGACGTTTTATATTGCTCCTCGGTACTTTCGATATCTCTTTCTTAAGTCCTTAAAAGAATAAGCCGGTATTGGGAATCGAACACGAGATCATCCGGCTTGGTAGGCGAATGCTCTACCATTAGACCACTTCAAACGATTTGTTTATAAACGTAAAAGTTTAAACTTTATTTATTTTACAACGATTTGCTAACAAGTTATGCAAGCTTATATTAATGCCTCTCGTTGGCCCTGTCCTGATGTTGGCGTGCGGGGGTCCTTGCTATGGGGAGGAAATCGGATTACCCGGAGAAAACCAACGCGTCTTACTTGGAATTATTAGAATATAGGAATTTTCAAAATTTATTATTTTGAAATTAATTTGAATATTATTAACACAAAGAATTATGCTCTGAAATAATGAATGAAAAAATAATGTAACACCAGCAATATATAAAGCTAATATTAGCTTTATATATCGCTGGTAACACTTTCTACATGTACATCTACACTTTATTGCACTAATGACAGGAAGTGTTTAACATGAATGTACATATTGCATAATAATGCCTGGCGGACAACATGTACATTTCGTGTAAATATTCACGTCGGTAAAATACGTTGACAGTGGGTTGTTAGAAATGGTATGGAGCGAGATATATTTATCAACTCCACATTTAATAAAAATAATTAAGAAGTCTCTCGAAACATAATTTTAAGGAAAGAGTTCAAAATAAATCCCTACCCATTTTAAAACACTTATTATTAGGGCGGATCCAGGATTTTTTGAAAGGGGGTGAGAATCTTTATCATTACGAAATACGAGCGCCGAAAGTGCGTGCCATCAGAGGCGAGGGGTGTGGGCCATTTTGGATTTTTCAAAGGGGGGTGCAACCCCTCCTAAATCCGCCAATGTATTTTTATTGTCATAATACATGTTGAATGTTGTAAGAAGGTAATTATGACTTGTTGTGAATTTGTAAAAAAAACGGTACAAATTTGATAAAATATGATAAATGAAATAATTTCAAGCATTTGAAAATTGAATGGAGATGACATGAGGAATTCTTATCACACAGCAATCAGTAAGGGATTGACTAAACAGATTATCATTCTCCAACATAACAGCGTAAATCATGAGTCATTACTAAATAGTGACGGGTAAGCTTTTGCATGTAGGGTAGCTACGAGAAGGTAATCGAGACCGTAGCCTTCATTGATCCTATATTATTATTTTCTTTTGTAAATTAATTGATTCTTAATCAGCATTTTGTCAATTTTCATCAGGACATGTTCCACACTTTTATAATATTTCTGACGGAGATTTAGCCAACTTAGAGACCCGGAAAATACAAAATTGAAAGCAAGGTGTTAGCCTATGTCCTATTTATGGTGGTGATCTGTGTGTAAAGTGTTGTTATGTATGAGATATAATGGCTATTATGATTATACAGTCTTATTTGACAAGTTGATTGGTCATTCTGATGGACGTACTGGTATGATATATGGCGTGCATTATCACGCTTGTCCCGACACCATTTGGATCATTACTATATTTTAGATCTTGGAATAAATGGGGGAAATACATTCGTATGTGAAGGATTTTTTAAATAAGGTAAGGAATTTATAACTTATTTTGATATGAAAATGTATCTAGCGTATTAGTGTGACGTACTTCTCATAGGTTTTAGAATAATTTTAGAAATGGATGTCCTATAAGTCTAAATTTCTGTGATTACAAATCGTTAAAATGTATGGGGAAAAATGATTTATTATCTTTGAATGAAAAAAGTGAACGATACGGGAGACCAGACGTCATCAACAATCAAAGATATAGATGATATTTTGGACTTTTGTAGTTCATTCGGTGTTAACTGTTTCTCGATCGGCGTCCAAATTTTGTTTAACAGAAAATAAACATGTAAAATGTATATTACATGTACTGTATATATTACAAAACATGTATTTAACTGAATATTTCAGTTTCATACCAAACGAAATGTAGTTGCTGTGATAACTGAATTGTAGAAGTAGGCTATATTGCTTATAAGACATTGTCCGGTAGCCATTTACACCTTAATTGATATTTTCATTTGTTTTAACACCTGGATTTATGAATTGCCAGGTTTTATAAGTTGACATAAGAACCAGGTTTTACATCCTAATTGATGTAAGCACCAGACTCTAGATCTTAGATGACATAAGAACCAGGTTTTACATCCTAATTGATATAAGCACCAGACTCTAGATCTTAGATGGCATAGAAACCAGGTTTTACATCCTAATTGATATACGCACCAGGCTTTAGATCTTAGATGACATGAGGGCAAGGTTTTACATCCTAATTGATATAAGCACCAGGCTTTAGATCTTAGATGACATAAGAACCAGGTTTTACATCCTAATTGATATAAGCACCAGGCTTTAGATCTTAGATGACATAAGGGCCAGGTTTTACATCGAAATTGATATAAGCACCTGACTATAGATTTTAGATGACATAAGAACCAGGTTTTACATCCTAATTGATATAAGCACCAGGCTTTAGATCTTAGATGACATAAGAACCAGGTTTTACAACCAAATTAAAGTACGCACCATATTTTATACCATTAGTTACACCAGCAATGGGTTGTACATTATAATTCATAAAATGTACATGTTTCATACCGTAACAATTAAACCACAACTTATCACATCCAAATTTACATAGAACCAGATTTAATACTGTTATTGATATAAGGTCAGGTTTTATACCTAAGTCGACATAAGAACCAGGTTTTACAACTAAATACATAGTAGTGCCAGGTTTTACACATTCATCGATATATATAGTCATCCTGATTAAATTTACTATTGATAACTTCAGTAATAAAACTTTACGCTATTAATCCCAAGATTTACATTTTAGTTTAATATATAAAAACCAGGTTTTACAGATTGCTCTATTTTAGCGTTTGGTTTTATTGCCTTATTGATGTAAGAATCAGGCATTAACATCCTCTGATATATCAATATTATGGGAATTACTCTCGGTTTTCATTAATGCCTCCGAAATGACTCCACCACAAATTGGTCTGTCTTCTAACACGTGGCCGTATTTGTCTACAGTCATTATGGAGGATATGGCTGACGTATAGACAATAAAATACTATATAAATGACAGGTACAAAGACCATGGTGTCTATATCAATTGATGTCTCATGTGCGACAGTATATATATATATATATATATATATATATATATATATATATATATATATATATGTAAAATGATTTGCATGTTCATATATATTTTATGATGCCCACGTGCTCTTTATTGCGATCTTTTTTACACGCCCGCTACTGTCATGGGATATAAAGACAATAAAATCTAAATAAATAACTCTAATATAAACATGTATTGTAGTGTTAATAATTTGGAAGGTGCGTTGAGACAAAGCACAGCAAAGCAAAAAGGGAAAACCCAAAATTAGATGGACCCACGCGAGCACGCACGCACGCACACACACATACACTGAAAATCTGAAACCATTCATCTTTTGATGGAAAGTTATAGACAAATTTGAAAGAGATACAACTCTATAACGCTATAAACTGGATATCAAGAAAATTCCAAACATATCTTCATAGACATTAATTTTTCAGGATAAATACATAATGATTATCTAAATTCTGTTTTATCCTATCACCATTATGTGTGTGTGTGTGTGTGTGTGTGTGTGTGTGTGTGTGTGTGTGTGTGTGTATGTGTGTGTGTTACACGTTGGGGACCCATTGTACAATATAGCCTACACATTCATTTGATAACGGCAAGATTAAGGACCAACATGACTGTTTACCTAATACAAGAGTCTGATAAGTAATGGCATCGTATTAGAAATCAAACTGATTTATGACTGTACATCTTTATCCTGTACACACAAATTACATTAAAGGCGAAGTAAAACCATGTATCTGCTGAGAAAGCTTTTTAGTTACTTGTCCATAGTTACGAATCTTGTTACCTGTTTCCCTGTCCTGTAAACTAAACAGCAAGTCAATTGATACATAGAGTAGCTGTCTAAATTACAACAAGTAACTCTTGTGTTTGGTTGTATGCCCTGCAGACATGGAATTATATTGTTTTAGTCTGTGTGTCTCTCTTTCTGTCGGACTGTCTGTCCACACACCTCTGACCTTTCATAAAATGTCCGAACCATGAATATGAGCGTTTTTCCTTATATAAACTCAGTAATTGTCGTCTGTATTGGTGTATTTTACATATTTGTTTATGCGTCCTTCTGTTTGAATGATCACTTGTCCATATGTTTGTTTGTAACATGTTTGTATCCGTCAAATAACGAGTTTCTTTCTTCAAATTTCTATCAAATTGCATATATTGCTCTATATTAATGCGATTTAAATTGAGTTTTATCATGACCAATATGTGCCTGAGATAAGAGACTTTGAGTTGTTCAAGAATGGCGTACACATGTTCTTCTCGGTGTAAGCATTTCTCAAACACATCTTGTTAAAATTTCCACCCGAACCAGTAGACTCATTTTAAGTTTAAGTGAATATTAGCTGTGTTTGCCATTCCCTCCTCTTTCCCCAAAAATTATTTCGATTTTCCCTATTCTTACTACTTGTACTTGATGTACATGTACAATAGCAAATAAAATATATACAGAGGAATAAAAGTTGTATATTCCTATATATTTTGAGAAAATAAGGTCAGGTCCAGTGTGTTATTTACATACAAATAGTAAGTTTAGGTTGAGTTAATCAGTTGCAATTGAAAACGTGTCAAACTTGGGTTTCTCAAGCACTTTTCACAAAATATATAGGAATTCAAGAATTTGTATGCCTGTGTATATCTATTTTTGATATTATGTATCAATATAAGTAGTAAAAAAGGTAGAAAAATGTTTTGAACAGAACACATTTAATGCCCCTATTTGCCCCTATAACTTTCAATGAATCTTCTGTTAAAGAGTTCAGATGTTTTAAAATTCATTCCCTGGGTCTTATAATCACCCGGCATGGATAAAACAGTATTTTGAAAAAATGTTCTTGTCTGAAAGAACAAAGATTAATGCAGTGATAATTTGTAATAGTGTCGTACGTGTATTGCTATCTTTATGGGGACCAAATTCAAGTTTGTTCAGGAGAGTCCTTGCCATGGGGTGATTTTAGCCTCCAGTGTATGCTGATTGCGTTCCCTTTGCTAATGAACCCTAGGCCTCCTTAGACTAAAACATAATTTGGACAACCTCCTTGTCTTGAAGTACAAAGACAAATGCATCAATATATTGCATAATTCAGATTTAAATATATACTAATAGTCATTGGTTATCATAATTATTTATATCATGCAACACCACTATCATTCTACACATAAATATACTCAGTATGAATTGAATATATAAAAAAGATGGTAGAATTTCTTTTAGACAATTCATATGGAATTTTGTAGAGACTGGGTCTTTCAGCAAATCGTCGATATTCCAATGGGAACTAACTGTGAACCTTTTTTAGCCAATGTGTTCCTTTATGAATTGAAAGAGGAAATCCCCAGCCGTTAATTTGACATTTAGATATATCTATGGCGGTTTTTCAATAAATAAAGGCAGTTTCTATACTTGCGACAGGTCCTGGTGAACTAAAAATTAAAGATAATATAGGATTAACACAAACACACGCTTTGTCGGTCCTATCAAGAAACTATGTGGCAAACGTTATGATTTCCGTGTTCCTAATGCCAACCTTCTACATATGAGCAGTAATTTTCCTTTTTCTTCTTCAAATGATGTTTATATCTCCCAGATGATTAGATGTGCCAGAACCTGTTCAACAAGTGATCATTTCGTATATGGAGACAAACTGCTTACTGATAAGTTGTTGTCACAAGCAAATGATAAATCGAATTTTAAGTCAAATTGATGCAATTTTTATTGTCGGTATAACGACCTATTACAGTTTCCATGTTTCACTAAATGAAATGTCGAGTTACCTTTTCGGTAGTAGTTGTTGAATAATAGTCTTTACAGATTATGACGAGGACTTATTCATTACTTATTAGAATTTGATCGTGCAGTCAGGGCAGGTGCGACTGGTCGACATGGAATGCTTACTCCTGTACGGTATCTCTGGAGTTCACAATGTTCATAATAATTGAATACTGTCTCTTGGACCCCCTGGCAGTTAATACTGTCATAATGGTTCCTGTGTTTTTATATTTGTACAAGGATAAGGGAATGGTTCCTGTGTTTTTATATTTGTACAAGGATAAGGGAATGGTTCCTGTGTTTTTATATTTGTACAAGGATAAGGGAATGGTTCCTGTGTTTTTATATTTGTACAAGGATAAGGGAATGGTTCCTGTGTTTTTATATTCGTACAAGGATAAGGGAATGATTCTTAGACTGTGTATACCTTCTTGTCACTTTTTGACTTACCAATGATTTTGTATAATCCTTGGTTAATCATACAGTGAAAACTCGAGATGATTGAAATGATGAATAATATTTTACGCTGTTAAAATAAGGAATGTGGGGTCACATATCCTTTACCTATTTATAATATCATTAAGCGGTGGTCAAATATAATGCTGTACTAGATTTTTCACGTCACCTGATGTAGAAAATACATGTCAAAACAGAAATTATTTTTACTTCTAGCAACTTTTATTGAGCCGTTACTATTTATAGGTAAATGCTGTAAGGCATCCTCCGTAAATATCCCAATACTTACTATAATTGTCTATCAATAACCTCTCTCACAATATCTAGATCATAACTTGAAATTTTCAGATTTTAAGTTAACATATCAAAACGCCGAAATTATCTCAATAGCGACATCTCGAACTTTCATGATAGCATCTTGAACTTTTGAGTTATTTTATCAATATTTCGAGATAAAATTTTTACACGTAATAGTAAAACGCTTTCGTACATTTCAGTGAATTGACTGTGTCGTGTGTAATTGCATGTGCTTGTTGTAAATAAAAATAATACGTTAATGATAAGTTAATATTTGTGCTTTGTCAATTTTAAGATTAACTTCCTTTTAATGAATTCACCATCACAGAACACAATGCTTTTGTAAAATAATATGTGTCGCGACATAAAAATTGTACGATATATTGGGTACTGAAAGAACAGAATATATGTTAATAATTATGTAAGTATAACGTTCATATACAATCATTAATATAATATATTGTTAGACTAAGTTATTCCGTGGATGGTATTATCTTAACTACAGTGGTTCAGATTTAAGACCGAAATGAGGCTTGTTGTCAACACTATGATTAGCGATTGCATGTTTTTCTCCCACGTGGATGTAACTATTACATAATTTGGATTGTCTGTACAGTAATTTAAAAAAATGGAACTCGAAATTCCTATACCAAAACTGGGTACTGCGGTTTGTTTACATGACGACATAACATCAACAATCTCATCCTATGCCTTGGTGAGACAAGGGTATCTCACAGTAGTAAAATGGGGGAAATTTTTCACAGGTGTGACAATATTTGTCTCGATAAAAAGCTAAACGCCCCTTGTCAAAAGGGTTTAATCCATACATAGATATTAATTTTAATACATTTTACTTTCCATTTCAGATCACTTTTGATATCATTTCAAGGACCCTTCTTCATGGACGTTATCAGTGCATTACATAAAGGCAGTCGCGAAGTAATGGAGGAACATAATGCTTTTCTACGGAAATAAATATAGGAAAATGAATATTGTTTTGGAAAAACTATCAGATTTGACAATTGCAGGGAGGAAAATTTTTGGAATGCGACATCTTTCTGCGGTCCTCCTTATATTTGTTATAACACAAGTTGTATTGTTTGGAGTTTTAATTCCACTGAATAAATGTACTTACTTTTCGTGGCTAGCTGGACTCTGTGGAAAAATGAATATAAAACCAACGTGTCCATTAATTCCACCAGGCTTAAGTAAGTATAAAAGTAAACGAATACTTTACTGAAAATATTTGTTCTAAGATGTTTTACGACAAATTCAAGAAACTTCCACGTACCTGGTAACGATCATTTTATTGGTTAACGAGTAAACCCAGTTACAGCGATTAAGGGAAAAGATCATCGGATTTCCTGAAGTAAAATGGCAAAATTTTGCAAATAATCAGTTTTGGTTCCAGTTAGACTCGAACCTGCGCTGAATAGAGTCAAGCGACGTCATGTTTTAACGTTGAAGTAAATAAATGAAAGTTTTACCATAGAATTACAAGAACTTTCTTTCCTGCGTAGATCTATTAACATTGGTGTTATTCGCGTTATAAACATCGCACCAAATACAACTGCACGTAAATTTGGGTACATATAATCGCAAACTTACCTGACAGTGTTAATAAATTTAATTCAATCAAGAGCAAACATTTTCGTTATCCGTATGCTATAGTCGGTCTTTAACAACTTCTCATAGAATTCATTGTATTATGTGTCTGTCTTACAATATGGAATTTTAAAAACTCAAAATAATCATGGTATCGTTTAAGAAATCCGTCTCAAATTAAAAAAAGACACACAGAATGGAACAGGCCAATAGCTTCTAGGTCACTTTCTAAGTTCTGAATATAAACTAAAAATAATGTCGAAAAATGCTGCGTGTCAAGTTATACGTTTATCCGCTTTACCCCAAAATATCTAAATGGTCCATTCTATTGTTTAGACCAGTCTGTTATGTTCTGTCAGATTGAACGGATTTATAGTAACTTATATGGTTGTAAGTTTATGCTGTAATGTTCAATACCTCAAATTATGAACACCACTAAAACTGACCATCCCCATATAATTGAGCAAAGTTTTAAGTGTGGTGTAAAACACACACACACACACACACACATACACACACACACATACACACACCAAAAATGAACATATTGAACACGGTCACATGAAAGTCTTGTATTAAAATGTTTTGCACATATGTTAAATAATATACAAAACCAATAATTGATATTGTGTACAATTGGAAGTTAAATGTTGAAATTTTGTAAAGTTACTATCTGCAATAACTTTTCGAAACAGAGGCTTCTGTGCTTACATTTTTTATGCAGCATAACATTTTTTGTTAGAAATAAACTCTTAGATTTCGTCAGAATAAAACAACCTTAGATTAATGCATTAACTGTTTACTCTTTTCAGAAATCTAGAAAAACAATTGATGGAATTCATATGAATTTCAAATAAATTCAATGTTTAGTTTTTAATTGGAGCAGGGCAGTAGTGGACAAGACTAGATGAAAATAAAGGAATTCCAAAATCAATATTGTCAGAAATTTACAGATAGATCAGAAATCTTAAGACTGTATCTGTACGCCCCTGCAATTTTGTTAAGATTTGTAGAGTTTCGCTGTGGTCACAATGATTATGATATTGAAATAATGAAATTGGAATCGAGATTACAAAATTTAGAGAAATTAAGATGTTCTAGATAGGTTACACTAAGAGTTTTATGTTTTACTTAATAAGTTAAAATAGTACAAATCACTATTAATATAAAATGTTAAGAAATTACTACAAGCTTTCGAAGAATTATGTCTTTATGAGCTTATTATTTGAGCGTTATGACTCAATGCGTCCAAATGTTCAGAGTTGTTTTTTTACTTTTCCAGAAGGAACTATTAACGTAGATACAGATGTTTTAAGCTGGGCCGATATCGAAGATAAGTATTACATGTTACAGGATGGCGGGCGATATCAACCTCCCAACTGTCTGGCGAGACACCGAGTTGCCATAATCATACCATTTAGAGATCGCGATATCCATTTGAAGATATTTCTAAACAATATACATGCAATGCTTCAGCGTCAACAACTAGACTACGGCATATACGTCGTCGACATGGTAAGATATGTAAAGTATATTGTCGTCAATTAGCCATTATGTGTTGATAAGACATTTAGAAACCCCGTAAAATGTCACATCAACAACATGGATACCTCACAACATGTTTCTATCATCAGCAACTTTTATATTATGTTTTTATCATCGGTAATTTAGATACCCCACAACGTGTTTCTCTTAATCAGCCAAGATAGATACCCCATAACGTGTTTCTCTTAATTAGCCAAGATAGATACCCCATAACGTGTTTCTCTTAATCAGCCAAGATAGATACCTCATAACGTGTTTCTCTTAATCAGTCAAGATAGATACCCCATAACGTGTTTCTCTTAATCAGCAATTTAGATGTTCATTAAATTGTTAATATTATTAAACAACTTAGATACCCTATAAAGTATTTCTGTCATCAACGACTTAGATACCCCATAACGTGTTTCTGTCTTTAGGCACTTAGATACCCCATAATGTGTTTCTGTCATCAGTCACTTAGATACCCCATAACGTGTTTCTGTCATCAGCAATTTAGATGTGCATTAACGTGTTAATGTTAATCAACAACTTAGATGACCTATAATGTGTTTCTGTCATCAACAGCTTAGATACCCCATAACGTATTTGTCTCATTAGCCACTTAGATACCCCGTTAAGTGTTAATGTTAATCGACAACTTAGATACCCCATAACGTATATCTGATTATTTGCAATTTAGATGCCCATTAACGTGTTTCTGTCATTGGCAACTTAGAAACGTCATAATACCTTTGTTGTTTTACCCATTTAGATGTTCAGTGACGTGTTACCATCAACTCAGATACCCGTAAATTATTTCTGTCATTAGCTTATCAACAGCTTTGATACACCATGTCGTGTTCCTGGTCATCAGCATCCTAAATAGTTTATCAATCATTTTGTTGTCAAAACATTTTACACTAATGTTAGGATATGTTAATTGTTGATTCATGACAATTGAGACATCACTAACCAAACGTTAAAGGCCACATTGAAAATGTTTTAAGACTTAACCCTCTCAACCCTACAAGCCATAATAGACTGGTTTAAATAAGATAAAAGATCATACCATCCAGATATTTAGGGTTGAAAGGGTTAATTCTAATGCAGTGGTGACCTCAAACATAATATGCACATTTGACATAGCACAAATTGTCAATATCATTTGAAAGATTATTTGTTGTACCCTTGTCAAGGGAACATTGAGTTATTATCCACTAATTAATATTACATTATAGGAAAGAAACATTCCATTTAATCGAGCCATGCTGTTGAATGTAGGCTTTCTGGAGGCTAATAAGGTCTATGATTACCAATGTTACATTTTTCATGATGTGGATCTGATACCAGAGCAAGATCACAATATGTACACCTGTCCAGAACATCCTAGACACATGTCTGTTGCCATAGACAAAATGAATTACAGGTAAGACTTAATGTGTTTCTTACATCACTCCTGGATAATTGATATTCGCTTGGAATAACCCTCAAAGTGATATTCTCTTTTCTAGACTGTTCCATTGTGAGCAGTAAGGTTTTTGTTACTTTGAATTGTGTATTACGTCGCTCAACAATTTGTTTTCAGTTATATTGTGGCGGCTGTAGATTTTAATGGTGCAGGAAATCTACCTTAATTGATAATGTGAGGTGTTTTTGTCACCTACCTAAATGCAAAAGGTCAATGTATTCAGGTCTATCTTCAACCATTAAAATTGTTACTACCTTGTAACCGTAACATTTGTTCACAATATGACAACTTTTATCTTAAATCTTTGATTTTACTCTAAAAATATCATATTTATCGATTCATGTAAATTTGAGAATCAAAGCATTCAGATTGCTCTATTAATAAATGAAAATATAGACAGTTGTAAAATTAAATAATAATCTCGGATGGCCTCAGTTGGCAATCACATAATTCCAGCAGATGCTAAGTAAACTAAGTCTGTTTACTTGTTTTACTTCCAACAGAAATTTATTAAAAATAGAATTATTTTCATATATTTGTACATTGTATTTAATATATATTGTGTGGATATATTATCTTATGGCTACGTCATACACTACCGTATTTCCATATATGATTTAACCCGGCCTTATTTAGGAATGTAATGTATGAGCAACAAGTATATATTTGTACTTTTGTACATTTCTTAGACCAAATGTGAGTGTTTATCCAATATTAAATGTAAATATAAAGTTTAATTCATATTTTGTGTTTTGTGATTTCATCCATTATATGTGAGGTAGTGTAACATATTTGTTTATTCACTTAAAGCCTTATTTTACTCACTTAAAGCCTTATTTTATCAAACTGCATTAAGCAATACTGGGTACATTCATGATTAATTGGTTAGATCAATGCACATTAAAGTCATAAGATACCACTTCTAGTCAGCACGGCCTTTGGTTTCATTGGAACGTATTGGCTGATTTTGTGAATTGCCAGTTTACTTGTAGAATACTGATGGTCTTTCCTGGTTACAGTATAACTCGGTTATCCTTTCCGTTGTTGTAAACAGACCACCACCGTATGACTGAAACATTGCCGGGTGTGGTACAAAACACCATTGAAACAAAATCAAAAGAATAATTATATTCAACATTTTTGGGTATTTGTTAGAAATATATGAATTAATTTCCTTTTGTATTGTAACACTCCATTTCATTTATTGTAATAGAAGAAAACGTTGTACATGTATTGGTCAGTATTTCATACAGTCGATCCTCTTTCTATGTTGCTTTTCTGTTTAAAATATTTGTTTTTTACAAATGTTTTATTGCTTTCAGACTTCCCTACTCATCAATATTTGGTGGTGTGTCAGCTATGGGGAAAGAACATATGGAGACTGTGAATGGTTATTCCAATAAATATTTTGGATGGGGAGGAGAGGATGATGATATGTACCGGAGGTAGGGAAAACCCATTGTTAATAAAATGTTTCTTTTTTATTGTTAGAATATTGTGTAAATTGAGGGATATATAATCACGTTATTTTGAAATGTTTTGATATAAATTGTTTGTCGTTGTAGAATCAAACAACAGAATATGACCATTACTCGATATACATCGGATGTGGCCCGATATAAAATGTTATCTCACCGGAAGGATAAAGGCAATCCAAACAGGTAAACAGAAAGTAACATACACTTTTTGTTAATTTGGCTCATCTCTATTTTCTAGTAGTAGTCTTTCCGTTACATCGCTCTATCTTTATAATCGACGAATCTTAGTAAGAGTTATCTTTCTTGGAACAGGTATAAAATCTCAGAGAGTAATTGTCAACATCAGATAACATCTTTGTTCTATTTACCAATTTTATGTTTTGAGTGTTTTTGCATTATCATATCTACAGCATAAGCCATTATTCGTATTTGTTATACTAAGAATATGCCAATGATTTATCTTGGTATCAAGTTGAATATACGAAGCTGAGTTTTTTTAAAAACATCATTTTGATAACGACTCTGCAATGTATAAACATTATATTTACATGATTTAGTTCCGTAGGTAGGTAGGTAGGTAGGTAGGTAGGTAGGGAGGGAGGGAGGGAGGGAATTCAGTGGTCAAAGTATCATGCTTTAAACATTGAAGTCCCTCACCTCTAGTCAGCGATGTTTCAATCCCCACTGGAACCTAAGCTGATTTTGTGAGAAAGTGTGGCAGTTTACTTGCTGAAGGCCAGTAATCTCTTTCCGGGTAAATTGTAACACGGTTCTCATCACCACCATTAACAACTGGCTGCCACTGTATGACTGAAAAATTGTCAACAAACTTTGATGAGTAGTTAAGTAGTAAATATCTGGTTTTCCTAATCGTGTGATTATTTAGATTTCAGTTATTAAAAGGAACACGTGAAAGATACCAAAAAGATGGTTTAAATAGTTTGAAATATAAAGTGCTAACAAAGGAATACAGGAGACTTTATACTTATATCCTTGCCTGGGCCAATCAAACTGAGATTATGATGGTAAGTTGTATATAGTTAAATAATCTGCTTATCTCAGTAAATGCTAGTCTGATAACTGAGGTCTGTATCAACACAAATGAAAGATACAACAGAATCAACACACACGCTTCATACTAGACGGGAAATTAACAACTAAGCTATATGACAAACGAGATGATTTCAGCTTTCCCATCGTAAATTTTCCACATTTAAGCAGTAATATCCCACAGTCACTGGCATATGGAGTTCATATTTCACAATGATCCTATATGACAGGCCGTGTTCAATATATGAACATTTCATATACAGAGGTAAACTACTCACTGGCATATTATTGACACGGCGATATCGAAAATGTTACGGTTGGTATAATAGTCTTGTTTGCTTGTTTGTTTGTTTATTGTTGTTTAACGTCTTGTTTGCAATTACTCTGTTTCACAAAGTGAAATGTTGAGTTGCCTGTTTGATGGCGGTTGTTGAGACGTCTTTACCAATTGTAACGAGGATGCATTCCTCACGTATTTCATTTTGATTTGACTGTGGACTCACGGCAGATGTGACCAGTCGACAGGGAATGCTTACTCCTCAATGGCACCTTTTCCAGAGGTCTGTGTTTGTCCATTATTTACCATGTACCTATATCATGGACATCCTATAGATTTTACTTTGGTATCTCAGATTTTTTACATATTTTTTTTATTTTTTGATACATGTTTGAAATACTTTAGTAATATTTTGTTAGTAAACTTTGATGATACTGTGTTATTTCCTTTCTTTAATTATTCCATGTACATTTTGCATAATAATGATACAGGTATATAGATTTGGCACTAGAATAAATAAATAGTTTCCTGAAAGCTTTCATTTTAACTTTTAAACAATTACTAATTTTGAAAAAAATAATTATGTTTTCGAAACTTTTACGAGTTATTTCCTTCATTGGCAGATATAATAGTGATATCTGTTATATCACAGATTGCAGTGAGGTAATGAAGATTTTTTTATATCACATGCGGGGGGTAATTTCTTTTCCAGAGACAAAACGAATATGCCTGCATGTGGAAATTAGATCTGAAACGTATGGGGTATTTTCTGATCTTTTTTTTCAAAGTTAAAAATTGTTGAAAAGTTGAAATGACAGCTTAAGTATTAATTTGTCATGGAAATAATTAATCCAGTAATTTTCAATCGATAGTAATCAGTTAATATAAAAGTATTGTTCCATGGGTGAGTAGAGAATTACTTAGTTTATTCATTCTATGTTTTAAAGAAAAATTATTACTTTTTTCTTAAACCTTCTTTCAGGCTGGACAGACATCAACACCGAAAACCAAAAATGTAAAAATAAATTGATATTTGGGGAATTGTTAATATAGGTAATTATGGAGTTGGTTTGAAGTTGTGCTTGCAATGATGCAGACATGAACGAATTTAACATGGAAACACATGAATAAATATTGGGTCAAAAGCAAACGGAACGACCAGTAAAACATTTGTATTCTTGGAGACCGAACGAGAATATACTATATATTATGATGTTGTGAGGCCATATTGGCGTTTACTTCACATATTTTGACCGCTTGATTTGAAATTAGATGTTAAATCATTCACCACTGATAAAACAATGGACTGTACTCCTCATCAATGACGTCAGAGCACTCCAACTGCAATTAGGGGTGATTGTGTGTGCTACCTAGACATGGTATAATCATTAAATGATAGCGTTGTCAATGTCAGATATAGATTATCAACAGGATTAATAGAAAACGATTTGAAGGTTGGTAACAAAAGAAGGAAGTGGATGTCAGATAGAGAGAGAGAGAGAGAGAGAGAGAGAGAGAGATGTATCTGATGTATAGAGAATTGTCCATGTAGCTAAATATATAGCTTTGTAAATGTGTGGTCTAACGTCTAGTAAATTAACTATAGAGCTGATCTGAGAAAAGAGCTGTTTAGGGATCGTGGATATATGATTGTACGTTAAAGGGAAAATGATATTTGATTTGTGACAGAATTTGTCATTTATATTTCTTTTAATTATATAATTTATGACGTGATTGCTCATGGTACTGTAATTCTAAATGATTTATCTGTGATATTAAATTATTTTAGTTATTACAGTTGTGTTATTTCATGTACTTTTATAAAGATAAATCGTCCAGAACCAATTGCTACTGTATAATGGTATCGAAGATAGTGTTAACATTATTATAATCTATTTACTATGAAACGTTTTCGTTTCAGTGAACGACGTAGTTCTAATAAAAACTTGACTATAAAGTTTTCGCTAGATGACAAGAAAAAAATCATCAAATTTTATATGTGGTTTAATTGTTTGTTTATTGTTGTTTAACGTCCCACTCAAGAATATTTCACTCATATCGAGTCTATGGACATACTGTCTCATCCGAAGTACAGGAAACCAATCTGCCGTCGGCTGCACTCGAACTCGGGACCTCGCCATCAAGAGTCGGGCGCGCTACCGACTGAGCCAGGCCGGCTCTAAGTGTGGTTTAAAAAGTATCTTTACGCAATATTGGAAAGTTGAAAAGATACTATTTTGCGACTGGACAAAATTGCTTTCAGATGCACAAAGACGGTTATGTTATTTCAATTTTCGTATGCGATTATGTCGTAATTAAAACAAGTAAATATCAACAAAAAGTAGAGAAATACAGGACAAACACATATCGTTTATGGCCTACGCGTTTTATTTAAAATTAGAATATGCTTTGTTTTCACTGGAAGTATTACGCAATCAGAGACGAGATAAATGTTGGTGTATTTTATGTGTCAATTATCTAAAGTAACAAGTATATTGTCAAATTCTTCAGGCAATTATATGATCTTGAGAATTCAGAAAAAAATAACTTACTTGAGAATGTAGTTTTAAATACAATTACTATAAAGTCATCCTAAGTAATATAGACTAGCAATTCGGCCAAGGGGTGGAGAGATTAATCGACAAAACGAATTCTACTTAACAAATGTAAACACAAACTTTGCAAAACGATTTCTAGATAAAACTTTATTTTAATAATTCCCTCTGTATTGACGTCAATGCATGTCACGGCAGCAAAATCAAATCCATACCGCATTGTACGCAGTAATGCCAAGTCATGCTCGGGGTTTAATCTACAAAAAGATGCAGTTACAATTATAAACTTAAACAAATATTTTCGAGAATTTAAATAAATGAATTAACATTGTTTTAATTAAAAGTATTTTAAATATTCCAGATTTTTAGTTTATTATAATTTATTTAATATTTACTTATTAGATTAGAATCATAGAAAGTTTAAGCATATTATATAAATCGATACTTTTTAAGTAAAACACAATAAGAATTATACTTTTACTGTGTTGGCATTCTCAAAGACCTCCAATGAGCAATCCTTATCTGACTCGATTGAATTTTGCATTTTTTTGCCCGTGAAGTGAAAATATGATAAGATCTTGTTGAAAGGGTTAACAATATTTAGCTAACGGGCTGCTGGATAAAACAAAAGGTAGTCCGAGTACTCACATCAGTGCACTGTCCCATGTGTACATCGAAGTCCGCAACAATCGGCAACACATTTATGCTGATTTGAATGATGATGGCATTGTTCGTCACTCGTACAATGTATGGACCAGGTGCAATGGCAACCAAACATATCTTCGTTCCAGCGTTTTATTATGTGGCCGAGCAAATTTGCATTGCCGGGTTGTTTAGTCTTTGATAAGATTTTACTCTCTGAAAAATAAAAGGTATCCTGATTTTCAGCATGTTATGTCATGTGGTAATTTTATTCAAAAACGTATAGCTAAAGCATAGTCCAATTATCTAAGTTATGAGTACTTTTTGGGACAGTATTGAACAATCATGAAACCACGATATATCATTATATAGTCAACCTAAAATACCATTCACTGCTGAAAACAGAATATATATGTCAATTACATATCGATATTGTTTGTGTTGACATGGACATAGTATGGCGTCTAATTACTGTCCGACTATCTCCGAAAATGTCTAAAAGATATGACGAAAATATAATGTGTGTCATTAAAACATAACATTGTATGTTATTGGCCTACTTTAGCTTCTTATTTTATGGTTCTTTTAGATTTTTGATTTGATTTTGTTTTTTTTTTGTTTTTTTACGCCATACTCAACAATCTTTCAGTCATATGATGGCGTCCAGTTATTATTGGTGGAGGAGAAACCCCGGTTACCTGGGTAAAGACCACAGACCTTCTGCAAGAAAACTGGCAAACTTTCCCACTTAATTCGAAATGACCCTAGCGGGATTCGAGCCAGAGGTGAGAGGCCTTGTGTTTTAAAGCGCAATGCTCTAACCACTCGGCCACGGAGGCCCCATGGTTCTTTTAAACTGCTAAATAAAGTTAATAAAGTATCTGGTAGAATGGATTTAGTCTAAAATCATTCTATTCTGTTCTGATGAAAAAAAACGAAAAACATCTGCGCATGTCTGTGAACTTTCTCATCTGAGGTCGCCATGGATATTACACAACGCCTTCTTACTTCTAGTAGGGACCCAACTGAATATTGTTTATTATTTTGACACTCGCATTTCTTCCAAAAGCAACAGAAGTGTAAAATACCGGGTGGTGTAAAGTGTCATTATCAATTAAAATAAAATTGACACCCTGAGTCTCTCTCTCTGACTGTCCTCTCTCTCTCTCTCTCTCTCTCTCTCTCTCTCTCTCTCTCTCTCTCTCTCTCTCTCTCTCTCTCTCTCTCTCTCTCATTCCCCTCTCTGTGTCTGTCTGTCTGTCTGTCTCTCATTCCCCTCTCTGTGTCTGTCTGTCTGTCTGTCTCTCTCTCATTCACCTCTCTGTGTCTGTCTCGCTGTCTCTCTGTCTCTCTCTCTGTCTCTGTCTCTCTGTCTGCCTGTCTCTCTCTCATTCCCCTCTCTGACTGTCCCTCTCTCTCTGTCTGTCTCTATCTGTCTCTCTCTCTCTCTCTCTCTCTCTCTCTCTCTCTCTCTCTCTCTCTCATGAGTGTGTCCTTTCAGTTAAAATTGTGTGCAGCAAATTTACACAGTAAAAATCTTTTTCTCACTCATGCATTTATTAAATAAGATTAAATTTGGTTTGACTCCTTAAAGTCAATATAACCTATGATATTTGAATTTTCTTTAAAGGCTATAATTGTTAATTTTATAATTTATTAATTTTGATAAATAGAATATTTGCATTTTGGCCAATGGTCAAGCCGAAGCAGTTGCCAAATGTAATGACGCAAGCAAGATATAAAGCAAAGTGATTTATAGCAAAGGTGTATCATACGGATAATATATTACCTAAATAATCTTTGATATAAAACAAATTAATTATGGACGTATTATTTGAATATCTGATAATGCATGACAAATAACTACGTTATGTGTGTATGTATGACCTAACTATTATGGAGAAAAAATACTACAATTGACGGTAAAATATATCACACAACAAGATCATTTCACGCGACGAATAAAAAGTAGGTCTATCGACAGGCATTAGAACATATCGTTAAAATATGACCTCAACGGTTTGAACATGAAGAGATGTATTGTTAACCCATCAATACTTTATCTTGTTTGATATACTTCTTGTTATCAATGTCTAGTTTTATTAATCTATATCTTCTTACAGAAAAGATATATGAAACGCATCCAACCAGTTTAGAAAGGTGTGAAATTGTTATTTTAAAGGATTACAAGTAGCATACTTTTGGGGGTGGGGTTTGTACGAACTATTTTTATTTATGATTTTATTTATTTATTAAATTATTTATTTATTTATTTATTTATTTATTTATCTATTACTTTATTTACTTATTTGTTATTATAATTATTATTATTAGAATTAATATTATTATTATTATTATTATTATTATTATTATTATTATTATTTATTTATTTATTTTTTGGGGGGTGGGGTGTCTCGTGGAATACGCTGGTCATATGGAGAACTTCAAAAGATTTTTACTGTAAAATATTTCTAAAAACTAAAAATATCAATTGCATTGAATGCTAATTTGTTACAAACACCTTTACAAGTGTTGTTGTGTTCAGTTCATCACACAATGAAAATGAAATGAAAATAAAGTCACTGTAAAACTGTAAAAGAGTATTTTTACGATAAATATTTACATTTATACAAAACTCTAAATGCAACAGAACTATGTAACCAAGGGTGTCAGACCTACGCAAATCGATACAAGTCATGAAACGTCCTAAGGAAAAGGTCTTACATTTAGTCTACATTTTTGTACGCGCTGCTCTTCATTTTAGTGCTTTGTCTGTGTCGTTAGTCTTTTAAGTGATATATATATATATATATATATATATATATATATATATATATATATATATATATATATATATATATGTGTATATGTATATATATATGTGTGTATGTGTGTGTGTGTGTGTGTGTGTGTGTAAGTGTGTGTGTGTGTAAATGTGTGTGTGTGTGTTCACTTTTGTGTGTGTAATAAAATTACATTTAATATATTATATAATTAAATGAGGATCGTGTACTATTTTAAGGTGTCCGATTATCGCTTATATACATATAATTCAAGTGTCTAAACAAAGGCACAATTAAGTTATCGGTTATCTGCAAATGAATACTTGAGACTTGAAACGTTGAGAATCGTAATATCTATTATTTCAGGTAATTCAGTTGCATATATTAAAGCATAAAGCATATTTTGAACAAAATTTTACATTTCACCGATAAAATAGATGTGCCTTCTCATTGATTATGCACACGGTAACAATCAAATACGGGCTTATACAAAAATGTGAATATAGAACCCAGAACGTCAGCGGCACTATTAATTTTGTAAATAAAGATGCAATGAATAGTTTGGTTTCTGTTAGCAGAAGTATTTAAAAATAAAGAATAAAAATTATAATTTGATGAAATTCTGTGTAAGAGAACTTCAGAGTTTTAATATACCAAATAGGCTCATTAAATATAAATATGATTTCTAATTTCCATTAATAAAATACAAAAAATCTCAGATAAGCATACAACTTCAGGATGTCAAGGATACATAATATACAAATCAGGTGAACGGTGGACAAGCACGGACATCTGGAAATCAAGAGGTGGGATCAGGTGTCATGGAGGCGTAAGTATCTCCTGTTGACCGGTCACACCTATGAGTCCACAGCCAAATTCAAATGGAATAAGTCAGAAACAAATCCTCGTCATAATTGGTACAGACGGCTCAACAACTGCTGGCGAACAATTCAACATTTCATTTAGTGGACCAGAGTAATCGCAAACAAGGCTATGATAAACTTGGCCTGGAAATTAAATAATTATTCACGTTTTGACTCCAGAATATTATTACTTACCTGAATCACTGAACAAAGCCAATAGTGTGATGGTGATTAAGATATATCGAGCCATGATTTCTCTTTTCTTATGGAATGAAACTTTAACTATATTTCAAAACCTACGCTACTTCATAACAACTATATATCTGGGTCAGCTTTGCTTTGTGATAAAGGAAACAAAATATAGTTACGGGAAAGGTGAGGTTTCATCATCGGATAAGGCGGGAATATAAACATCACGATCTACCAAACGGGAACCCACAACATACACAAGATATCGAGTAATTAATGATACCTTTCAAGAGAATATTCAGTATAAAATGTAAACATTCGATGTGTTTTGTTCAGGTAATAGGAGAGTTCAAAAAGGTCATATAGTAAGCTATTTAGTTACGTCCTACACGATATTTATTCACAAATTCTACCTAAGCAACGCAACATCTTACTTAATCAAACGTATCAAATTGAATTAAAACTACATATTTATTATAATATCCTTAGAGATATTCGAAGTAAACTGTTACAAACTTTTAATACCAAAAACAGAATAATCTATACTAGCGGAAAAAAAGAAACTATGTAGTTTAGTAATTTCATTTATAGATTCATATACAAAATATTATATTGTATTATGTATATTATTATTTAATATAATGCAGTGTCTTTCAATTCAAACATCATATCACGGATTATGTCCATTATGGTTGATACGAACAGCCACTGAAAGTAAGGGGTGCAAAAAAGTTTCACAACTTTAATAGAGTGTATGACCGTCATTTGCACTGATGCATTCTTCACACCTACGACGCAATGAACGAATCAGGTTATGCAGAAATGCCTGGGGAATGTTCCACCATATGCGCAATAATTAATCATGCAAAGTGCCCAACGTAGCAGGGGGTTTAAGTCTTGACTTAGATGTCGTTCCATTTCATCCCAAATATGTTCTATAGGCGATAAATCCGGTGACATCGCAGGCCGGGATATCACATTCCCATTTTGCTGCTATAGATAGACACAAACAACGCGTGCGGTGTGCGGTCGTGCGTTGTCCTGCTGCAGAATGATGGTAGTTTACGCAAGTTAAATTGCCCTTAACTATCACCAAAGAGGTTCTTCCATATGTTGTAACTCCACCCCCGACTATAACGCTCCCTCCATCGAATAGCTGGCGCTGAATAACGCAGGCGTCAATGTAACTTCTCCGGTACGACAGTAAGCCCGAACACGACCGTCACTGCTATCGAGATGATTTTAGTCAGGAATAATAGTTGCAAACAAGATAATCATGTCGACTGTAAAAGGTTGACTTTAAATGTCACTGCTCAACCAATCAGTAATTAGTTTGCCTCTTTATATGTTTAGTTTTTCTGATCATCATGCCTATCGCATAAAGTACGATTTGCATAAACTACCATTTTAGTTCGAGCAAATAAATCCCGGCTTCATTGATCTATGTATCGCAAAAGTACCATTCAATTTAATTTCTTTGTTTGTCAATAATATATATCACGAACTGAAATACTGAGTGACTTGTCCAAGTACTCAAGCTACTCATACTACACCGTATGGCGCTAACGGACATCGAACGTGTAACAAACTTTCAATCCGTTCGTGTACGTTCGCATACGCCTCTTTTCCGTTTCTTATGAGGCGTCTGCGTCCCATGTCTGGCGATGTACGTTCCAATCGGTGGAAGGTTTTGAACATGTTCAAAATTTGGAACATCACCACCGTACAAAGTTGTTCGTAAGAGAGTACGGTAGCAATGCGCTGGTGTTTGTTCTTTTTGTTCTTTACTCGTGCGTTCCTTATTCGGTATTTGTCCTGTTTACGTCCGTTCTTGTACGGTGGACCTAATACACAACCGGACTACTACCGGATATGTAACGTATGTTTAACGTACGATAACTGACAAGGAACGCATGGGAACTGACAAATAACGGGTGTGAAACGTTGGTCCACTGGACAAAACTGATGTTGAATAATCTATGATTTTGGGTGTTCTTTGCGTTCATTGGATAATTTTGCTACAAGTCACCTGGACTGCGATCATCTGTCAAATATATAATTATAACTCTCGTTTGTATTTCAACATTGTATGGGTGAGACCTTCTGAATGTTTTGAGTTCATTGATCAACATATTATGGACTGTCGCGTTAGAGCTTGCTTGCGGTGTAAAGCTGTTCTGATCCAAGCACGTTTAGATCTGTTGGATGCCCATTTGGATATCGTTGGTTATGAGAACAGATTTTAATACCCGTTCTGTCTGTTTCGTGACCGGTAAAAATACGTTTGTCAGACATTCGAAGAACGTTTCGTCCCAATTCTTGGTTTCCAAAGGTCCGTGTTTGTCCATTTTTACCGGATTTGTATCTATGTCCTGGACATTCTATTGATTTATACTTTGGTATCTGAATTTTTTTATATTCCTCATACCTTTTATGCGGTACAAGTTCTTTACTAATACGGTGATGTTCGTTAATTGAATGTTGTACTTCCTGTATATGTGCGTTGATCGTGCGTTCTTACGTTCATTTTAGGTTTTGTCCATTTTATGCGTCCCATACATCGATCGCGAGAGCACCTTTCGCAACTGTATAACTTTCTGCGGCATTTGTTTTAAACGTTCGACGTCCGGTAGCCCTATACGGTGTAGTGTGACAACATTTATACTTATTGTGAAGAGGAGTTATTTCAAACTTATTTTGATTTGGTTTTATCATGAGAGATACTCACACATCAAAAGCAGGGATACAAAAGTTGTAACCTTTAGGGGATCTAGAAGATACTATTCACATGGTAAAATTAAGCGTTAACCTTCAGAGGATCTAGAAGACAGTACACACATATGGATAAAATTAAGGGTCAATTTTCAGGGGATCTAGAAGACAATACAAAATATGGTAAAATTAAGTGTTAATCTTCAGGAAATCTAGAAGACAGTACACAAATATGGTATTTAAACTTTAACCTACAGGCGATCTAAAAGATGGTACACAAATATGGTAAAATTGAATATCAGACAAACTAAGAACTTTGGAAAATCGAGCAGATGCATTATATGTCATGGAATAGTAACCATCCCCTGTCGACCAGTTACATTCGCCATGATTATACAGACAATTCCAAATTTTAAAAACAATTGACGAATAACGCCACGTGAGAATCAATCAACACAATGACAGACAAGTTTATATTGGTCTAATAAAACAAACCTGTAGTCCCATCGTATATCAGTACAATAGTGAAAACCTATGATAGATTCACTATTTGGCCTTGTACAATATGATTTTTTTTCTTTTAAAATAATACTTTTATATTAATACGGAGCTTAACGGATGAAGTCTTATTGACAGGAACGGTCGTCCTGGGCAGTTGTTTTGGCCTCTTTTATAAAACTTAAACTTTGGTATAATGATATTTATAACAACAGAAACTAAGAGAACGTATGATCCAAATTACGAAATGTTTGCTGCTTGTTAACGATAAACAGATGATAATTTAATAAACGAATACAATTATAAATTCCCGTCCACATCGTTCGGGGGTACCAACGCGATTCTTTTGTTATTATATTAACGCCTGACAAAAGGTAGATGGAAATCAAACAAATTTTCAATATGTGGATCAGGTATATTTGAAGCATATGTATGATGTCCATTATCATTTAATTATGTCTACCAGATGCCAGTGTATGTAAAATCTATAATAAATCGATAGAACATACCCTACTGTACATAAAGTAATCAAGGAAGAACTTTGTTCTGATGAACAAAAGAACCCATAAAAATTTAATCTAAAGCAACAGGATGTACATATCTGTACTATACTTGGTATTACTGGCAAATTATGATTGATTTAAATTCATGATATAAATGTTGTCATATATATATATATATATATATATATATATATATATATATATATATATATATATCTATTTTAAGGTGTTATCTTCATTTTCGTGGTTATTAAAAAGCCTATAGACAAAAATACTTTGAACTCAAATTAGCAAATCGCATGTATGAACATATGTAACTTGAGATAACACAAAACCATGACTTCAAGCAGATACACTTGCTTGTGTCCTCTGAAAACCCGAAAGTAGGCGCCATTGGCAGTATGTACTACAAACAAGTTTTTGAGCAATTATCATAAGACATTACAGAAAAGGATAAATATAGTGGTTAAATGAATGAGATCATACTAATTACAGAACTATCAAATTTATATATGTATCCTGTATATCTTGAAGATTTATACTTCCCAAGTACAAAGGGGATTACTGGATGGGTGGTTATAACATTGACCATAAAAACGAAATCTCACAACTCTAATCATCGCACGTTTGAGTTCCTCCATGATTGTGACTGGTATAAAAGTAAGCATTTCAATTCAGTAACGGAAAAACAAAATTTGTTTGCAGCACAAACTGAAACGAAACGGATATAAAGCATTTATACCAAAATGTAAAACCCATATGAGGTCCAGCGGACAGTATTTAGATTCGGTTAAGATTGGTCGAAAACGGATCTATGAAACTTCTAGATGTTGGATCCAGTGCCAAATCGGAGTGAGCATATCTTGTTGTCCAGTTAGATCGTCCATGGACCCCTATTTAGATCAAATTTAAAACAAATTAGCAATGACATTTCATCTCGCCTGTACATCTTTCTACCTCTTTCTAATTCATGCTGTGGAATTCATTCATTTATTTATTTTGATTGTGAAATTATAAGATTTAAATCCATATCCTACTTGTCCTATAAAATGCACCTGGTGTATTAATCATGAGCGAGTTCAGTTCATATAGTTTTTTATTTCTATACACCTGAGAGTGTGGTACACAATGGCGCATACAAAAAGTGGAAATGATTTACTTTAACGTTTAACTTTAACCGAAAATGTAATTAAGAATAATTAGCACTATATCTCTTGACATATTTTATTTCGATGCACCATAGTCAAAACATAAAACATGTACTTGAATGGAAACACGACTTTCTCATACATTTCACAAATTACCCTTCCGGAAATAGTCCTCAGCACACCTTCAGTCTCAAGTTTCAGACTTCACATCGTAGTTCAAAACTCTTTAATTTACCCTCGCATTGAGAACCTTTATTTTGCACGATTATGTAATATCAGTTTACATGTCTTAATTGTATTTGTTGTGTAACATATATCACGATATTAGATGTTTAAAAGTAGTTGTTAAATTGTCTAAAACAGATGTGATCAGGGATTATTTTGATTTTTAAAAGGTACCATGGCGGGTGCAATTGGTCGGCAAGTTTTATTTCCCTGGTACCTGATGCTACCTCTGGTTTCTCATGGGACCACAATTTCCCAGCATATTTGCACATTTTATCATGAACTTTCTTGCGCTTAACATTTTTTGTGTCTCGAGCTCGTGCTGGATATTTATACAGTCTTTATGTTAACTTTTCTGTTAATCAATGACTAAGACCCGTCAAAATGTATCTTTAGGGGGAAATGTGTTAAAATTGAATTTTGGATGTTGTTTTACCCCACATCCAACAATCTTTGAGTCATATAATGGCGGCCAGTCTTTGCTTTAGTGGTTGAGGTGAGAACCCGGTCACAATGTACCTAGGAAGAGACCACCGGCCTTCCGCAAGTAAACTGGCAAACTTTCATACAAAATTAAATCAGGTCAAAGTAGACAAACACATTGATTACCAATGGTTTTTTTTTTAATTATAATCATTCATAATATCTGTTATAAAAGTGATAAGATTGTTCTTGGTTGATTTTAAAAACGGTGACGATAGATCAAATTTACATTGGAAAATATATATCATACATTAAAATGCTTAATTTCAAAATTCAGCAAAACAATTATCAGTATCAATAAATAATACCATTATACCTCTTTGTTAAATTCTTAGTCCATATTGGACAAACGCACCCACTATGAACAAAAACTTCAAGTCACCCCACGTGCTCCATTTTCCCTTTTTCATATTTCATCCAATTTGGAGTTCCCACTATAGTTATCATTCTTGTTACCAAACTCTCCGTGTGTTCCGTCGAGCAGACGTTTGTTTGTAAACAATGGCAGTTGACGGCGAAGAATCGTGAACTAAACGGTTTTAATTAATCTATTGGATGGTACAATGGTATATCGGTATAATAAAAAATGGCGTTGCTCTCAGGATCAATATGATTGGCTTAGGGTGAACAAACTCCATATCTCCCTCACACAAGGGCACTGATATCGTATACAGGTCAAAGATCCATAGCAGTACCCACCTAAAATCGCCCTGGATGCTCCAAGAAAGGGCATATCAGGATGTTTTAGACCGGTGTCACATGATAGAAATATAGTACTGGTTTATAGTCAATTCCTTGATTACAAACATAAAACTTGCTTGAAAATATGGATTGTTTTGACAAATAGGCAATCTTAACTAATCAAGTCCTGAAGTCCTGAGGGCACATTAAGGTTCATCCAAATTGATAGATAGCATGGTCTACTGTCATAATATAGGAGTGAGCAAGTAAATATTGCACGTGAATGTTTTGCAACATTTAGATTCAAAGCACACACACCCATATTCTAACAGTGGACATTGCCACTTTTTGAAAATCGTGATTTCAAATGTGGCTACAGGCTTCAATCGGTTACTACTTAATACATGTACATGCATGTGCATATAGCATGTGAATGTCATCAAGCGTTTATTACTGAGGATGAGATGTGGAGATGTAGGAAAGATTCATTGGGGTCTCAGGTATCTTAAAATATAATCACTACTGTTTTAATAGTAACAATAAGCTTTAATGTAATACAATACAAAAACATATCACGTAGCAACAACATATTTGCAAATATTTAAATCCACATTTCAAATCACAATTAAAACTTTAATAATAAATAACAAAATATTAAGGAAGTAATTCATTCGAATTATGTCGGCAACATCCAACATTTTAAACATTCAGCTTCGACTAGAACATTTAAAATATCGGACAAACGTCATCTCTTGTATGTTTGTTGAATCGAAATATAACAGTGGGTTACCTCCCTTGTCTACTCAACACATCTGAGTAAATGATTTGTTTATCTCAACACATGTAAGGCATTTCCATTTTGTATGTTGAATATATACAATGTTTGACACGGAATACTCTAAAATTACGCCTGATTAAATGGATATATCAAAGCTATAGTATAACGGTTTTGTAAACACTGGAAATGTTTGGTACACAATGTATACGTTAAGTAAAATTCCTTTAGGGTAATATAGAAATCAAGACTGCAAATGTGCAGGTGGGTCTTCCTCCCACAAACACAGAGTACATGTTTTACTCCGAGTCATTGTAGGAATTTTCTTCCTTGGAGTTAATGCCCCAGTAAATGGTACCGGCGATTTGTCCCTGGGTGAAGTGGAAATATTGTATTGATCGCCATAGCTTAAATATTTTCGTTGCTTGTTCATTAAAGAAGATTTTTTATGTATGTCCGGAAAACGTGGTTCTTGTCGTTTAAACTGGTCGTAAAATCTTTCATCGACATACGGATTCACATCCATAGGTAAATTTAACGGTGGGGAATTTTTCATCGATGTAATACGTGAATTAGCTTCATTTAAATCCTGATCCTCGCCGATAGATGGCGGGTGTAAATGAGAGTCTACTACACTGTCATTTCTTGAAACGGGAGCTGTAGATGGTGGAGGGCGATATGACTTTGATATGAGTGTCAGTTGGGGTGAAAATGTTTTTTGAGTAGATGCTGAGTAGCGAGAACAAACGGAAGCCGCGGATCCAAGACGCGAACTGTTACTTTCCCATGCTTCAAATATCGCTCTCTCGCCAGGTGTCGTTGAAGCTCTCAATGAGCTTTGTTGCCTTCGTAACTCTCTGTGTTGCCTATACTTTGTAAATATTTCATCAACGGGCTGGGCACATAAAGACCTCAACCATGTTGAATTAGATTGTTCTGCTATCCGTTTCTGAAATGATTTATCGATGTAGTAGCAATCCATATTTTTGCGACGTGGCATAATCTTTTTACCGGCGGGTAATCCTTTATGTACATTTTGTCTCGGATCACCCTGTACTTTGCTAAAATCTAAGGATACGAATGTTATACTTTCTGGTATTTTCTGATGCGGAGGTCGTTTAGGGTGTAGAGGTGTTGATACCGGGCAGCGGTAATAACTACCGGGCTCAGGAGATGAACGAAATATATCATCAATCCCAGGTGGCTCGAGGTTGATGCCCGAAATGTTCGAATTGCCCGTTGTCATCACCATCTGAAAGTAAAAGAATCACGAGAATTAAAAAAAAAAATCACAAAATATATTTTAATTGATCATACTGATGTAGTTTTAATGCATCGACAAATGATAAAAACAATATTTTAATCCTATTTACCTAGAAAACCTAATACTAAAATAGATATTTGGTAGATTGTTCCCAAGAGCTCGAAAGTCCTGTTAAACACTTGAAACAATTGACACTGCTGCTGTTGGCTGCTGCCATTCTTAAACCCATAGAAAATTTATATACACATTTATAGATTGTTATGCTGCTTGAACAACCAAAATGGTTTTTACTTTACACTTCAATTAAGAGAGCCATACCAACATTTATCGTTCCTACTTATTAAATTTGATGTAGACCAACTAGATATCTCGCTATATATTTCGATTAGAATTTTATTCCACGGAGAACATAAGATTGAACGATCGATGTCTCGCCTTCATCAAGAATTGATAATTAGAAATTCATTTAACATTCAGAAGACTTGATCTTGTATAATGAAATTTAAATGAGCAGACGTTTTACACACACACACACAGGCTGTTGATCAATAAATTATTGGAATTTTAGCTAAAATATGTAAAATCAAGCGAAAGAATTTTACCAGGTCCATGTTATGTTATGACAGATTTCTAAATATTTTCATAACCATAGCCTGCAATCGCAAAAACACTGAAATAGTATGTCAAGCATATAAGCTCATGTGCATACAAACATGTATAAAGATTTTTAAGTGACAGCTTATACAAGGTCCGAGAAAACAAGCACTTATAGATGTTTGTTGTTTTTAATTTTTTAAACAGCGTATTCCTCTTTTGCTGTTGATATTTTTGTGGTGTTTTAAGTCGTTTGAAAAAAATATTTCTAAAAAAGTGCATACGTAAATATTGCCTCTGAGGTTAAAATAAATCCTTTGAAAAAATATATCGTAATTACAAAGAAAGTTCATCTCACAAAAATACTGCAACCTTGGATTCACGCACTTTTTATCACAGAACAGTACATGTATATTGGACGGCGCAATATCATAACCGTTTTAATGCACTTACGTCTCTGTAACTGCAATTAACATCTAACCGTTTAGACATCCTTATTTGTCTATACGTATTTCAATTATTGGTTTTATGTGTACTATTTGATTGGGTACATCTGTCCTATATATTCTCTTTACACATGGAGCTTGCACTATAGGTACCCAATTTTCCAAATCTCAGTCCAGGACAGTAAAATCAATCTTTTAAGTTTAAGTACGGTGTTTTTTTATGTATTGATTCCTAAACATAAAACATGGTTTTACCGACATATGTTAAAATGCGGAACGTACGTGTTCACAAAATAAGCCTCAATATTTAAAATGAATGTAATAAATGCATCTCCATGGAAGAATTACAATTATTCATAATCGATTCAAACGAAGTTTTAGCTTTTCAGTTATCAGAGAAGAAAAAACATATGTTCGTGTTCTACCTTGCCAAAACTCATGATTTTGAGATAAGCTAGAATGTTAAACATATTTATAACCTAAATTAATCAACACTTTGAAAATACCATGCATTGATTACATTGTACTTGTCTATCAAAAAATAAAACAAATTACGTAGATAGAATTATAACCTGTACCTGAGTTCAGTTTATAATGGCGTTTACAAAAACCCAAATTAAAACAAATTAGCATTGCAGATAAACAATCGACCAACATTCCAAAGTGAGTAATGTCAAACATTCAGAACTTAACAACTATTACAAATTAAAATATATAATAAATATAAGAAAGCGTAAATCCACTTCAACACTCGAACTAAATAAACGTTACGATCCAGTGCATGGTCCGGCTTAGAGTAAAATTCAAAACCGATTGAAATTATAATGAAAAGAAATGTAAATACGTTTTGTATGTGATACATATTTTGGAGTGTGAAAACGGTATTCAGCTTGATTTTAAGTTGCTGTATGCCTTGACAGTAAATTAACAATATAATTTGACGCCATCTGTTTCGAACCCGAACTTGCAGCTTGCAAGACAAATAAGAAAAAACTGAAATTAAAGCATCCTTCTTTAACGAAAAAATTACATACATACATACATACATACATACATATATACATACATACATACATACATACATACATACATAGAGTCACACATACGAATGCATGAGAGAGAGAGAGAGAGAGAGAGAGAGAGAGAGAGAGAGATCGAGAGAGAGAGAGAGAGAGAGAGATCCGTTATAAGATAATATATTAAGATTTAGTCATATTTAAATGAGATTCATGTGTTCAGCTCACAGATTAAATGCTAATTGAATACTTATTGGAACGAACATCAAAGCTATAATGTCTTTGTGTAAACACGTCTGAAGTGTTAAACCATTGATGAAGTCAAATTATATGATACTTGAGTACAAAGACACTTAATCTTCATGTAAATTCAAGCTATCCCAAGTTAAATGCTAATATGGTTTCCTAGACAAGCTAATGGACGTGCAATATGTATCCCCGTCAAAAAAGACATGGATATACTGCAAAACGTTTAAGTGATATACCCAAACATACCCGGATAAACAATATGGATTGCATGGACTATAGACCTACAACGAATTACTAATACCCTGTTCCATATTTATATATAAATTATGTTAGTTTTCCAACATGCAATATATACTTTACCTCGCTTGTCATAAAATCCCAATTTTCCTCCATAATTGAAATGAACACACTACAGTAATCGGAGTTAAGTGCTACGAGCTGGCAGTGTGCGCTTAAACAATCGACAAGATAGACTATAGATGTACAGTAGGAAGTACTGTCATTTTATCCCAGAGGATCTGAACTCTCATCGATTTGCATAACTTTAAATACTAGTGAACAGAAGGTAATGAATATATGTATGATAGATGGAATTCAAAGGGTAAAATACAAAGGAGAAAAGACATTTAAATTATCTGTTTACCAGTGTGTATTTATACCGTCGCATGCCATCAATTTTTAACTTTTTATGTATTTTGGAATAACGATTGTATGCATAATTTGTTTCCTGTGAGATCGTTTTTTATAAATAAAAATACATCTTTGAAACATGATAAAAATAAGTAAAATAGGGGTACACAAATGTGATTAAATACAAAAACGTATTAATATCGGCTTAGTACGTTTGCCTCACAGACAGACGGTTCAACGTTCGAATGTTGACCGGATCGCATCTTTTGACTGAATGGCGTAACGTTTTACTTTCGCCAATCACTGGCATATGAATAAAAGTCGCATATGTCTTACATGAGACCTGGGATTGGTGTTCCATGTCAACTTCGGTTGAAAACAGCTCACTGTTTTACCATGATGTTTGTGTAAATGGTGGTTTACTAAAAAATATTTTCAATTATATGGTGGCGACCAGTTTTAATGGTGGAGGAGAAACCCTGGTTGGAATGAATATACTACCGAAAATACCATTAGTCTCCCGCAAGTAAACCGGTAAATATTTCTATAGAATTAGATTAAGTTTGGGGGGGGGGGGCTTAGACAACGATGAGTAGAGGTTAGAAATCCTCGTCACAATTGGTACAGATGACTCAACAACAGCTGTAAAACAGGTAACTCAACATTTCATTTAGTGAAACAGTGTCATTATATCGACCATAAAATTTGCGGATATGAAATAATACAGCGTTTTTACCTACTCTCTGACCTGTATGATTCCGAAGTTTTCCAATATCCCTAATCGTCTTTGTAATGGCTGCCTGACTATACCCTATGATAATTATCCTATAGTTATCTTTAACTTCTTGGTTAGAACATACCAAAGCTTACTATACCATACTGACGTTTCAAGGCTTTCCTTTATATATTGTTGTGATTTTATATTTTACAACTGTTAATAAATTCTTGATAAAAAGGTGAACTTGTCAGTCAAAGCTTACAGGGGACGTGACGTGTATACAGTTACAACTTTAGAAATAGATATGATTGTTTAAAACATAGGACTAAATATGGGTGCCATCGCGTAGAAAACTGTCATGGTATGTGAAATACGAACCTACCCAAATGTCTGTTTAAATCATTTATTTGTATCAAAAACAATAATTAAAGGGTCTTTAGTGAACATAGTGTATGTGTAGTGTAAGTACAGTTTGACTCTGTATGTCATATCTATACTGCACTAAAATATCAGGTTCCGAAATGCTTTGGTAACAATATGACACGTTCGTTTAATAGAAGTTTGAATTTTTTTAATATTCAAATTGCTGAAATCGGTTTGATGTTTCATTCTCCAAAGTCAATATTATGTGTCTGAAATCAATTAAATCGCAGTACGACTTTAATATCATGTTACTGTTTAATTTTTATGTGATCGCGCTAATATTTTCTATTCTTTAAATAAAGTTCGTCTTTTCCAAAAAAAAAAACTACTAGTATGTATTTAAGTACAAGTCACATTTTATTGATATAAGTTCGGGTAAGCTTTCCATGTGGTTATTTTAATGATGTAGTTAGTGTAATGCGATCGTCAATATCAACTAAAAATGTAATTATTTCAAAGTAATGACGACATCGTAAGAGTACCGTAATTGTTTGCATTAACGCCATCTTATGCCACATTGCACAAATTGTCAATGATATATATGTTAATATAAATGTTTTTTTTTATAAATGTTGGAAGTGAAAACACAAAATATTGGACAATGGGAGGCCCCATAGAAGCATCCAAAATTAACCGTCCGACATGCCCAAATAATCGACATGGTTTCCAGTGACGCTGGAACCAGTGTTGACTAGAGTTATCGTGAGTTGAAGGCGTTCTATCACTGGCTTAATTTCATAAAATTCTCATCAGTATTCTTCCTTCACCAAACGTTTTTATTTATTAAAAATAATCATGATTCAATAAGCCTACATTATTTAATTAAAATTGTAAACTCAGGTCAGATCCACAAAGTAAAAAAAATTTACAATGTCTAAGACGTTTTCTGATTTCTTATATATTATCTATATATATTATCTATAACCTGATACAGAACAATGTAAAATTTTAGGAATTATGGAAGTATATATTATTTGATATAGTGGTGTTCAACATGACAAGTACAAAACTAGTATCATCCGACCATCTATTTTCACGCACATCAATAATCGCGCATTCCAGTGTCCTATTCCCGATATTCTTCGGTATTTTCGTGATTCCCAGGTGATTATTAAACTGGCCAGATTTAACAATCTATAATGGTTAAAAGTATGTTGATATTTTTAATTTGTTTTGTTTACATAAAACTTGTTGTGCAAGAATTTGTAAGTGCTATATTGCATGCCTAAGCAACTTTCTGCAACCCAAAAGATTCAAAAGAATTCTCTCTCTCTCTCTCTCTCTCTCTCTCTCTCTCTCTCTCTCTCTCTCTCTCTCTCTCTCTCTCTCTCTCTCTCTCTCTGTGACGTATTATGCAATGCAATCAGTCGTTAGACTGATTTAAATTGTTGTTCATATTTTCAAACGACAAATACCACAGACGAAATGCTCACAGTTGAATTAAGTTTTAGCCTCTTTATCAAATTATTTGACATAAACATTATTGTTTCTTCAAGTCGACTCTTTGAGGGTATAACAGTAAAACGACCAACATATTTGAATAAAACTTGTTAAGCAGTGACACATAATAAGTCGATATAATAGCATACGACAATAACATACGAATTTATCAGACCAGTCGATATAGTGATAGTCTACCTGGATAAATGTCGTCTGCTCTGACCTGTGAAAATATACAACCGGATAAATTTGTTTAATTCCACTTAAGAATATTTTATTTGGCATTCTGACATTTTTTCATTGTTTAATGGTCACTGAATTGTGTTGATTTATTATTGTCCTAACCAGACAATTTCAACGCAAAAGACCAACCGAGTTTATACAACACGAGAATTAGACATTGTTGTCTTTTATATGATTATATCTTTTTATAAATGATCATTTTGAAGACATTACATTGTGCAATAAAAACCCCAAAACATGTTATAATAATACATTCTAATTGTAGTTTTCCAATTTTCAAGTTTTGGTTAATTTTCTATTGTTTGATCTCAAAACTCCTAAACGCCCCAACGGCTATAGTGCTAACATGTCTCATTTTGTTGCATGTTTATAAGCTTTCAGAAAAATATAGTCTCCAAAATTCCCCAAGGCGACAAAACATTATTAGCCTGGGGACTATAAGATTCATAATTTAAAATGGTCCAATGACACTACTTTTCTGTTAAACACGACCCCTGACATCCCCCCCAAAAAATAATAATGAATGCCAAAGTCTGCCTATGTGAAATAAATCGAATAATAAAACGGCAAGTTAATTCAAGCTACGCTTTAGACGTAACTAAAGGATGATTTACATGACGTGGCTCTCTCTTGTACTTTTTTCATTTCATTTCATTGCAGCATCTTTATTTCAAAATCCACAAGGTTTACTAATTCATTAAACGAATAATTACACAATTGTTACATTAACTTCATTTATTGGGCTAAAACATTTTAGTTTTTTCACTTTAATTGTGAAAAATTAAATGGCATATATGGGTTAAAATTATCTTACCAAATGGAAACATTTTGAATATTTGCATGTACAGAGCATTGTGTTTGTACAAGATGTCCACTGATGCGTTGCTCTGTCCATCATATATTTTAGTGTTACATTTACTAAACCCTAACTATTATCTTGTGATAAGTAATATTTATACCAACCATCAAAGTCCAGGTGTCAACATTCATACAAAACCTTTACTCTTGTAGCAGGGCACATAGTTCATTTATAAATGTCACTTGTATCACAATATATTTTGTCTAGTTGTCGTTTAATTACTACACACACTACAACACAGTTTAATTAATAACACCAATAAAAAGTTATCGTAAAACTTTCATTTCAGAATTTCTTCCTTGAAACCAGTGACTTTATTAAATGAATTATTTTCTGAATGGCGAATTTTAATTTGTCCTGTCAGACAACAGCTTAGTGTTATTTACTTGTCCAACTTGTCCAGAGTTGACTGGTACTAGACAGACGGGTGATATTTCTCCAAACCTAGCACTCCCCTATGTTGAATAACACTCAGATTGGTTCTATATATTTCACAGGTAATAGCTTAAATAAAAACGCCTGGCTATATGGAAATTTGTTTAGTTATTTATATACTTCGCCACTGTCCGTGTACAATTACGTTTATTTACCACTTAAAATGTTAGATCCGGTAAGAAGACTTAAATCCAATAATACCTTTATTATTATGTTTCAAAGCAATCTTTAAATCCCATTAAAATATTGAGACTTGTGTTTTCGTTTTGCATGAAGGTAAAAAGTAATTTAAACTTCAAGTTAGAATATAAAATCGTTGATTTTTTCCAATTTATTTATAAATCAACATTTATTTATTATGTTAATGTTGTAATCCCTTTATGTTTTTGTTTTATTTTCCACAATTATTTAAACTAAATAGCTATTCCCTTAGGACATTGCCTAGTACTGATATAAAACAAAATTACATACATACATTCTCTCTCTCTCTCTCTCTCTCTCTCTCTCTCTCTCTCTCTCTCTCTCTCTCTCTCTCTCTCTCTCTCTCTCTCTCAATAGCAAATGATTTTTAAATTACCCGATGAGTAAAACTGAACTTTCATTATAAAAGACGTATATTGCGATAGTAAACAATTGTTTTGTAAACTATTATCAGCAAGAAAAAATATATTCTTTATCAAAAGTTTGTCATGTAGAACAACACAAAACGCAAATAACAAACAATCAAAATAGTTTTCAGTGGACAAGAGTCTAACAATTACATAAAAATTATGATTACCGATTCAATACTCATGTTACACACATTAGCGTTTAAGTTATGCATGTGTCATCTGCTAATATTTAAATTTGAAACTAAACAGTAAGCACAGTAGTCATGTGCTCACTTTTAAATCATATCAATTTTGAATTTAAAAAATAGCAAATGCCACAAATGTAAACAGATCAAACAGCGTCATATCGCTTTCCTTTCCCCTGTGTGTGTGTGTGTGTGTGTGGAGGTTTGTCTATATGTTCATGTCTGTTTCTATACAACAATCATAATTGGCTTGCATTCATTTATCTAAATGATTTGCAATATTGTTCGTTTGATAATACGACTTAGCACCTTCTTTCTGATCGTGCATGCACGTGTGTGTAAGCGTAGGTGTATCTATATGTTCATGTATTATAGTACACATGTATATCTATACATTTGCGTAAATTAAACATAATCATAATTTACATGCATTCAGAACCTAAATCATCTACATATTTTAACATTGTTCGTTTGTTATAACTATAACCCCTCTGTTCGTGCCTGTGTGTGTATCCATAGGTTTGTCTGTATGTTCATGTATACATGTAGGTATCTATACATATGTTTAAATTAAAATAAGCATAGGTTACTGGCAATCAGAATCTAAATCATCTAAATATTCCATGATATTGTTCGTTCAGTATAAATATAAATCTAAACGTATATATTGTCTTACCTGGTTCTGAAGTAATTCCACCTTTAACACATTTACAAGCAAATTCTCATATTCCTAACAAACGTTTCAATTTCTGTTTTCGAAGTAACAAACACCGAAAGATCATTTAATAGCACAAAATGTATCAATTATCTTGAAATCTGCAATAACTCACCTTATTCTTTGTTTTGACCTCGTTTTCAATGTCGGAATGGTTCTGTGTGAAATAAGTCTTTATCTTCTGTTAAACCTCTAAATGGATTCAATTGCCAATTTTAAATGTAACTTTTGTCGGCTTTAAAATCGGATATTCTTTTAAATATACTTTGGCAGACTCTGAATGGATCGCCGTGTAAGTATTTAAAAAAATTCGTCAGGTATAAACGGTATACAATCCACCAGTTTATATCTATGTCTAATTTGTCATATATTTTTTTCGGATTACAATCTATCCTTTATTGTTTGAGCCATGAAGAAATATAAAAAATCTAAATCTCACACAAGTTCTAGACGATACGATTAGAGTGGATTTCTTACGGTCTGTGAATAATAACTTTATTTTTACCTCGTAGATTGCAAAACCTGCATTTAATTTATCAATATTCCGGAATATTATCAACACGTTCACACGTTATCGGATTGCATTTATTTTTCTCGCGCACTTGTCTGAAAACTGCGTGGGATGTTTTTGTTTGTCTTTTATGTAATGACATGGTCTATATTTTTGTAATAGGCAATTCTATCATGACATTCTATATGAAGGCATTTTGACCGAGACAAGGTGAATCGGTTGCCTTCATTACCGAGTGGTTATAGCACTTTAAACCAAAACATATTTTTTTAGTAGCATAGGTTTGAGCCCTGTCGGAACCTACTCTGATTTTGTGAAAAAGTTGGCCAGTTAACTTGTAGAAGGTCGGTGGTATCTTTCTGTGTACATTGTGGTAGATTCTCTCCTACACCATTAAATCCTGGCCGCCACCATATGGCTAATTTTCAATGTGGCATAGAACACCAATGTTTAAAAACGAAATCAAGGTGAAGATATATTTAAATTAAACCGGCGACAGGTTGGTAATTAAATTAAAATTGGAACAATATGTAAAATAAACTTCATTTGCCAAATTATTTCAAATACTTTTTTATTTGTCAGTTTATCTATTTTTAATATAATAATGATTTATCGATGTAATTTATTTTTAATTATTTAATCAGTGCTTTACTGATTATTTGAACGCTTACTTCTCCATGGTGCCTGTTCCCACCTTTAGACTTCCAGAGGTCCCAGTTTGTCCAATATTCACAAAATTGTATATTGTATCCTGGACATCCTGAAAATCAATATTTTGGTATCTTTGGTGTCTATACTTATATTAGTTATAATATTTTTTTAGATATACCTAAGATATGAGAACACTTTATGACCGTTTTAGACAAAAGTTGATATTTATCCCTATATCACAAATTGTACCACACAATTTACAGTCAATGAAACAGAATGATGTTAATTGTACCTCTTGTCTTAATGAAAATAGACTACAGTTGATTAATTAACAGGTCTTGCTTATTGCCATAAAGCTCTATCAGTAGTTAAAACTTTCATTTAATGAAGGTAGGGGAGTTTCTAAAGGTTTGTCTGTCCTTCATAACATTTTACAAATATTCAACGTTAATATCACAGTTGTATTTCATTAAGTCTAAGGAAAGTTGATGGCATGTAGTACGACTGACTCTCTTTCTATCAATACTTCCTAAGTGACCACCTGCATATGAGGTTTCCCTGTCTTATGTTGTATTTGGTCGCACAATAGTATTTCATAATAATATAAACCGAACTGTATGAAGTGACTCTTGTTTTGTTGTCTAGAACAATATTGGTTAACATAACAGTGAAAGACTTCCGCCAATATTTGAAGCAGTAATATTTATACATGTATCTGTCTGTCTGTAATGTCTGTCTGTCTGTCTGTCTATCTATCTATCTATCTATCTATCTATCTATCTATCTATCTATCTATCTATCTATCTATATGACCATTGACCGTTGCAAGCTAATTTGGCTGATTTGATTTGATTTGATTTTTTGTTTTACGCCATACTAATCAATCTTTCAGTCTTATGATGGCATCCAGTTTTTATTGGTGGAGGAAAAACCCAGGCTACCCGGGTAAAGACCACCGACCTTCTGCAAGAAAACTGGCAAGCTAACATGGTGAACATAAAATGCATTTAAAAATATCAGGTAATATTGAATACAATATGGTGTTATCTACCTAACATACTTGTATATAAACATATTTAACCACAGCAGATTAAAAGCCTACAAGAGACGATGATAATCTTTATGAATCGGTAAATATTTATAACAATGTTTAGTGTTGACATTAGGTATTTCAGTCAAAAGAAAAAAAATTAATGTGTATATATATTGATTTTACTCGGTGATTTTTGTATATATTAAAACATCAGGTTCGCGTTTTAAACAATATTGAATAAAATTTTATATTCTGCGATATATATATATAAATAGGCGTCGGAACCGGGGGGCTAGGGGTGGCTTAGCCCCCCCACTTTTTTGGAAATATAGACATAGGACATAGACGTTTCTAGCGTGTGTATGTGTTTTAAGTTCGTTTAGCCCCCCCACTTTCAATTTGCTTCCGACGCTATATATATATATATTACACGTCTGTGGAACAATAATGTCTAAAAATACATGAGATCATTGTTCAACCGGAAGTAAGCAAGTTATGGGAAATTCATACTACAACAGCTTGTGTCGGAATAACTAATATTGAAATAGAGATAGAGATTGACCGGGAACAATTCTTAAAAAGCAACATTTTTGGTAAGTTGTTGGTTTGAATGTTTGGTACATTTAGTATTTGTTCTGTATTTATACCAACATATGTCTGTTGTGTCTATGCTCTTCATGACTCCATCAGATTGTCTGATTAAAGAGCGATAACTCTTAATACGCTCACTATGAACTCACTAGTAACACAGACTACTTGGTTGTTTAACGTCCCAATCAAGAATCTTTCACTCATGGAGACGTCACCAAATGCCGATGAAGGGCTTAAAATTTTGACCTATACTCGGCACTTACAGCCATTGAGAAGTGAAGGTTCTTTTTTTGTGCCAACACCTACAAAGGACCTCGGGTTTTACTGTCTCATTAAAAATACAGGAAACCAACCTGTCGCCGGTTGGACTCGCGCTACCGACTGAGTCAGGTCGGCTCGACACAGACTACAATATTGGTTTATTTTGCCATGTCCCTTTTAAAATCTCATTATCCTACCTGCTGCTATTAAGTTTAATGCATCCTAATATATTTTACTTGGTCAATCAATGGTATGTGTGTAGCTTTATTTATTTCTCTCTCTCTCTCTCTCTCTCTCTCTCTCTCTCTCTCTCTCTCTCTCTCTCTCTCTCTCCTACAATGTATATATTAATGATTTGTTTGTATTTGAGTATTTGAAAGGTATTTTACGGCACACAAAATGTTTTGTTTTTTCAATCATATGGTGGTGGTCAGTTTTTAATGATAGGTGAGAGAACCCGGTGAAAATGTACCTGGGAAAAGACCAGAGGCATTCCTCAAGTAAACTGACAAACCTTCTCGCAAATATCAGCTTAGGTTCCAGTGAGGTTCGAACCTACAATGACCAGAAGTGAGATACTCTAACCCGCTGAACACTTGGCCATAGAAACCTCCCAAATCTTTTTGAGATATAGTATATGTTATATGTATATGAATATTATACAAAATATTGATGCATCTGGAATCAGTATCTTAAATTATCACGGATCCATTAATATTTTCAGAGGATGGCTTAGTACGGGGTTGAAGTTCCAGATATATAATGCCATGAAGCATGGAATAATGTTACAAAACAAAAAAATCATTGGCAGAAGCTGATCGTGTGAGAGACAGTAAACCACGGTAAATAATGACATGGAATATAAAGAACAAATACATGAACCATTGGTAGTTACTGATATTGAAACAGAAAGTCTATCTCAAGAAATATTGGTAAGTGATGACATGGAACGTGAAGGGACAGTCCATGAACCATCGGTAGATAATTATCCCGGACAAGATCTAGTATCACAAGAAATATTTATAAATACCGATGTAAAACATGAAGAAGTATTACACAGAACACCGGTAGATTCGGATTCTAAGAGATATGTGGAGCGGATTAGACCACAACCAGTGATGGATAGAGATCTTAAATGGAATACTACATCGCATTTGCAAGATTTTAATAATGGTTTGAAAAGATTGTTACAAAAAACATCGGTAGATAGTGGCATTGCGCGAAATGGTGAATTAGAATGCCCATCACTAAAAAATGCCATAGCACAAAGCAATAAGTCACAGGAAAAATTCGCATATAGTGGAACTGATAGTTATCATGTAGGAGAATCAGTAGTAAATAGCAGGTTAATGAGGAATATAAAAGACGAATCATTTGTAGATAGTGACATTAAGTGGGATTGTGTATTACACGAGACATTGCCAGATACTGACATTAGTCAGAGTGTTGTATCACATGTGTCACTGACAGATACTGACATTAAGCAGTGTGGTGTATCACATGAGTCACTGACAGATACTGACATTAAGCAGTGTGGTGTATCACATGAGTCACTGACAAATACTGACATTAAGCAGTGTGGTGTATCACATGAGTCACTGACAGATACTGACATTAAGCAGTGTGGTGTATCACATGAGTCACTGACAGATACTGACATTAAGCAGATTAGTGTGTCACATGAGTCAATAACAGATATTGATATTACGCAGAATAGTGTATTACATGAGTCACTGGTAGATACTGATATTAAGCATAGTAGATTAATAAATGAGTTACTCACAGATACTGACATTAAGCAGAGTACTATATTGCATGAGTCACTGACAAATACTGACATTAAGCAGAGTAGCTTATCACATGAGTCACTGACAAATACTGACATTAAGCAGAGTAGATTAACACATGAGAAACTAAAAGATACTGACATTAAGCAGAGTAGCTTATCACATGAGTCACTGACAGATACTGACATTAAGCAGAGTAGCATATTACATGAGTCAATGGCAGATACTGATAGAAAATCAATTAAGGAAACATCGGCAAATGCTCAGATTGAGTCTCGCAGAATATTACTGGTAGATACTGATATTAAGCAGAGTAGCTTAATACATAAGTTACTGATAGATACTGACATTAGTCAGAGTAGCATATTGCATGAGTCACTGAAAAATACTGATATTAAGCAGAGAGGTGTATCACATGAGTCACTAACAGATACTGACATTATGCAGAGTAGCTTATCACATGAGTCACTAACAGATAATGACATTAAGCAGAGTAGCTTAACACATGAGTCACTGACAGATACTGACATTAAGCAGAGTAGCTTATCACATGAGTCACTGACAAATACTGACATTAAGCATAGTAGCTTAACACATGAGTCTCTAACAGATACTGACATTAAGCAGAATAGCTTATCACATGAGTCACTAACAGATAATGACATTAAGCAGAGTAGCTTAACACATGAGTCACTGACAGATACTGACATTAAGCAGAGTAGCTTATCACATGAGTCACTGACAAATACTGACACTAAGCAGAGTAGTTTAACACATGAGAAACTAAAAGATACTGACATTAAGCAGAGTAGCTTATCACATGAGCCACTGACAGATACTGACATTAAGCAGAGTAGCATATTACATGAGTCAATGGCAGATACTGATAGAAAACCAATTAAGGAAACATCGGCAAATGCTCAGATTGAGTCTCGCAGAATATTACAAGAACCATTGACAGATAATAGCATTAAGACTGACATTATGCTACAAGAAACTTTGTCACATTTTTACATCAAGACATATTTTACATTACCACGTGCACAGTCTTTGGCAGATTCTGAAAAAGAAGCTTTTGGGGTATTAGAAACAGACGATTCTGAAAAATTAGTAACAAACCAATTGACAGAAGCCGACTGTAATGATAAACTACAACACCTTATGGTGGATACTGACACTATGCATAATTGTTTATCAATGAGATCATTAGCTGACATTAGTCAACATGATGCGTTTAAAGAAACATTGTCAGATGATTCCAAATTAAAGCGGGAAAACATATTAGTGAAAAATGTTAAATACGGTAATCAGGCGGACAATCTTTGTATGAAAGGTAAAACTGATATAAATTCAGATCCGGCCCAGGATGCAACATTGGCGATTTACGATACGTACAAAGTAATAAAACATGGAGAAAATAAACCAATCGACAAAGACAATAGATTCCGTCACCATGAAACTGACGAGAGTTCGGAAACATCATTACAAAACGATCCTATAATTTCCAAAACTTCGGCACTATTTGAAAATGAAAAATACAAACGTGGATTATGTAACGCAGATACGGAGCACACATGTTTGTCTGTAATTAGCAAAACTAGCCCGGATGTACTAAGAGAGAATATTGAAACAACTAAAAACCTATTAACATACACTTCGAACAATGAAATGAACTCTAATATGAATGGCTGCCAGGTGATTATCAATTCATATAACAGTGACAGTGCTTGCCCCTTGTGTATTACGTCACAACACGATAAAAGTGTTTGCCTAAGACATTCAACACGAACAGCAAATCAGGATGGACGTCTTTGTTTATATAAACTAAACTTCAGTTCTGTAAAGCCATTAAAACTTTTATGTTATGAAGAACTATCTAAAATCAGATCTGATAGGTTATCTTCCATCATAGACTTAAGCAGCTTTGGTTCCTCGTTTTCCAACACCAATAGTCCTTCCTCTCATAACTCGCTATCACATAACTTTTGCAGCTGCATGTTTTCTTGTATCAATACACATTCTGATAAATCATATAATGAATACAACACCTGTGAAAATTCTAATCCCACCATTTTATCTGATATAACGACAACGAAATTTTCGTTATACCCGGAGTCCGGCAAACGATGTTTAACAGAATCTTCAATGAAACCCGACAAGTCGAGGAGTAAGTATTCGTAATGCCATCTCTGTACTATTGTATAAGATTTTCAGAGAAGCTATTCAACATGTCACATATGTTTCTAAAAGACTTTGCTCTCCAGTTATACTATATTTGATTAATTTAAAGGTGTTCCTCATCTATAAAGATCCATGTCATATGTTTATAGTTTGTTATGAAATCGTTATACAGATGAGGTCGAAAGAAAACTACCTTCAAAAGCGAAAAAGAAAAGACGGAATTCCAAAAAGCTAAAAGTTCCATTATTACATGATGACTCTGACAGAAAAATGAGCAAATTTGCACGGAATATTTCAGTAAGTGAAACATAGGTTTATGTTAACAGGATAAAAATAATACAATACTAAAGTAATACTAAATACAACAATGACGAAATGTGAAAAAGTCAACGTAATACAATATATATTTCTCAAATTTCAAAGTGATGCATTAAGTTTTTAAGTATTTTAATAACAGAAGAGTAAAATATGCATCACCAGCCACTGATCCTCCCCGCCCGCGCCATGTTTCTGCGAAGCGTAGCTAAGTTTAAGAGTCATCTTATGAAAATAGCGTGGTCAAAACAAAAGGTAGAGAGTATTTTTCTTTCTTTATATTAAAAATGCTAGTTTTGAAAAATACATGTTTGGAAGTTGATAAGACATAACAACGTTGTGCATAAGTTTAGAGGACTCGTCCCGCACGCGAAAAGAAGCGGATTAGAATCCGAGTCATACCTAATACTTTGTATGAAGCTGGTCAGTTTCTTCACTAACCACTAGACATAAAAAGCAAAAGTCACAGACACTTTAAAGCCATGTCATGTTTTGGTTTGCTACATTAGAGCACACTAACCGAAATGACATAAATGCAAATTTCGGGCAATTTCTGGGAAGCGTCATCCATCAACTCGTGACGTCATTAGTTAAGAACAAATATTGTGACGTAAAACAACTAAAAGATAATTTACAGAATTGCAGTACTGTCTGTTAACACTGAATATGCTCATATTTAAGTACTAAAACATCGAATACATGAAAATCAAATCTTACATTTATCTTCAAAATCTAGAGGAAAACAAATCTTAACAGACACCTCTCTAGTTGCAACAATTTTACTTTTTCGGGATACAATGTTTTTTAGAATCTTTTCTTTACGTTTATGTTTTAACTACAGGATCTTACTCTGTCTGAAGATTTAACGATCGACAGTAACTTGGTATGCAGTATCTGTTACGAGGTGTTCTACAAACCTAACCAATGCAGACCATGTGGGCATATCTTCTGTGAAATTTGTCTCAGAAAAATAAGTTCCATGAAAGGAAGAGAAAACATACCTTGCCCAATATGCAGAACAACGATCGTGTATTGTCAGCTGGATATAGGTATCGTTGTTTAATTCATTTATTGTCAGAAAGAAAGCCTGCAAAATGCGTTTTATGATGATGATTTTCGCGACACACCCGACATTTTTTTCAGTTATATGGTGGAAATAAGTTTTACTAGCTGAATAAATACTCCTGAGAACGGATCACGGATCACCGGCTTTCTGAAATAAACTGGTAAACTATTCCGACTAATAAGCTTATGTTACAGGGGTGTCGAACCCGTACTGCTTAGAGGTCAGAGTCATCTAACAGGGGTTACGAACCCGTACTGCTTAGAGGTCAGTCATCTTACAGGGGTTACGAACCCGTACTGCTTAGAGGTCAGAGTGATCTTACAGGAATTACGAACCCGCACTGACCAGAAGTGAGAGTCATCTAACAGGGGTTACGAACCCGTACTGCTTAGAGGTCAGAGTCATCTTACAGGGGTTACAAACCCGCACTGACCAGAAGTGAGAGTCATCTTACAGGGGTTACGAACCCGCACTGACCAGAAGTGAGAGTCATCTTACAGGGGTTACGAACCCGCACTGACCAGAAGTGAGAGTCATCTTACAGGGGTTACGAACCCGCACTGACCAGAAGTGAGAGTCATCTTACAGGGGTTACAAACCCGCACTGACCCAGAAGGGTTACAAACCCGACTGAGTGAGAGTCATCTTACAGGGGTTACGAACCCGCACTGACCAGAAGTGAGAGTCATCTTACAGGGGTTACGAACCTGCACTGACCAGAAGTGAGAGTCATCTTACAGGGGTTACGAACCCGCACTGACCAGAAGTGAGAGTCATCTTACAGGGGTTACGAATCCGCACTGACCAGAAGTGAGAGTCATCTTACAGGGGTTACGAACCCGCACTGACCAGAAGTGAGAGTCATCTTACAGGGGTTACGAACCCGCACTGACCAGAAGTGAGAGTCATCTTACAGGGGTTACAAACCCGCACTGACCAGAAGTGAGAGTCATCTTACAGGGGTTACAAACCCGCACTGACCAGAAGTGAGAGTCATCTTACAGGGGTTACGAACCCATACTGACTAGAGGTCAGAGTAATCTTACAGGGGTTACGAACCAGCACTGACTAGAGGTCAGAGTAATCTTACAGGAATTACGAACTTATACTGTCTAGAGGTCAGAGTAATCTTACAGGAATTACGAACTTATACTGACTAGAGGTCAGAGTAATCTTACAGGAATTACGAACTTATACTGACTAGAGGTCAGAGTAATCTTACAGGGGTTACGAACCAGCACTGACTAGAGGTCAGAGTAATCTTACAGGAATTACGAACTTATACTGTCTAGAGGTCAGAGTAATCTTACAGTGGTTACGAACCAGCACTGACTAGAGGTCAGAGTAATCTTACAGGAATTACGAACTTATACTGTCTAGAGGTCAGAGTCATCTTACAGGGGTTACGAACCCGCACTGACCAGAAGTGAGAGTCATCTTACAGGGGTTACAAACCCATACTGACTAGAGGTCAGAGTCATCTTACAGGGGTTACGAACCCATCCCGACAAGAGGTCAGAGTCGTCTTACAGGGGTTACGAACCCATACTGACTAGAGGTCAGAGTCATCTTACAGGGGTTACGAGCCCGCACTGACTAGAGGCGAGAGTCATCTTACAGGGGTTACGAACCAGCACTGACTAGAAGTGAGAGTCATCTTACAGGGGTTACGAACCCATACTGACTAGAGGTCAGAGTCATCTTACAGGGGTTACGAACCCATCCCGACAAGAGGTCAGAGTCATCTTACAGGGGTTACGAACCCATACTGACTAGAGGTCAGAGTCATCTTACAGGGGTTACGAGCCCGCACTGACTAGAGGCGAGAGTCATCTTACAGAAGTTACGACATCTTTATTTGATGCTCTACCAACTCGTTCGCTGATGCTTGTAAAAATGTATACAAAATAATTGCAATATTATGTATCATTATTGTTAATGTAAAAAAAAAAACACTTTGTATATTCAAATATCTTACAGATTTTAATTCTATAGTCGCCTAACGTGTGTCATTAAAGAAATTGATTCGTCAAAGTATCTTTATATTGTTAAATATATTTCAAATTCACGCTTAATTGTTGATTTTTAATATTTTATTCATGGTTTCCATTTCAGATCTTAATCAACACATTAGAAATCTGTATCCAAGACAATATTCTAAACGGAAAAACGACGAGAAAATGGGGAAAGTGAAATTTACATCGCTTCCTTATACGCATCCATCACCGAAGACTCCACAGGTCATCAAAACGTTGATATCTCGTAGAATACGTGCTGTGGAAAATAACTTTGTGAACTCGTGTAACTTTTTATCAGTTAAACATGTTTTATTTGGATTAAGTGTATTAATTGTTGCCAGTTGTAATTTTTGTCTTGGAGTGGTCATTTTTGTATGTTGTTGTTTTGTTCACATTTATTATGAATTAAAAGGACCTAGAAGAATCAGATAAATTAATTGCATAAAACAAGATCTTTGATGTGATACCTGTACTATATTCACTGTTCGATTGCTGTTTCCTTAAACTATTTTGGTTTGTTATAAACTTTCACTTCAGATTGTATTCGGTGTACAGTGGTTACTCTTTGGTCATGAATTTAGATTTATTATTTGGCCTTATATAATACCACTTTCCCTTTCAAAAATCTATTTAAAGTTAGAGGTCAACTGATGAAGTCTAATTGACAGACACGATAGTCTTGAGCACTATAACTTTTGTATTATGTTTTTAATATTTAATGCAAATAGAATGATAATCAATTCATTAGCTTATCTGAGCGGACAAACATATCTATGGCACGTGTGTATTCAGTTAGATAAATTGACACGAAGTAGCATGGGTGGATTAGTTTGTCAGAAATATCAAGAGTCTCCAATTGGAATACACTGACTTATTTCTATACAAGTATGTATTGACATATGTTGTAGCATAAATGGATTATCGTGTTTAAATTGAGAGCGTTTTGTTTTTTAAATCATGAACAAGCTATTGATATTTGCTTTTGTCTTTGTGATATTTTATTCAATGCGCAAACTTGGTATTTACTTTGTAGTTTGTTTGCATTCATGTTGTCATGTTCCTTAATTCCTGTTCTTATAATCGAACGTGCAGTGGAACTATCTGTCATTAACGCTGAAAGAATTATGATATGTACGTACAATTTGTGCAAAATAAAGAAGGAGTTAAAAAGGGAAAGATAAGCTTACCATATTTCACAAATATTATTATATCCATAATTTTATTGCACCGCATTGTAATGCATAGACTTTACCTAAGGAAGGTTGCTGGTCTTTCCCTGGGGTAAATTGTTCATCGATTTACAGTATATCTAACTTTAATTGATTTTTGATTTGAAAGAAATTAAATATTAGTACATGTGCATGTTATGAAAAAATATTGTACTCATCTCAAATTTTTACAAATCGAAAATTGGTAAATCACACACACACACGGTCGTTTAGTGATGTATCAAGAAGGTCCCCAGTGAACACATGACCTTGAATAACAGGCAATTTCCTCATATAAGTCGTGCAAACGAGGTGGCCCTGTATTTTCATGGTGTTTACTTTATGCAGCATTCATGTACCCGGCATGTCTAGGGTACTCAATCTTTATTTTCACTTGAAAGACTGAACATTTATGACTAAATTATTACAAATGCGAATGTTAGACGGTACTTATCGGAAGGAGACATGTGGCAGGCAGTTGAAGTGGTGTCTCAAAGGGCTTGTTGGCAAGGCTCTTGGTGTGTATCATATGGTTACTACTAGAGCCTGGGCGAGATTTCAACAGTATGGATCAGCCGTAAGGCGAAATGGTGGGGCAGATTGACAATATATATATATATATATATATATATATATATATATATATATATATATATATATGATACGATCAATACGGTCAATGATACGATATCGAGTTTGTCAATAACATATGACGTACCTTGTTATTCAAAATACATGTTATCCGCTTATAAAATATTGATCATATAATCCCAGTTTACGTCAAATATTTGGTATAATCAATATATCTTAAATGACAAACGTGTGTATTGAATAAACTGTCACGATGTCAATTATCCTTTTCTAACTTTTCCTTTTTTTTCATTGATGGTCAATAAGAGTAAACGTTTGGATAAATTGCTCTCATATTATCGGAACTTGAATTTCCAGTTATATTTTTTTACATGTTTGGCTAGTACATGCATATATAATATAGAATCTGAATGGTGTGTGTGTGTGTGTGTGTGTGTGTGTGTGTGTGTGTGTGTGTGTGTGTGTGTGTGAACTTCAATGTTCCATCATGATAAAACCGATCACGTATAAGTTGGGTTATTCGATTCCATTATTTTGTTTTTCAGTTTGAAAACTATGATATGTAAATATAACGAATGAACATTTGACAGAATGCATTTATTGTCAATATGGAATCCGTTTGAGTGACAGATATATATTCCTGGCGCCATTTATACAAACATATAATTATCCATGGCGAAGTAGATCTAAATTGTTCAATAAAATCTTTTTGTTTCCTCTAGCGCTTTCATGTCTAAAACAATCTTCAGGAGGATGTATTAATTGTAACTAAGTGTTACTGTGACGTACTATGATGCGTTATAATGACGTCACAATAGTGTGACGTGAGGCAACTTCCCTTGTCGTTTATATATATATACACCTCATGGTGTATAAACTTTTCACAGAAATTTGAAGGAATTGTTCACACAACAAAGCAACAATTGACTTTTATTCATTACAAGAAAATACATTTTGTGAGCATGCGTCGTGAGTAAAATGCTGAACAAGAAGTTTTCAACATATGAACAATGTGTTAACAAATAAACAACTTTTATCAACAAACAGTTTTTGCATCAAACCACATAAATACATTTCTGATAACGTTAAAACATTCAAATAATAAATTAAACATTTTATATGCGTTATAAAGTGTTGCGTTAAGTACGCTACGGTAAATGATTAAATGGAAATAGGAATAATACAGCACATAAGAGTTATCTATAAAATCCCTAAAACATCATAAAAATTATGTTACCAGATATTTTAACATTATGATCTCATGGCTATTAATCACAAGCATGTCAACACAATTACATCAATAACGTGATGTTAGTAAATAATAGAATCTACCCCTACTTCGAGGGTATGACAAAGGAATCTCAATCCGAGGGTACGGTTATAAAATGACGAAAGTCATTCAAGAATCTTATCCCAAGGATTGAGATTTCTTTTGTCATACCCTCAATGTTGGGGTTAATTATTTTCCCCCCATGTTTTAAACACAAGTAGCTAGGCTTCTGTATGTCGATCTATGCAAATAAAATCCAACTTTATGCACAGCATTCTAGACACCACAGACACCATGCATCATAAGCTGTATTGTGAGGCAATAGTGCGTGTAGCTTGTCAATTCCCTAGGGATCGACAAGGAAATCATTCCCCGTTAAATGAACGAAAAATCTGTGAACAATGGGAGAATATGTAAATCTACATGGTCGAATTACAATCTAGCGTGACGTGTAAAGAACGCGGGTAAACTGGCAAACTTTCTTACAAATTACAGTGGAACTGGAACCTGCCCTGAACAAGAGTGATATACTTCATAGTTCATACCGCTCGGTAACGAAGGCCCCTTTCTCCACAGATAAAACATATTTCATATCTACTTTGTAATGCATAGGGAAATATATGAAGTTTAAATCGATAGTGGTTGTCAAGTTATTTTTAAATGATGTTGTGCATCCCTTGATATATCTTAAGTTATACCGTACATTTAAGGTCTGACGTCATCATAAGAAACCAGAATTCTTCGTAAAAGGTACCATAAGTTCAAAGTAATCTTAAAAAACTTAATAAAAAATTAATGATAACACATTTCACATAAACTAATCACAGTAATTTCATAGCTACTGTAATAACACAATTATATATACACTTTTACAGTTCTTTCTACCATTTTGTATCATAAAACAATCCTGTTAACTAGATTTCAAACATCATTCTTTGCATTGTTTTTACAATAGCATCCCCTAATGGGACGCACTATGATGAGAAAGTGATATAGCATCTACGACGCATTGTATAGTATACGTGTATATCCGATTCTATCTAAATAAACACATGTAGAAAAATTTCCCAGTTTCAAGCTTTTTGGTTATTTATTTATTTATTTATTTATTTATTTATTTATCTTAATTCCAGTAGTTTGGCTCATCAAATATATATCAAAACAAATGTTCGCGAAAATAAATATTTGACCTTCGTACCTTATAATCGTTGAAGGAGCACTTTTAAATCTTATCAAAATCTTTTTATAGCTACCTTATTTCCACAATTAAATAACATTTTAACTCTGTCAGCATTACAGATATGTAATCTCATACATATGTACACTATAAGCCACTTAAAATAGGATACTTTATAATCTTGTGATCCTGTACAACTATTTGAGATTAACCTCTCTCTCTCTCTCTCTCACACACACACACACACACATATATATATATAATTTATATAATACTTTTAACTCGTATAAAGTAGTTATTGTATAAAGTTTTATTTCCCTTTATTTTTTACCATAGAATAATTCAGTTAACTATAAAGATGATCAATTCGGGCAAAATGATGCAGATTTGCTCTGAAATATAGACGTTGCCAAAGTAACTGATTATTTTCTGACGTCATTTACCAGGAATACGTATCATGGTGCCATCCAACGATACAGTACAGCAGTTGTTCTGAAAGTGTCTATAATGACGCACGGTGTTTAATAATATCTATGATAACGCATAAGACGCTTTGTCAGTTCATTGTATAAGTTATATAAACCTAAGCACAATTGTTGAATCATAGCCATTTAATGGAGTATTTTTATTTAAATCGATCTGTCCATGTTCAAGTTCCAACCATAATTATACATATTTGACAAAAATAATTCTGACCATACACCCGAGTATATGTGATAGAACACCTATAGACAAACGGTATAGCGAACGTAAGACAGTATGATATGGAGTTGCCGAAATATTGCCATTGACCCGCTAGAGGACCTAGACCCCTTTCCTACACGTAGTCAAGTGCTTGGATTCGCCACTCGTAGATCAATTTGGTTTATTAAAACACGCTGAAGGAGATTCGGGACTGTCATTGCGATTCTTCATGAAATTCATCTATGACAAGAAGGCTAACAGTCTTAAATATCATATAGACTCAAACATTTAATTTAGTGCTCTTCAAGTTCAGCATGGTAGAAAATATAACATTTAAGAAAATATATGAAACTTAACTTTAAAAACATCTATCTTCACATACATAATTGAAAATGAAAACAGGTAAACATCGATGTTCCTGATCAACAATAAAAATGTGTTCTTACAGTATAATCAACAAATGTATATTCGGTTGTCTCATGGTAATTATCATTTTAGACTCACAACTAAATCTGCACGCTGTGTAGTCAGAATTATTACGACAAAAATCTAGATATCAATCGTAAACCTGCACAGAAATTCCGGGCACCGGATGATTCCGTTTATAACGTCTGTATCTCCGTGCTAACTTTTTCACACAGTTTAAATGCTTTTGAAAGTGGTCCACTCCCTGGTTACTGTTTCCGTGCAAGAATTCCTTCACGGACAATCCGGGCTGTGTATGAGAATCTTTTGAATGTTTTCCGATTGATTTCACTGATTTAGACGATTCTGTTGTTTCTGTTAGTGATGATTTTCCTCGTTGTTTTGGCTTAGTTGATGACTTTGATAACAAAGGTAAACTGTCTTCCTCGCCTGAAGCTTCTTTTGTCTCAAAAAGTAATTTTCTTAAATCTTGATATTCCTGTTCTTTTTCTTCGTGTTCGAATGACATTCTGTTCGTATCTAAAGACAAGATCGTATATCCTGGACGTGCACGAATAGTTTGTTTGGAATTAAAGTCCTCAATACTTTTTACAAACGCGGGCTTCTTGGCACTTTTTCGCTCTGGTATTACTTCAGTACTCAGTTTCTTTTTCAACGGAGATGGTGTCGGTCTATCAGTCATCATCTGCTCTCGTGTAGATGGAGCTTTGAACAACCAAGATGGTGTGTAATGTCTGCGACCAGGTGAAACTAGTTGACCTCTGTTTACACCGGAAGGTGATGACACTGCCATAGTTGTAACTGCTTCGATCCCGTGTTTATGCAATGTGCACAAGGCCAGTGTAATCCTCTGCTAGTAGCAGCTAGTTACCTGTATTCCGGTTCATATTTACCTGTCAAAACGTTAAAGACAGCCAGGTTTGATTCATTTGTTTAAAATAAACTTCTTTTAAGATTAGTCCTGATCCAATGCAAATATAATAAACATATAATCTTTCAGCGTCTATTGGGATTAAGGTATCAAATAGGAATTGAGTTGGAGATTTCTCCATGGCATAAGCGATATGTGTGTAACAGAACAAATTCGATTTACATGAATTACAAATGCTGTGCGATATGACTATTGAAAATACATTCCTCGTTCTCTAGAGAGAGCACGCTTCCATTGTCCTACATATATTATTTAAATTTCACTTTCATCGTCAATAATTTAAATGCACCCCGGTAACTGAAGTGTTCTAACAACTGACAATGAGAATATTCGATTTTTCGATAAATTCTTTCTCTTTTAAGTATTTCCACTGCAGAATAAATAGTATCTACTAATTGTAATAAATGATAGATAGATAGATTAGATAGATAGATAGATAGATAGATAGATAGATAGATAGAAAGGCAGATAGACAGACAGATAGATAGATAAACACCGACAGACAGACAAACAGACAGAGAGACAGACAGATAGATAGACAGACAGATAGAAAAATAGAAATTAGAGCAATAAAATATGCGTTATTGGCAAAATTAAGCACATGCAATCATGAAATCGATTTTCCATAATCTCTCTCTCTCTCTCTCTCTCTCTCTCTCTCTCTCTCTCTCAATTTGCTAAATTTACCTTGCTTATGAGCTAGAATATCTACAAATAAATTCATAAATATTTATATCATAATGTAATCACATATCTAAAAATACGAGGCATGTTCACACAAAAATATTACTTACATATACGTTTGTATTATGTCATTTCTGTTTTTCACACCAAGACGCCGTTTAAGATGAAATTTAAGATTCCACCGTAAATAGTGTCAATAAACATGGAAAACATTGTCAAACCTATCTGGATTTAGTCATTCGAGTGAATAAATGACTATACTTGTACCAAAATATCCTCTATAACTCAACGATTCCAACGTACACACTTTTGAAAATACAATCATTTACTTACGCCTGTGTATACAATGTTATTTATATGCGTAAATAAACCAAATATTTACTTAACGGAAAAACTTGACAAACTCTTTATCATACTACACATGTTAAGGAAATATAGGTAAATTTACAACCGTTTAATGTATGAAGTTTTTATACAAAGACAAAAATACTTTTTTATATAAACAATTATTATTTGTGGTGTTGTACGTGTATTTCTTTCAATGACATCAAATAAACTGAAAACCTTCATTCTTTGTGTCTCGTTGTCAAATAATTTTTATTTCACATGTATGTAAAGCCTACCTTCAAAACGCATCTAGCCTTTACATAGAAATACAAACCCGAGATACCAAAGTATAAATCACCCGGATATCCCGAATACATATACAAATTGGATGAATGGAATGAAAGAAAAATCAATGTTATATATATATATATATATATATATATATATATATATATATATATATATATATATATATATATATATATATATCATACAAAGTGAAAAATGTGGGTCTCTGATGACGTGTGACGTTTGTTTTTGTTGTTGTTTTTGTTTGCATTTGCGTTTGTGTATATGTGTATATCACGTGTATACTAGTGTGTAAAGTTGTTTGTAACGAGTTACAAATGTATGCTTACCTCATAAAAACTTGATGACATGTTAAAATAAATCACCGATCATTTTAAAGTTTATGTATAGTAGTTTAGAATTCTCAATCGTCGGAGTCAGTTGAACATCTTTACAAACATTGAGTTTTCCCTACTATTTACTGACATTGTCTGCCGCATACTGAGACTAGTGTTCAAACATATTGAAATTAACTTTGATAAAATAAATATCGACTCTACAGTAATGATAAAAGAACGCACACATACAATGTACATGGAAACAGGTGCTATATATATCAAATATCAGTGTTAAAGTAATATGTTATGTAACTTTAAAATAGAAAATATATAGTAACAGGTGCTACATGTATCAAATATCGGTGATAAAATAATGAAGTTGTTTTTTTTCATACTTTGACAGGCCCTAGTACTGTCATACATATATCTTACATAAAAGTTTAAAACGTTTCTCATTTCTGTATATTCTATGATAATAAAAGGACCTCAAAATAAGAAACCCTAAAACATTGTAAAAGAATTATGTTTCAACAAAATTTTACAAGATCGATTACAAATACCTACAAAGAACTGTTATCAAAATCAAACGTCCGACCACTTCTTATATTACGTCATTGCATCTAATTCCAGTATTATTTTCACAAAATACCCTGTCTATTATAGGGCAAACGCTGTCATCTCCTTGGAACTTATTAGTTTAATGTTAAAGTAATATCTTAGATATTAGTAAAACAATTTACAAATCATACTGTCAGTCAATCCGTCGTGAGAGTAGAAGTACACACGCCGAAATTGATACACATTATTATACTTAATTGATAGTGAACAGACACACAAAAGTTCAATAATAACCATGCCATGTCAGGAATATTGGAAACAATTTCATATAAACTTTGATACCTGGTTACATAATAGTATTAACATCAATGTCGTAGTATTTATTATATTTAACAGGGAATGATTACTCCTCCATGGCACCTGATCTCATCTCTAGATTCCTAGGGGTCCGTGTTTGTCCAATATTCACCAGATCTGTATATTGTATCCTGCCAAAAATCGTAAGTTGACGAGAAAATAAATATATATCTGTCTTTCTGATAATCTATGATAGAGTTTTATGTTATTCTCTGTGATCACAGAAACATACAAGTATAATCATAAAACATTGTGATTGATATGATTTCTGAATCTTAATTCACATCATATTTCTTTATTTATTCACAGACGTATCAATATAGTTTATTATTTATACAGACTTACATTAATTTCGCGAAATCAATATTTCCTCAGTTTTGTCCATAAATTTTACAAAAATTAAAATCGTATTCAACAAACTAAACCCAATCATTACATGGTACACCAAAGTATATTTACATCGGATACTGTAGAAGTTATCAATTCTTAATACTTGTGATTTCTTAAGCATTCCAGTCGGAGCACGCAATTCGTGTTGCTAATAAATTTTACTTGTAAAGTTTCATTTTAAAAGCCATGACAGTAAAAATAAACTTCAAACAATTTGACTGTGTTCGAAATTGATATCTGTATATATGCATTAGGGATATAGCTGCTGTAATTTATGGTTCTTTTGATTTATATCGTACTATGTAAAACAAAGTTCACAGTATACATTTTTTTAAATCGCAGAGACAGACATATTGTTGTTTCAATAGGTTTATCGTGTTGTATGATAAATAACTCGCAGTATACATGCTTACAGTACGATGCAATAAATGCAGTCAAACCCGTTATGTCGACATCGGTTATCTCGAATTACCCTGTTAACTCGAGGTCAAGTGCCGGTCACCGCAATTTTCCTTCTATATCCTGCATTCTTAGAGGAAATTTGAATTCCAATTTTTACAAAATGATTAAAAAGGTCGGAAAACAAAAGAAATAAGTACATACAAGCATTAAACTACTGTCAGTTGGCACTCGTGAGCTTATGAATACCAACTTGGAAGAGCAAATCAATCATGAAGCGCTACGTTCTCCATGGGTTCCCAGTTTGACAAATCGCCTTTGGTGGAAATGATGGGTACTTCTGTCAGGTTTTTTTTAGAAAGTCTGGGATTGGAATTGGCTACCTTATGACGGACCACCTTGGGAAAGAGTAGAGGACGTGATCTTTTCTGTCTTTCATGGACTGTGATAAGTTCAGATTTCCCAGCAAGGCCAAGGACATCATAGTTCCTGAATAGCTACAGCTGTACCAATTCAGACTAGTATTGGATATACTTTTGAAGATGATATTCCACATCATAACTCACAATCTAAAACCTATTATTCAAGTCAGAATTTATTCAACTTCAGCTAAATCACTTCAGGAAATTATGATTGACTGCACAGGTTTGAGCAAGCAGGTCTAAGTCACACTAATGACAGGTACCTTTGTTTTATTGCGTTCGTAAGACACATTCCTGGTTTTCGACGAATGAATCCTTATAATTGTGTTGGCCTTAAATTCCCTGTATTGTTGTTTATGTTGAGATCGGATTACATTGTACTGGAGAGCACCAAGTTATCTTCTTCTTTCATTCTGTAACCAAAGGATAGATTATTACACGTTTATTACATTTCGTGATGCATACTAGTTGTACTTAACTCTTCGACAGATTGGATATTGATATCATCTGAGCTGCTAGTACTTGAACCTGTTCTTCATGACTGAGAGATCCTTTAATTATTGACTGTGTTCTAATGATGATATGGTCATATAATTCATGCTGTCATCTGCAAAGTCTGATCGATGATTGATGTCCTCTCATCATTGGTGCAAAACATCAGCATCGATGCATTAGTTGCCCTAGTACTGTTCCTGAGGAACTCCTGGTTTCACTGGTATTGATATGTTAAGATGATCCCATCTTCTTGCACCCACTGATCTGCTGTTGTTAATGTTGGTGGTGGTGGTGTTAACCAGGATTTCATCCCTTTGTGGATGTTGCTGTCGGTGGTGGTGGTGGTGTTAACCAGGATTTCATCCCTTTGTGGATGTTGCAGTTATTGTTGGTGGTGGTGTTAACCAGGATTTCATCCCTTTGTGGATATTGCTGTCGGTGGTGGTGGTGGTGGTGGTGTTAACCAGGATTTCATCCTTTTGTGGATGTTGCTGTCGGTGGTGGTGTTAACCAGGATTTCATCCCTTTGTGGATGTTGCTGTTATTGTTGGTGGTGGTGTTAACCAGGATTTCATCCTTTTGTGGATGTTGCTGTCGGTGGTGGTGGTGGTGGTGGTGGTGGTGTTAACCAGGATTTCATCCCTTTGTGGATGTTGCTGTCGGTGGTGGTGGTGGTGGTGTTAACCAGGATTTCATCCCTTTGTGGATGTTGCTGTTATTGTTGGTTGTGGTGTTAACCAGGATTTCATTCCTTTGTGGATGTTGCTGTCGGTGGTGGTGGTGGTGTTAACCAGGATTTCATTCCTTTGTGGGTGTTATCGCTCACTCCATACTAATCTAGTTTCAAGAGAAGTATACTGTTGGGAACGGTGTAAAATGTTTTGCTGAAGTCTGGTATAAGTACACCCACCTGTTGTCTGCTGCCAGTGTATCTACTAGTTTCCTTTACTATGATGATAAGTTGGGTCTCACGCTACCGGTTCTTACGGTATCCATGTTAAAAGTCTGCTAGGAAGTTATTAGCGTCTGTGTGTTTCAAGATGGACGGAGAAAGTATTATACACCACCACTTTGCACGGTATTGAAAATAACGTGATCGGTCTAAAATCCAAAGGTTTTGATCTATCCCATTTTCAGTCAATTCTGTAATATTTGCTTTTCTACAATGATATGGAACAGAACCCCCATAAATTCCAATGATTTGTCGACGTGCAATTCCCTGTAAAGTGTCTTTAATGATTCTGTATGTCTGGTACACTGACAATGTTGATATCAAGTTGTTGTCAGTATTGAATCGCATCTTTCCTTCTCTGTTATTTGGATGAAGATTCTGTTTTATGTGTCACTTGTCCTCATGTCAGGTACAGATGCCAGGTCATCTTGACATATCTGAATACCGATGAGAATTGATAATTCAGAGCTACAGTTTTACACTTTCTTCTTTTTTGACACACACACACACACACACACACACACACATGAAAATGTCAAATAATAAAATTCCATTGTGGTTTTAACTTTGTTTATTTCGTTGTTTTCATATACCAATGAAATTAAAATCATGATGAAGTTTTATATAGATTGCACGTAGTAAAAGTAATACATTTCTTTACGAACATGCTGTTCTAATTTCAACGAAATGTAGGTCTGTCAACGAATTTGTTTTATTCTTAAAACAACTAAACTCTATCCTCACGAAATTTTCTGATTCTAATATATATATATGTATTATATGTATATATATATATATATATATATATATATATATATATATATATATATATATATATATATATATATATATATATATATATATATATGGGAGCCAGGCGATTGGTGCCGTAGGTCGAGAGTTTGATCTCCAGCCGGGGCAGTGTGAGTTTGTGGGTGACTTTTTATTTCTGTATTCGTGCTTTATGTATGATTTATTTACGAAGATGGGTATTATTTCTAATCCAAGGTCCATAGTAAATTTACTATGTCATAGTGATATTTGTACTTTATATATACTTATATTTCTCTACACTACATGCATAGTAATCGATCCATCGTCATTTACACTAGGATTAAACACCTTTCATCTCTATCTTCTATTCTCATGTTCGGAATTCTACTCACCGCTATCGAAACATTCATTTTTGTGATAGCGTAGATGACCAAGTGGTTAGGATGTCGTGCATGAATTAATATAAAAATTAAAAAAAAGGACGTCGTGCATGGCAGCCAGACGATTGGTGCCGTGGGTCGAGAATTATTTTACCCCTGCAGGGGCTTGGTTAACTTATAAGTACCATGTTGTTTCTGTATTTATTGCATATATATATCATAAACTAAAAAACTATAATATACTATATATATATATATATATATATATATATATATATATATATATATATATATATATATATATATATATATATATATATATATATATATATATATATAGTTCACATGGACTTTGTGTAGTTCCATAGTTTTATTATTATTATTATTGTTTGTTTTATTTATATACATTTGTATATATATTGTATATATATTGTGTATATTTATATCTAATTTCAGCTTGAATTTTTCCCTCCTATACGGTAAAATTGCCCAATTATATGGCTAAAATTGCCTAGTAATTTGTTTCTCTCGTGTGGAATAATAAACCCAATGATTTGATATGATCAGTTTTCTCCTCACTTAAATTGATGGACACATCAAAAATATATATCACGAAGCGCCTGCGAGTAACATTTGATAGATTTTTACTGAGTTTCTGTGGGCATAGTTGAACTATAGATATGTTATGTGCACAGTTTAACTAAATGGGTGTGCACAGTTTAACTATATTGTGCGCACAGGCCTGTGTAAGCTATATTGTGTGGATAGATAAGCTATATTGTGCGCACAATATAGGCCTACCTCAACTATGCCTACAATATATCCTAATCTATGTGCATAATGCACTTTATCTGTTGGTACAATATAGTTATAAACAATGTGCACAAAATGACTAAAATGTGGGCACAATATCATTAAGCTGTACTCAAAATAATAATTGTTAATTTTTAACTTAACTTTGGGCACAATATAATTAAATTATATGCACGATATACCTAATATGTGCACACAACATAATTCAACTGTGTGCGCAACATAGTTAAACTGTGGACACAAACTGTCCGTATTATATAGTTACATTGTGCGCACAATATAGGTAAAATTTATCTAAACCGTGTGCACAATAAAAGTAAATTGCGCTCACAACATAATTATTACTAAACCCTTAGCTCAATATAACTGAACTGTGTGCGTAATATAAATAAACTGTGTGCATAATTTAATATTTATTCAAAATTTTGCGCACAATTTAGTAAAAGAAAATACTGTATCATATAACATGTCACCAAAAAGGTTCCGTATTGTCAAATACAAATACATCGGGATCGGCATTCATTTATTGGCAAATCGAAAGAAGACAATGTCATGGCGAGCTGCAGTCGTCTGATCATCCAGTCTGATTGGGATCAAGTTTTACAGTAAGTATGCAGTTTGTGGTTTTAAAATAAGATGAAGCGTATGGGCGTATTTGACTTGAAAATGTCTGCCGAGCGATCGCATGACCTTAAAAACTTTATTCAGTTAAGTTAGCACTGGCAGATTTTAACTGTAAGGGGAAGTGCAACACGGGACCCCCCGTTTTGAAAAATTCAAAACGGTCCTTGACCCCTCGCCTCTGAATGCGCGCACTTTCGGCACTCGCATTTTGTAAAGATAAAAATTATAAACCCACCCCTCCTTTCAAAAACATCATGGAACAACCCCAGTTAGTCAATAGCTTTTTGAATAAGTATGTGACAAAATATTGATGTGCGCTGAATACAAAATAATGAATAGTCAGAATAAAAAATATAGGCTCACTACACATGTACTTGTTTCTATCAGTGGGGTTTTACTGCCGATTTTTGCTATTGTTACATAATGTAACATTGATAAAAGAAAATCATCATGTTATGTATATGCCTTGTTAGGTATTACTTCAGACTGGGGAATAAGCTAATCCATGTGGGGAAAGAATTCCTTTTGCACCCATACTCATAAAATACCCAAAACATAATAAAATGCATAGAACATTTAAAAGTGATACCTTGCTTGGAAACCTCTTTAATTGCATCAATGAAATGTATCTGGAAATTGATAAATAGATTTAAAAGCATTTTATTTTTGGGTAATATTTAAATTGGGTGCTAAAGAGGGTAGGGCGATTTACTGAAACAGACCGAAAGAAACTACAATTACTGAAACAGACCGAAACACACCACAATAACTGAACCAAGATACAAATGTTGTAGTATAGATATTTAAAATGTGTTTTGTAACATAATTTAAGTATAATTATGACTTAATTATCAATGAATTTCCCAAACAAGACCGAAACAGGCTAGATACAATTACCTCAACAAGACCGACATGTTTTAGTAATTGTAGTGTGTTTCGGTCTAGTTTCAGGGATTTATTTGTTAAATCTAATCAATAATTTTACATAGGTCATGTTACAACATACATTTTAAATAATGTTTTAAACATTCTGTATCCTGCTATGGTCATCAGTGTGCCTTTGTGGTGTGTTTCGGTATTGTTTCTGTCTATTTCGGTAACATTAGTGTGTTTTGGTCTTGACTCTTGTTTTGGAAATTTATTCGGAATTAATCCATAAATACTCTTAAAGCAGTTTACAAATTACATTTTTAAAATATTCGACAACATATATTACAACATTTGTATTTTGGTCTACTAATTTAAGTGTGTTTCGGCCTTGTTTCGGTAATTCAAGTCTGTTTCGGTAAATCGCCTTTCCATGCAAAAGGAAGCCTTACGCCCTTTGGGAATTCTGTCAATGGCCATTTTCTTATGCTGCATTTTACTGGCGCCCCAGAACAGAATCCCCAAAGCGATTATGGTATAAGCCTTTGATAACACAATTTCATTTTTTGTTTACCACAGGATGATTTTCAAATTAAAGGGTCAGTGATTATTCATGTCCATATCTAGTAACCTTCCTTTATTTTAGGGATACCAGAAATTTTGTTATCTTATTCTAAGGTATTTAGATTCATTGCATGTTTCTTACTATCAGTCATCTAATCATGATCTAATCACACTAGATATATATGTCTAAATACTAGAAGGTGATGTCTATGTTAACTGCATTTTCATTTTTTTCAGAGAATCTAATGAAAAAGTATGGATTTCGTATAAAACAAATGGTATGTAGGGTTTCTGAATGAGGTACAATATATATTGAAGATTCATATTACCCCATTTTTGGAACTTTTCTGTAAAAAGAGATACATATTTGCATTGTACCTTGGACATACATGGATAAATTTCTGTTTGTTTCCTTTTTACATCATGCTTCATCAGTTTAAATGGAGTCATTTGAATAACCTGCGGAACTGAAAAAAATTACAACCATATTTTGTCACTGTAATACTTGAATAATGAATTGTATTCACATTTCCCTGTGATGTCATCAACAATTTTGCTTACAATGTATAAACCCTGTACACAATAGAGACTATCTCTCTTATTGTACAGTGGATGCCGATTGATTTATTAGTACACATGATATATTAGATTATAATGAATCATTCTTGCTTTTAAAACTTAATTAATTATATCTTGATGCACTAGCTGTAACACTTACTTTGTTAGTGAACCTGTAATCTTTCTCTTTGTCACCTTTTAGTCTTTCACTGATTAGTGATATGAACATACACTCACTGGTGAATGATCTCAGGTTGTGGAAATCATTTAAACATGTCATATCTACCATAAGAAATGGAAATTCATTCTAGGTCTGATACTAAAGATCCATGACTTTTAATCCTGACATCGTGATGTGGCACTATGCTTTCATCACCTACACTGAATTGGATCCTTTCCAGATTAGACAATAAGATTAAAGTTCAAACCTGAAACTTTCTTTGAGGAATAAAATTATTTTTTATTTGTTGCAGTTTCACCCAGTATACATGGAGAGCTGCAGAACCAGGGATTATCAGCTGAAGGCATTCCTTACTTGAATGGATCTGATGGGTTTACAGTGGAACAAGTCACAAAGGTAAAATGGATTTGTCCACCCCCACAAAAACTATGGACTCTGCTTCACATCAGTGATTTTAAAAGTAGGGAATAAGTTAACTCATCTACAAATGAAAAACAAAGGAGTCTACCTAAAATCATTAGATTTTGATATAGTCTGATGAAAAAAATTCAGGTTATTTGATGGAATGTTCCAAATTAAACCTGGACAGGACAAACAATGTGTCTTCAGATCTCTGATCTTGAGGGAATTGTAAATATAGGTTGTGTAGTAATTGCTTTAAATAAAATCATTTGCCTAAAGTTAATTACTGTATTAAAAAAAATTAATATAAGGTTTTGAAATATGGTTTATTTGCATTTTATTGAGAATTGGATAATAAATCTTAAATTGATTATTTTTTGTGGGATGTGTCTTACGGGAGTGTCTACACAATTATGAGTGATTTCTGATTCTGGATATATACATTTGTGTGTTTTTAGCTCACCTGAGCCGAAGGCTCACTTGAGCTGCTGTGATCACTCCCCATCCGTTGTCCGACATCCGTCTGTAATCTTTTCATATTTTGGATTTCTTCTGTGAAACCATTGAGGGGATTTTGATGAAACTTGAGAGGAAGCAAATGCTCAAAGTCCTTTACCATGTTTGTAGTTTTCAGTCAGATTGGCCCAGGGTTGGATCCAGGGTGGAGCAGAATAGGTCCCAGAAAGTACCCCTCTTTAAAATCTTTTTCTCCAGAACTGCTGCGTGAGTTGAAAAACGAATTGTTTCTGAGTGATCTACTTGAATGACAGCCTCAGCCAATGTGAGTAAACGGTGCTCGCATTTGCTCAACAGACTATATAGGATAACTTCAGTTACTGGTCATAACTACTGTGATTGGATAAATTTGACAAAACCTACTCCTTGTAAATATTCATTAACTACAAGAGATTTTGATTGCATGAGACCACAGGTAGGACAGAGCATAGCAATTCTGGACTGTGGTTTTACAACGATGCATGGATGTATGATTCAAATTTGTATTTTTCATAGAAATCGTAATATTAAATTTTGATGCATTTTTGAGGTCTTTTCAGACTTTCATTTTTGCATGATTTCCTCCATTATCTCCCCTTGCATTCACTTTGATGCATATATTTAATGTGTTTTACTTGTAATTAGGTGAAGAAATGTTTTTGTGCAAGAATTTTGAAGAAATTTAATTTCTAGAACTTTTTATGACTTTTTTAAGACTGCAAAAAAAAAGAGGGGGGTGCATTTTTCACACTGTCAGCTTTTGTTTCAAACAATTGAAGGAATTTTGACGAAACTTGAAAGGAAGCAAGGGCTCAAGGTTCTTTACCAAGTTTGTGGTTTTCAGTCAGATCGGCTCAAGGAGTTATCAGAGTTAATCGGGGTGGGGCAAAATATGTTACATAAGGTATATTGATTTAAATCAATGTGATGAGATCTCAGATATGGTCAGCTATATTGATTTAAATCAATGTGATGAGATCTCAGATATGGTCAGCTATATTGATTTATGTCAATGAGATGAGATATCAGATATGGTCAGGTATATTGATTTATATCAATGAAATGAGATATCAGATATGGTCAGGTATATTAAATATGTCAATGAGATGAGATATCAGATATGGTCGGGTATATTGATTTATGTCAATGAGATATCAGATATGGTCAGCTATATTGATTTAAGTCAATGAGATCATATCTCAGATATAGTCAGGTATATTGATTTGTATCAATGGGATGAGATCTCAGATATGGTCAGGTATATTGATTTATCAATGAGATCAGATCTCAAATATGGTGAGGTATATTGAGTTTTCTCAGTGAGATCTCAGTTGAATGTAATTATGTCAATATGTTATAGAAGTTTAAAATGTTCATGTATTGCTTATCTCTGAGGTTCATGGTGTTTCTCAAAGTGATATATCTTGTTTTCTATAGTAGTTTCAAAATACTGTAAAATATTTAGTGAAAAAAATCCCAATTCTATTTAAAGACTGCTGTTATAATCAATTTTGATTCAATGCAGGGAGAAAAGGTATTTTTAAAGAAATTCCATCACATCTAGATTTACATGAATGCAAATTGTTTCCCAATTCCACATAAATTAATGATATAATTCCAAATTTTATCATCTTTATCATTTTCCCAAAATTGACAGAAAAAGGTCAGGTACATTTTTAAAAGTTTGTTTGATTTGAATTCATTGAACATGTATTGTAAATATAATTAGTTGTACTGTCTATTTATTTACACATTTACATTATTTTTTTCAGAAATCTGTAACAATCAAGTACAACAATGATTCCACTTCCTGTTCGACCACTTTCCTTGCACCTCAAGTATCCTATTCAACAATTCATGGCGGTAAGAAGAGTGTAAGTAACTTTAGTGACTGTACTTATTAACTCGATCACAGAGAAATGTAATGTGAAATGTATTCTAATTCTGACAACATCTGACAGGCAATATAAATTGCTGAACCACAAATTACCTAGTAATAACAATATATGCAAACATTTTCAAATATCTTTACTCTAGTGTTGTGATAGACATAGTTTGGGTGAAACACCCTCATGTCCCAGATTCAACTGTTTTGTTTTCTTTTTTTTTTGTCAAAAAGATAAACCGTGAATATTTATAAATACAATTTATATCTATATCATTGTTTTATCAGATATATAAGATATTTTGAGAGTGATACCTGTATAAACTACATGGCAAATTCAGAAATAATCATTAATTACACTAAAAACAAGCAAAGTAAGACACTTCTATGAATTTTTCAGTAATTAAAGTGATTGGAAACTTGTTTTGCCTACATTTTTAAAAATATATATAAATGATATTGAGATAATTAATTTCTTAGATGATCAACTGCTCATGAAAACTGATTATTAATTTCTTTGTTAGCAAGCTAAAGTCTCAGGTTCAAGTCTGAGAAAGGTTAAATCTAAGGACTGTACTACATGGTACAACTCCAATGCATCAATCAGTGTAGTTTCAATGTGTCACAGTTAGGCACTTCCCCTACAGTTGGTGATACATACAAGTGAGAAATGTTAGGTGGAACAATACAAAACATACAGGATTTATATATAACTTTGTCATTATAGCAACACATTTTTCTGATACATGTATTTTAACATAGGTGTAGGAATCGGTGGAGGGGGTTGGGGTAATCCACAAACAAGCAAAAGTTCTTATTTTATTAATATGTAAGCCTATGCAAATTTTTTCAACCCCCCCCCACACACACACACACACACACACACACACTCTTGATTTGCTTTCTATGCCACTGATCAATAACAAATATGGGTCCTTTCTGTGTAACTTTAATTTGACTCGTAGTTCATTACCCTATAAGTCCAGAACTTACCAAAGAAACAACTCACATCTTGCCAAGAACCAGCTCTCACAATGTCAGAATGTATGGTCATTAAAAGAGAAAAGATGTTTATCCAATATCCCTATGTAAAATATTAGTCTCACTCATATATCCATCACAAAACTGAAATTTGTGACCTAATTACAGCTCCTGGCAAGAATTGATCTCTAGTCAGTAAATCCTATGGTGTAAAATATTGTGATTCTAGGTCTCTTGTTTGGATGTTTCCTCCGGAGGATTGGCTGTATCTGCAGATACAAATGGCAAGTTAAGATTATGGCTGTCAGAAACTGGGGAAGTCCGGGTAAGTCTTTACTATTTATTACTTGTTGTTTTTTCTTGATAAACAAAGCACCTGTTTGTTATATCATTGTATGTGTTACACTATTTCACTCACTGCTGTTTATCAGTGATGGGGAAAAGATTTCTAGATATTGAACCAAACTGATAACAATTGACCAGGTACATTGTATGATGCAACATGATACATGCTTCTCTATCTCTGTAATAAGTCCTTTATATGGAAAGGTAAAGTAGAACCTGTCTTTAGAGACCACCATTTTTGCCACTGAAATGTGCTCTTACAAGACATGTGGTATCTAAAAAATAGTTTTATCTAAAGGATTTCTTAATTATTGGTTTACAGAGTGTGGTCTTACAAGACAGGTGCTCTTACATGTCAGTGGTCTTACAAAACAGGTTCTACTGTATTTTTAATTAACTCGTGCACATTTCCGTATATAACACATGGAAACTCTGTCACTCATCTGTACAGTGTTTAGGTATCTACCGGTATTGACATGTTGACAAAAGTATAAATGTATGAACTTAGCCATGAGTTTAATTCTGCTGAGGAAGCAACATTTGTGACAGTTCTGTCATTTTCATCTGGAATCAAAGTACTGCAAGTACCCTGAGTGCTGAAAAGTATGAAAAGTACTTTGTTATACTGGATATATGTACAAAATGTATATATATATAAAGAATAAAAGTGTAGCTCTCAGTTTATCACTCCATTACTAAAGTTACCAAGACCAAGATGTTAAGGTTATAGGAGTTAATTCTCTTTGTACATCAACAGACTTGTCAACTATTTATCTAGAAAGTTTTGTATGATATTCTCGGAATGTGACTTGGTGTTGTATTAATTATAAAAGGAATCCTGCTGTGTCTGTTGCATGGCTGTATAGTTTTTCTCATTTGCACATAGTGCTTTAAAATCCTTACGGTGATGCAATTTGTCTCCTTTGTATTCATCATACTTTGTTTTCTTATTGCCCTCATCTCTACATTTACGAATGTATGTTCTGGTATGATGGCATATACTATACCGGTATGTTATAGTGAGATGTCATCATCTGTTGTTAAGTAACATGAAAAAATGAAATCCTTGTAATTGATGGCTTCAACTTTAAATTTGCTTATGTTGTTCTTCTTCTTAGTGTGAGTAATAATTTGGGAAAGTATTATTATTTAATTTATGAATTATTTTATTTTGTACTTTTTACACTATAAATATCATTCTATTGCTAGAAAGAGAATAAGTTTATTTTTTATAAGTGGTTGATATAATTTGGAAATTTAATTCATGATCAGATAAGATGTAAGCTACCATTTTCACAACTGTTGAAAAGATTCAAAATTATGTTTATGGCTTTTGAACAGAGAGAGTTAGTCGGACATATGGGAGATGTATACACCTGTAATTTTTTCCCGTCTGGTATTGTTGTATTAAGTGGTGGGGCAGATATGCAGCTGAAAATTTGGTCAGCAGAAACTGGAAAGTGTGCTGCCACAATAACAGGACACAGAGCAGGTACAATGAATATTGTTATTCTTTGTAGATCATAATTCATATTAATGTAAGTCTTAGTTCTGCATTCATATTGCAAAATGAACTCAAAGGCTGGCATGACCACTCCAACAAATTGACTACATTGTATGCATTATCAAATTATCCCCAGGATAAACACATGCAATCATAATTAGGAGGCTAATAACAAAGTGATTAATCTATTTTAGGCAAAGACAGATGATTAAAATACCAGAATAGCAATGTACTCCAATTCATTTAACAATGTAGCTCAATACACTTACTGTCCGCACGGCTCACTTCAGAAATTGAAAATCTTTGATATTTAGAATGCAATGAAGGCATAGTGTATAATGAAGGCTTCAGTGGCTGAAATAAGTTAACGAATAATTAAAATGTGATCACTCATTATTATCTATTCAAATGAATGAGAAAAAATGATAAAAAAAATTGCAGGATTGGTCATTCACAATGTCAAAATGACGTCCAATGTGGAAGGAATTCTGGCGTGTACTCAATGACATCAGTTTTGGACAGTTCAAATATTCAACTGGTACACAATGTACTATCAACTGCTAAGGCAGTCTCAGCAGTCAGCAGGCTACTTGAATGAAAATAGTTTAGATAACAGAAGAAGTTAAATTATATATAAATCATGTTTAAAATGATTGATGACTCCTTTTAAACAAGCAGTGTGAGTGATGAATGAATAAAAATAAAAGGTTTGTTATTCACCCCTTTCGTAACATATTGAAATGTGATTTTAAAAAAGTGACACCAACACTGAGCTATTCATTAAGTATGGGAAACGGCCTAGTACCAAAAACAATTTCTGGTGATATCAGATGCTTGGTTTTAAAAATTGAGGACTTAGTGCTGCATTTATTAGACAACTTTGTTATTTGGAAGGGAGTGACACTTGTGTCATAGGTGATATAATAAAAGTACTGTGGACAATTTTCAGATTTCCAAAGTGAGCCAAGCAGACAGTAGTAAAGTAGCCCCATTAGTGAATTTTTGAAATAATCTTTTTGGGAAAATACCAAGATACTGTAAGTTTATGGTCTTTGATTTGTGATGTTCTCCATAGAAATGTGTTAAGACTACATTTATGGTCTTTGATGTGAGGTGGTAATTGAAAATATAGCAATGTTCAAGACTGCATATTAATTAATTGTCATTGATCATGTTGATGTTGGATGGTTTCCATAGCAATGTACAGACTATATACCTATGATCTTTGATGTGAGGTTACCTTCATAGCGATGTGTCATTTGGCAAGGTTTCACTGAAGAAAATGTTCAGTGAAGTATATCAAATTATTTATTCTAAATATAAAATATTTTTAAAAATTTATATTTTTTATGTACAGAATGGTCCACACAATGAACAATATGTTAAAAGCCAATTAGTTTTTAGGAGTTTTTTCATTAAATGTGAAATTCTTCTTTTAACCATTTTTCTTACAACTAGGGGATCACTAAGATGGGTTTCTAAAAGAGTCACTTGTGTAAAAAATGAAGAGATTTCTAAAATGTAATTTGAAATCAGAAAGCTACTGTATTTGCGATAAAATAACTTTTTCAAGGAATTTTATATATATAAATTATTTTCTTTTTAACAGGGATTTTAGATTCAGCGATCGTAGGCCGTGGTCGTAATGTAGTATCCTGTAGCAAAGATGGTACAGCAAAACTTTGGGATGTTGGACAACAACAGTGTTTGGGAACATTTTCGGAAATCGGGGGAATTGTAAACTCTTGTAACATTGGACTGACTGCAAACACTCTGAATCTTGAACAACCTGATGCTGAACCATGTATGTAATTCCTGGGTTTTTTTTATGTGGAATCGGTACAGGTCCAGTAAAAGGCCCCATTCCCAATGGCAAAATGTAATAATTTTCCCCAATATGAGGCCAAAATATTCCCAGTCTTGGTTAGAAAAGAAGTGTCTTCAATTCAAAAATAAAGAAGAGAGTGAAATTGAATATATTTGAATTTTCTTGCGCATATAAGATACAAAGCAAACTTTGTAAATTTGAGGCTGTTCAAATTAGATGATTGTTTGACTGTTATTTTTCGCTACTCTAACAATTGTGCATTCATATGATGTTGGCCAGTTTATAATGATGGAAGAGTAAGGATATTGGAAAAGACCACCAACCAGGTACTAGTAAACTGGTAGACTGCCTCACACAGTCAGCTTATACTAGTACACTGGTAGACTGCCTCACACAGTCAGCTTATACTTGTAAACTGGTAGACTGCCTCACACAGTCTGCTTATACTAGGTAGACTGACTCACACAGTCAGCTTATACTAGTAAACTGGTAGACTGCCTCACACAGTCAGCTTATACTAGTAAACTGGTAGACTGACTCACACAGTCAGCTTCTACTAGTAAACTGGTAGACTGACTCACACAGTCAGCTTCTACTAGTAAACTGGTAGACTGCCTCACACAGTCAGCTTCTACTAGTAAACTGGTAGACTGCCTCACACAGTCAGCTTCTACTAGTAATCTGGTAGACTGCCTCTCACAGTCAGCTTATACTAGTAATCTGGTAGACTGCCTCACACAGTCAGCTTCTACTAGTAATCTGGTAGACTGCCTCTCACAGTCAGCTTATACTAGTAATCTGGTAGACTGCCTCTCACAGTCAGCTTATACTAGTAAAATGGTAGACTGCCTCATAGTCAGCTTATACTAGTAAACTGGTAGACTGCCTCTCACAGTCAGCTTATACTAGTAAAATGGTAGACTGCCTCATACAGTCAGCTTATACTTGTAAACTGGTAGACTGCCTCACACAGTCAGCTTATACTAGTAAACTGGTAGACTGCCTCACACAGTCAGCTTATACTTGTAAACTGGTAGACTGCCTCACACAGTCAGCTTCTACTAGTAAAATGGTAGACTGCCTCACACAGTCAGCTTATACTTGTAAACTGGTAGACTGCCTCACACAGTCAGCTTATACTTGTAAACTGGTAGACTGCCTCACACAGTCAGCTTATACTTGTAAACTGGTAGACTGCCTCACACAGTCAGCTTATAGGAATTGGACTTGTGCTTACTAGAGGTACAAGTCTTAATGATTTAAAGTGTAAGGCTCTTTCAACTTCGCCACAGTGGCCACTTTATGTCCAAATAGAAGAAATAGTGAGTAAATACTAAGGACCTCTGTAGAATGAGGCTCTAATGCTGCTAAGAAATACTTATGGAAAATTAAAGGTGCTCTTAAAAAGTTTATATTAATTTTATGGACATATTATAGTATATCCTCTATCCATCTGGTTGTCTGTTTGGTTGTCCATCTGTCCATTAACTTTCCTTGTCATGACTTTAATAACATCATTCCTTCACCTTTTTTATGAAATTTGATCCATAGATTCAATGCCAATATACCCCAGAAGAGTTCAACAAGGACCTGTATGGACTAAAAACATGGCATTTCTAAAACCGAATTCAAAATTTAATAAGCTACTCGGTTTAAATCTGCTACAGAGGTCTAAAAAAGTATTCATGTTTAACATTAATAATTTCACTAATTTTCTGAAAACTTTTATCTTTTCCATACACAACAGAAAATATGTTGGAAGGGTATTGGAGTTCACGAACAGCTATCTTATATCATTTCTGATACACTTTTTAGTTATTTTTGTTCAGCACTTCAATCAGTTTTTACTGAAACATGTGTTTATTTGAAAATAAAATTTTGACCTTACTTTCTGACAATCTATAAAAGGGCACCTGTAAGTCAAGATATTGCTGTTATAGCCGATACTGCTGTTATTCAACACAAATTTTACATTAGAAAGATTTTGGTTGGACTTGACTTAATGAATGGCATGACTTACATGGACTGCTTTTAATGCACCCTTATCACTAATTAAGACAGTTGTTTTGCTGTCCAAACACACAGACCAAAAAAAAAATGATTTCTTTTTCATGTTTGCCCTGTGTAAGTCTCAGATTTGCAGGAGTCTGAAATTTTTGGAAATGGATCTTCAAAGTGTCAGTTACATTCTATTATTACTTCTCTGTTGGTAAAACTGGGGGAAGTATTAGGTATTTTCATGATTTTCATGATTTACCACCCTTTGTAGCAGGTATCGATTGTGATATCATTTGTCTGTATGTAAAATGAGAAAAGATATCATTGTAACGTCATATGTTTTTGTGAAAACGACATTGCTTTCTCATGTAAAGACATGGCATGGTTTTTTTATTTGTCAATATTTGATTGCAGCAGAGCGAGAGGTTCAGACAGAAGGTAAACTATTACTTCTTGGTTGTGAAAATGGAACGCTACAAGGTTTTGGTCTACAAAGTAGAAAAAAGGTAGGTTATACATCTAATATTTCATTTTGCTGGTTTTTTGCTTCTGCATTTCCTATTTGGCCAGTTTTTAGCTGCCCTGGAAAAATGCTTATTTTTTATTTTTAATACTTTAAGTTAAAGCGATATGAGCTGTCGTAGGTGAAAAATTTTACATGTCCATTTAATGTAATATTGTATCTCATATATATCCCAAAGAGACCATCTGGTGGTTAGGATAACAAACGCATGTGTATAATTGCAACAATAATGCCAAACATAAACTGTATAATCAGTTATTGTTTGTCCGCCATTACTTTGAGCATTGCAAATTAACTTTCGGTAATTTTTTACGAAGATTACTGAGTGTCCAATAATCTCGTGCTATTTGTAGTAAATATACATTCTACTATTATTACCCTTTGCGTTTATTTTTGTACATCATCATTTCATACCTAAATCAGGCAAAGTTGGTCTTTTCCTTCGTTTCAAAACATTCGTTTCTGAAATTGTCCATGTGCCGGGTATATTGTGTGATCTCAACCCATTTTTAACTCTCCCATTGGATTCTCAGCTTTATCATACTTGACACATATGGTCATAAACTGCCCAACTCCATCGACTATGGCGGCACAATTGTAAAACATGAGGTTAGCAATATCAGCATTTAGGGTAACATTAAAGATTAGAAAAAATATATACATATTTTACATAATACATGCACTTTCCAGTAAAATCACATCCTGTATTTTAAAAGTAGAAAAATAAAAATCAACCGACTTTAACATACACCGATTGCGTAAAAGGCCCAGATTGCTTAGAGGCTGAGGGCGTAAGGGACTAGACCCCCTGACCGAAATACAGAGCACATTTGATATGTCGAAAGAGTTAATCTAAAAGGTCATTGCATACGGAAGTACAGCTGAATTTTTTAAGGTGTGGGAAAACTTTAATTTTAATAAAACAAATAACTTTGAAAAGAAGATCTTTTACAACATTTCACGTGTATGATAATGTATTTGAACACACATTTTATCATATTCTCTACTATATGTCAGGGAACAAAAGTCATCATTGTGACAGCTTATATCGCTTTAATAGAAATTGTTTGATAAAGAAGATCAATTATTTACTTTTAGTGTCAATAATAAACATAGAAATGAAATTTCAATTGTATAAAACTTTAGGGTGTTGCACACAGTTACACTGTGTTGTGTAAACAATGTCCTGTAATTTATTGTTTAACTGTTTCGATTCTCTTGTGACTTCAGCTTTTAAAGAATATCAGATAGCTGAGGGTATTATTTTAGTAGGTCTTATAGTCTAAATTATGACAAAATAATGATGGCTGTTTCTGGGGGTCCAGTTGGCTGTTTGTGAGGATCTAGTTGGCTGTTTGTGGGGTCTAGTTGGCTATTTGTGGGGGTCTAGCTGGCTTTTTGTGGGAGTCAAGTTGGCTGTTTGTAGGGGTCTAGTTGGCTGTTTGTGGGGTCCAGTTGACTGTATGTGGGGGTGTAGATGGATATTTGTGTTGGTCTAGTTGGCTATTTGTGGAGGTCTAGTTGACTGTATGTGGGGATCTAGTTGACTGTATATGGAGATCTAGTTGGCTGTTTGTTGGGGTCTAGTTGACTGTATGTAGGTATCTAGTTGATTGTATATGGAGATCTAGTTGGCTGTTTTGGGGGTCTAGTTGGCTGTATATAGGAGTCTAGTTAGCTGTTTGTGGGGGTCTAGTTGACTGTATGTGGGAGTGTAGTTGGCTGTTTGTGGGTGTGTAGATGGATATTTTTGTTGGTCTAGTTGACTAGTTGAGATTTAGGGGCATTTTGAATGAGGCTTAAAACCAAAGTTCAGTTTCACAAAGGGCATGATATATTGAATAACTCTCATTGCTGTAGCTTAAATTTGTAAAAAGTGTAGTAACTGTTCCTTCACCAAGCGCTCTGGATACACAGAAAAACTCACAGGACTTTGGAATGAAACTTAAAGCACAGATCTTGTGACACAGAAGCTGTGGCATGTGAAAGTTTATTTATATAACATGTGACATGTGAAAGAACCTGACACTGCATTGGTGTGAGTCCATAGCACAGGTAAAACTTTGTGGCACTTCCCTTATGACTGGCGATGCTTCCATATTCGTGAAAAATTCCTCTTTGGAGATGAAACAACAACATAATAAAGAAACAAATGAAAATGATATTGATGTTCATTCATTACTATATATTTTTATTTTTCAGATCTTTGAGCTGCCGTGTCATGCTGCTGTAAATTGTTGTTGTTTTGTATCTGATACTGTGGCTGTATGTGGAACTCAAGATGGGCATATCACTGTTGTTGACCTCCGTAACCATAGGTAACTAGAGCCTTGTACAACAAACTATAGAAATACTACGGCAAAAAAATTAATAAATAGCAGTAGTAAGACTTCCAGATGTTAGTGATCAAAATAAGATTTTTATAATATTTTGATTTTGATAAAAAATGAGTCAGAAATAGACTTTTTCTTCCAAAAAGTTAAAAAATTTTGGAGTTAGATACTGTTTGTATCTTCATGAATGAAATTTACATTTTCATGTACATATTTATTTTTAGAGTGCCATTGAAAGAGTGGAAAGACACACGATCAGCTATTTTATCTTTTTCACCATTTAGAAATGGATTCTTCACCAGCACAGGTCAGTTGCTGCAGAACTTGTTGAAATTTATGAGCTAGAGTCAAACTTATCTTACATTCAAGCTAGGAAGCCATTATCAGAAAAAGACATCTTTAAAAGGGGCATTAGCTGTGTTTAACAAAAACTACTTTTACTACTTGTACTTTAGGTGCAATAACAAATAAGAGCTATACACAGGCATGAAAAATCTTATATTCCTATATGTTTTGTGAAAAGGCCAGGTCCAGTGTGGTATGCATATACAAATAGTAAGGTTGAATTAATCAGTTGCGAGTGAATAATTGCCAAACTGGGTTTCTCAAGCAATTTTCACATAATATATTGGGAAAGAATTTTTATGCCTGTGTATATCTCTTTTTTTTTTTTTTATTATTGTTTATCAATTTCTAAAAGTAGTAAAAAAAAAAAGGAAAGAAATTTTTTCCTAATCAGGGCTCACATTAGATAGCGACGTGGGCGAAGTTGCTCTGCATCACTCAAAGTCGCTGTCTGTTTGCCTCAAAGGGAAGTTCATGTCGCCTTGCATTTCGCCAATGTCACTCTCGTGCTGTCTTGACTTTTGTTTACAACTGTAGTAGCAAGTGATTAACACATGATCAAATACAAGTAAAGTTTACCTGTGGATTAAAACTTGTTGTATACTATGCATAGCTGATCTGGATTATTATCAATTGGTGGTAATTATAAATTTTGCTTTAAATCAACCCTCATCTGGGTTGACGAGTGCAACAGGATGGTATAGCCTTTCACACCTGTGTGTTGTTTTTACAGTACTGAGGCCTCCAGCGATACAATCAGTATAATGCTATAGAAAATTGTCACACTTAATTAAGCATACCTGCTTTTCATTCTGCCTTAAAAGATGCCCAATCAACATCAGAGGGGTGTTATTAATTCCTGATAATCCTTTAATTAGATTTGAAACTCGGAAAATTTCACCACATGTTGATGATACACAAGATGAAGAAATGTTGACATAGGGCCGCTTATGTCATTGCATTTTACATTGGATGTTCTCAAATTTCAACAGTACTTATAAAATAAGAAAATAAAATGCCAATACTTGTAAAATAACTGAAAAAGATATTGTGATTTTCAATCGTTTGACATGTAAACATGTTGTATGCTTGTGCAACTCACGATGATTACTTGGTGCTTGTATCACTGATGATAGGGCCCAAATTAATCTTGAAAATAATTAATGCTGTAAAGCAACTACATAATTTAATGCAAGTATCACATTTTGTAAGTTATTAACTTATTAACAGTAATTTCTGTTAAAGCTATTTTTTTTAACCCTCCCCCTCAAAAAAAAAAAATACTGGTAAAGTAAAAAATTCAATCAATCAATGATTCTCTGCTGATTTTTCATTTTGATAAACAATTATTATTGATTACTGGGGTTTTACTGGAGAAAGGAAGAATTAGATTATTCACACTGAGTCTTTGTGAAAAGTAAAATGTGATGTAGGCTTTATTAATTGTGAAAAATTCACAAAGTATTTATGTAATTTGAAATATTTCATTATTCAATCAGTAGATCTAGTGTCATATAAAGGGGAAATTGGATTCCTTTACATTTTAGATTTTCTTATGAGTCAATTTTTTTAGCCAATTTATGGAAAACTCCCAGTTGTGTTGTGTATAGTATCCCCCCTTCTAAAAAAAGGCAATACATATATAATTCTTAAAAATGATTAACAGTATTTCCTCTCCCTTGGTTTTTAGAAGTCTCCTTACTTATGTGAGAGGTCTCCCTCCAACAACTGGAGGGTGAAGTGAAGTCTCCCTCTTTCTTAGACCCAGTGTGAGGCCTTGCTAATGCCTCTTTAAAGTTAGGGTTAACATCTAGGTCATAAAGGCATTGTTTGCAGGATTATGCCATCCATATTAAAGCATCACTCTTTTAATTCCAAAGTCTCTCACCTCTAGCCAGATCATGGTCAAGCATAAGCTCACTATGTGAGAAAGTTTCACAGTGTACTGAAAATTGGTGGTCCTTTTATGGGTTGTTGTAACCAGGTTTTCATAGACAACCATTAAAATTGGCTGACACTGTAGAACTAAAACAATTATTGAAAGTGCATAAAACATTAAATAAAAACAAAAGCCTCTATCACAGATATAGGTATACCAAGATAAAATGGCACATCCAAGTTCTGTTGCATCATTGTAAAACCACCGTCCGGAATAGCTATGCTCTTTTGTACCCGTGGTTCTGTTGACAACCAAAGTTATACTGTTTATTTTCTTAAAGTAGGATTGTACAGGTTAAACATTATACCTTGCTCAGTCTCCAGGCACTACAGCGGTTCTACTATTTTGTGTTGATTAATAGCCTGTCTCCCTTGTTATGATCAACTTTAGACTTGTCTTGATAAACATGTGCCAGTTTGTCTCAGTACAGCTGAATATACTTGCATGGAGTTACTGGCCTTTATCTTGTGTTATTTTATAGTGTACAAATATAGAATGAACAATTGAAGTAATCCTATGCATCAGGCATAATGATAGATTTTTAAATGAGAAGTAACCAGTATATTTCATCTACAGTCTTACTGTTTTTCAGTAAACTATATTTTCTTATTTCAGTAAAACTCCAATTACAATTCTATTTTAACTGAAAGTAGCAGGGGATCTATAGTCAAATAGTTATGAGTTTGCATGTGTTGAAGTTTTTCGTTTGTATTCACCTGTTAACAATTTCTTTTTCATAACTAAAGAAAGTAATTATTACATTTCCAAATAGAGATAAACAGGATTTGCTGGGGGGAAAAAATTGCACAAAATCTCCAACGTAGCTTTTATTTTTATTACTGTAAATCTGTTTGCTTTCCCCATCATATGCAGAAAGAAAGTGCAGTTTTTATAATCGGTTGTATTGGACTAATCAAGTTTTATCATAGACTGAATAAGTGAAATATTAAAGCAGATTTCATGGTTTGATTTTCTCTTACAATATTAATTTAGATTCATGTTATTCCCTTGGGAATATTTTTTTATTTACCCTTTCTTCCCTACAGACCATAATATATTATCTCTAACAATGGGACAGAGGATGCCATTCAGATACTGAGGGGTGAAAGGGTTAAATTCTTGTTTTCCACTTTTCAAAATGTTCTTTAGTGTTATGTACATGTACTAGTTAAATGTCAATCATTAGAGTGAGTGACATCCTGGAAATCATTACACAGAATTCTGATCTTGCCTAATTTCTTGGATGGCTTCCTGATCCTTGGTCCAGAAGGATACAGATCTTACATGATTTATTTCAATATTTTTGCTACAGGGGATGGGTCCTGCTTCTTTGTAAATGAGCAATATGAGGTTGCGCTAGAACTAACGGGAGCCGACTGTGATCCTGTGTATGGAGTGTCGTGTGACAGATCTCACATTTACACCGGATGTAGGGACGGAATCATCAGGAAGTATAATGCTGCTTCTGGAGGATTGTAAAGTCGGGGTACGCAGATCAGCATAACAAAGATGTCTCACACCACGTATGTGATAATCCATATGCAATGGCTGCTTTGGTAAAGAACACCAATACAGTTGAATCTCATTATCTCCATATTCAAGGGACCACCCATATTGCCTCAAGGTATCTGGATTGTGAGATAACTGAAATTTTGATTAACAAAATTGTCTATCTATAAATATCAAAATCTACTGATTAACTTTGACGTTTGACTCATCCGATTTCAATATAACGAGATTCCTCTGTATATCACCATCGAGTGTGATATGTAGACTTTTATTGTGCAGTTACACTCAATGTATGAAGTTTTCAGTATAATAAAACGCTGACTGAGTTACCAATACATTCACATACCTACAGTATTGTAGAACAAAAATGTATGTACATATCGGCTACTTTGATAGATTAATAAGTCTGACAAAAGATACATAGAACATTACATCAGAAAGCCTATAGGAAAAAGATTAATGATTTATGTTGTTGTGCATAAAGCTTGAGTTTGTCTTAAGTGATCTGCTAGTAGGTATATGATAAGAGACAGCTTTATTGATTTTTAAATGGTAAAACAGGTCCGTTGTTATCATCACTGTAATATATATATATATATATATATATATATTTATATATATATAATACATGTTATCTTAAACGTGTTGAAAAGATCTAGAATAAAATAATAAAATATTTTTCACTGCGTAGCGACTTTTTCATCTTTTGTTATTATTTGTAGACTTCACTTTTATTATGCACTCTCTTTACAATATATAAACATATACAGTCCCAAACATACTTTCAAGTTGCATTTGCATCACAGTATTTTTTTATTAATTCTACAAAGTTTTTAGAGAAAGAAATGAACCCGATATGAAGTGTAATTTTGAAATGAGCTGCGAAGATGTTTGCTTAGTACTTGGGCAATGTATTTGCTATAGACTTTAGGGAGAAAATCTGTAACAACACAATTATATTTCATCTTTAGGATGATTTGAGCTCTGCTGGAATCAAAGCTGACAAGTGTGGCATATATGAATATTTAGGGTTCCCTAATGTAAACTTTACATATCTGTGTCTTTATTATCTGTATGTGGTGTTTATGAATCCAGAATGATTCAATACATTGGAGGTTGCTCCACTCTCTATCATGTCATATATGGGAGTGAGCCATTCTGGCTCAGTCGGTAGCTCTTGATTGTGAGGTCGAGAGTTTGAGTCCTGCCGGTGGCAGGTTGGTTTCCTGCCCTTCGAATAAGACAGTAAAAACCAAGGACCCGTGTTACATTAGGTGTCAGCACGTGAAAGATCCTTCACTGCTCAATGGTCATACGTGCTGAGCATAGGCCAAAATTTGAAGCCCTTCACCGGCATTTGGTGACATCTCCATTTGAGTGAAATATTCTTGAGTGGGACGTTAAACAATAATTAACAAACAAATATATACAGAGGCAACATAGTTATGATTTTTTGTTTGAATGTTAATATAAGCCACACTCAACAATTTTTCAGTTATATGGTAGCAGCCAGTTTCTGATACTATAGGAGAGAACCCGTTAACAATGTTCCTGGGAACACACTTCTGCTCATCTGCAAGTAAACTGGCAAATTTCTTAATACATCAATTTATATCAGATTTTGTAAGGAAAGTTTGCCAATTTACTAGCAGAAAGCCATTGTCTCCCCCCAGGTACTTTGTAACCGGTATCTCTCTTCCATTATTTAACTGGTCACCACCATGTCACTGATAAATTGTTGAGTTTGACATAAAACAACATCAATACAAACACCTTTAAAAATATACACATATAAGTCATGAGAATCTGACTGACAATATAATTATATAGAAATAATTTATAGTTTCATATCTAAGATGGTGCCTACATTTCTGTCTCATCTTGATCTACCAAAATATTAACAGGCAGTCCAGAAGATGGTTTTCATTTGTGAACATTGGAGAAACACGGACCACATGACTGTATATTTTGCCCATTATGGATACTTTCATATCCAACCATTGGAAAAAAACATAAAACATTCATTTATTCAAATTCCGAAGCCGAAGGCTCAAATGAGCTATTGTGATCACTCCCTGTCTGTTGTCCGGCATCCATTCGTTAAGTTTTCATATTTTCGACTTCTTCTCTGAAACTACTGAAGGGATTTTGACAAAAAGTAAGTGCTCAAGGTCCTTTACCAAGTTTTTTGTTTTCAGCCAGATTGGCCAAGGGCAGTGCAGAATAGGTCCCAAAAGGTACCCCTCTTTAAAAATTTTCTCCAGAACCACTACATGAGTTGAAAAATGGATTGTTTCTGAGTGATCTGCATGGATGTATGATTGAAGTTTGTATTTTTCATAGAAATCGGAATATTAATTTTTGACGCGTTTTTAGGTCATTTCAGACTTTGTCATTTTCATTCATTTTTGCATGATTTCCTCAGTTATCTCCCCTTGTATTCACAATGATGCATTAAAGTGCTTTACTTGTATATAGTTGAAGAAATGTTTTTGTGCAAGAATTTTGCCGATATTTGATTTCTAGAATTTGTGATGAATTTCTTAAAATAGCAATATTTATATGTCTTGGCCAGATCAGCCTACATGTACATATTCTTCTTGGTCCTTTTTCCACATTTGTAGATTGTTCTCAGGTGCGCGGTTGAGGCCCTCTTCGGCCTCTTGTGAGTGTAAACCACGATCAATCTTATATGGAAGTCCATGGCAGCTGTAATATAATTGTATGGCGACTGTCCAAGAAATTCATTTTTAACGAACTCCTACGTGAGTCCGTAGTCTTGACATCATATGTACAACTGGAAAGCATTCGTTGCCTTTTTGATCAATTTGATGTACATCCTGTTTATCTTTTGTTAGTTTCAAAATATAATCTATTTCAATTTCTACTCTAATTTGTTTAGCTGTAATCGTAAATGTCGGAGTATCCTAATATGACACACCATTTGTATTCTAATTTAAATGAAAAACAAAGACAGAAGTTTTACTTATCAAAATCTCATTTTTCATTGTTGTTGAAGTCCTAATCAATACCAGATAACATGTTATGGTAACTGATGCAGTTTTGTACTTTTTCACATTGAAATGTGGATAAATTTCCATATAATTGATTGATTTTATACACAGGGAAACTCTTCTCACGTTACACCAGCAGATGCAGTAAATGGTCCCTAGTGACAGCAATTTAATTGATCTTAAATAAAATACATTATAAGCCTTTGTGCAGAGCATCAAAAGTAAATGTTTGAAACAGATGTAGGCTGATATACGTCAACAAATGCTGTGAAATGACATTTAACACAACACTGAGAAGAGAGAGTTAAGGAATACAGAAACATTATAACCTATATCGAAATGAAAGAGTCATCTCTTGACAGTTTCATATACAGATGCGTACCTCGAATATATGATAACAGCATAAATTATAGTTATAAATAAATTATAATTATAAATGAATTTGTCAACATATGAACATTTAATGTACATAGGTAAACTACTTACTGTTCAGTTGTTGTCAAAGGGATATCGAGAACCGCATTTGATGTCAACCCTCCGCAAATTTTACGGTCGGTATAATGGTCTTGTATAAAATTATTTTGTTTCACTAAATTAAATGTTGTGTTGTCTGTTCAATAGCAATTGAAGAGTTGTTTGTACCAATTGTGACGAGGATTTATTCCTCACTTATTTTGTTTGAATTGGACTATGGACTCGCGGCATGTGAGACCGATCAACAGGGGATGCTTACAACTGATCCTACCTCTGGATTTCCAGAGGTTATGTTTGTCCAGTATTCACCAGATTTATATATTTGTCACCTGGGCATCCTGAGGATTATATATATAAAGAATTAAATTCTGTTAGTACTTCAGAATTGCCGCTGTTGTCTTCTATGCCCATTACAGATAATTTAGCAGGATCATGAACAAAATTGTTGCCCGAAGCAAGCACGTGATTAGACTCAAAAAGTGTTGCATATAGTTAAGCTTATTATAGGTCTTCTTAATCATCATTATTTTTTTAGTCTTGTTCACAAAAAATTAATTTTATTCAGAAGTTTTGTTCCTTTGCCCAGTTTAAGAAGTGAAAGCCATGTTCTTTGGGATGAAATATTCAGAGGTTCCTTGACACTTTACAGAGCATTCAGTGCATTTCTATAAGTCCATAAACGAGTTCAAATGAGATCACGCTGATAGCAACACTGTAGAACTAGAATTACACTGCCAGCAATATGCAAGAGAGATCACGCTGATTACCACACAACACGCTGAGGACAACAGTTTACAACTAGAATTACATTGACAGCAATGTGCAAGAGAGAACATGCTGCACAACTAGAATTACAATGACAGCAATATGCAAGAGAGATCGGGCTGATGACAACAGTTTACAGCTAGAATTACACTGACAGCAAGATGCAAGAGAGATCTCGCTGATGACAACACTGAACAACTAGAATGACACCGACAGCACGCGGATGACAACAGTATACAAGATATATCACGCTGATGACAACACTGAACAACTAGAATGACACCGACAGCACGCAGATGACAACAATATACAAGAGAGATCACGCTGATGACAACACTACAACTAGAATTACAATGACAGCAATATGCAAAAAAAAATCACGCTGATGCCAACACTGCACAACTAGATTACACTGACAACAGCTTACAGCCAGAATTACTCTGACAGCAAGCTGATGACAACAATTTATAAGAAAGATCACGCTGATGACAACAGTTTACAACTAGAATTACACTGACAGCATGCCTGAAAGATCACGTTGATGGCGACACTGTATAACTAGAATTACACTGACAGAAACTAGCTACAAACTTTTATCATTCTTTCTATGTCTATACTTTCTTTGTCAGCACAACTTAAATTTCCATGACAGCAATATATACACTAAATATATAATATGTAATCATTGCCATATTGTTTATCATCGCTGATGACAAAACTGCACGTTTGGAATTGCCCTGACAGTATAAACAAAACTAGACTACATTCTTAACGCTTTGCAATTAGAAAATCAGTATTTTATAAGTTTAATTTCATTTCTGTCCCTATGTGATCATTTTTCGTGAAGATATCTTTTCTTTCCATATATGTACTTTTGCCACCCACTGAAATACCGGTTTTATTTATATGGGAAACTCATAGCACAATTATTTATAATTGTATTGCAGCGCTGTTTTCATAGTCGTTTGTCCAAAACATGGTAATTGTAGCCTATATCAATTTACATGCTGTGAGTGAAATTGTTAAATTTTGTGCATATACGCATGCTTTATAGTTTTACGGACCTGTTTCGCAATTGATATCAAATTATGTTTTAAATTTCTATTACATTACTTCCTGCATAAAGTTAAATGTTTTTGACGGTTTACAAAACACCATAAATTGTTTACAATGTAGGCGGTTAAATAGCTTTTTATGAAACGGCACTCTTTTAAATGTTTGCAAATTACTATTGATGACATTTCGTAAGTCATTGTATGCGATAAATCTAAAAACGTTTGTTATGGTATGCACGATTTGGTACTCTAAATTCTCGATCGTTAACTACGATTACTGCATTTATTTAAAAAAAATTAAAATAGTTACTATCTTTCTTAAATATAACGAGAACCAGCTTTAATTAATCTAAATGTGTTGACTTTAAAACTTTTCCTTTGCTACAAAAATCGTATGATAAAAAATTCAGAATTAAAGATTTTAGTTAAAAAGCAAAATTTCATCTGAAGCCGTATGTATATTGTATTTTTACATACTTTACTCTCAACGGAAAGAAAACAAGAAACTGTTTTTATAATTTGCGACGTTTTTTATCACAACATTCCCATGTCATAACTAGCATGCCACTGTTGTCTTCTGGGCACCTAACAGATAACTTATATGGGTCATGAATAGCATGTTTGTCCTAAACAATAACGTGCTCTGATTAAAAAATGTTGCATATCATTTTAAAGTAGAGTGTAGTTCATCTAATTAACAATTATTTTTGACATTATTTTCCCACTAAGGATAATTCTGAATTTTTATTCCTGTTCCTTTGCTATAAATTTCAATTTGAAATATTGTATTAACATTCACCATATACAATTCTGTATAATACAAAATGACATGTGTCAAGCTATATAAAAAGGAATGAAAGTATATAAATGTATTTCTAATAATGGGTAATAATGAAGTAAATATGTTATCATTGAGGTTCATAATACTTTAAGTAAAATTGCAGTACATATTAATAACTGGGGTGTAGCTGGGTCCATGTGAAGAGCACGCCAGTAAGGGTGGGGTAAACCCCGAAGATGTTTTTACTAAACGCAATGTTTTAGGGACATATTATTGTCCCAATAGTTATACTACAAAATATTGGTTTCTAGTTTTTCAGGCTATAATTTTTACTCGTTTATATATATATATATATATATATATATTTAATTTTCTTGCGTCAATTATTTTTTTAAATGTTTTAAAACGCGTGACAGCGTAAATGGAGCCACAGAGTATAGATACTATTTAGTAAGCGTACAGTGCAATGTATATAGTATTATACTATCGAAAATTTATTATTTATTAAAAATCCTAATTGCATTATTATAATAAGTCCATAGCACTGGTCACAACTTGTGACACTGCACCGTCAGCTGGCGACGTCTGTATACTGAATACTGAATATTTCAACAATAAATACATGTTTGTAATTGAAATCATTAATGTTTTGTTGCCCCACATCTGTTCTATTTCCTCTTTATCAAAGTCCTATAATAAAATTTACCACGATTATTTGTGAAGCAAAATTAATTTTTGGCCTTATCTCATCTAATTTTCAAGTGACCTTGGAGTAGACAAATGTAATCAGTTTTGTTGTAAAGTTTTGTCCATATATGAACATTTTCATATAAGCTTCCATTCTGTCCTTATATGTACATCTTCCTGTAGGTTTTATCCTATACTTATATATGTACATCATCCTGTAGGTTTCTATTCTGTCCTTATATGTACATCTTCGTGTAGGTTTCTATTCTGTCCTTATATGTAAATCTTCGTGTAGGTTTTATCCTATACTTATATATGTACATCTTCCTGTAGGTTTCTATTCTGTCCTTATATGTACATCTTCATGTATTTTTTTATCCTATACTTATATATGTACATCTTCGTGTAGGTTTCTATTCTGTCCTTATATGTACATCTTCGTGTAGGTTTTTATCCTGTATTTATATATACATCTTCGTGCCGGTTTATATTATGGCCATATATGTACATGTCTGTGTAGGTTTCTATCCTGTAAGATATACACATCTTCGTGTAGGATTATATTATGGCCATATATGTACTATATTGTCACCCACTGGAATACCGGTTTTGTGTACATGAGAAATTCATTCCACTAGTATTTATATTGTTATGAACGAGCTCAGTTTTCTGTAGTCGTTGATCCAAATCGTGGTATTGTTATAACAATTTACTTGCTGTGAGGGAAATCGTTCATTTTTGTGCAAGTTCAGCGTTCATGTTTCATATAGTTTTATGGACGTGTTTTGAATTTTAAACTGAATCACATTTAAATATCTATTACACAACTTCCTGGGCGTAGTTAAAATGTTTTTGAAGGCGTCAACACCAGAAATAAATAAATTGATTACAATGTTAGCAGTAGTATGACTTTGTTTGAAATACAATGTTTGCATATATATATATATATATATATATATATATATATATATATATATATATATATATATATATATATATATATATATATGTGTGTGTGTGTGTGTGTGTGTGTGTGTGTGTGGCTAAATCTGTATTTTATTGTTATTACCCTTTCATGTTGTTTTCTCTCTTTTAAGGTGACGTCATCAGATACAGATTTTAGTGTTATAAATTTGTATCTGTGCTATGCAACAATGACCTGTGCTATGCAATCATTATGACCCGTGCTTTATACAATGACATATGCTATGCAATCATTATGACATGTGCTTTTATTCAATGACCTGTGCTTTATACAATGGCTTGTGCTTTATACAACGGCCTGTACTATGTAATCATTATGACTTGTGCTATGCAATCAGTATGACCTGTGCTTTATACAATGACCTGTTCTTTATACAATAACCTGTGCTATTTAGTAACTTGTGCTATGCAGTGACCTGTGCTATGCAATGACATGTGCTATGCAGTGACAAATGTTATGTAATAACCTGTGTTATACAATGACCTATGCTACGCAGTGACCTGTGTTATGCAATGACTTGTGCTATGCAGCGTCCTGTGTCTTGCAGTAACTTGTGCTATGCAGTGCCTGTGCTCTATACAATCACCTGTGCTTTACAATGATCTGTGCTATGCAGTGACCTGTGTTCTATACAAATACCCGTGCTTTACAATGATCTGTGCTATGCAGTGACCTGTGCTATGCAATAATCTGTATTATACAATGACATTTGCTATGCAGTGACTTGTGCTTTGCAGTGACCTGTGCTGTATACAAATACCTGTGCTTTACAATGATCTGTGCTATGCAATGTAGGTTTTTAAACGTGTCATGTCTGTCGTGACACGAGAAATTGGTCGACAGGGAATGTTTATTTTTCAATGACACCCAGCTCTTGAATTTCCATGTTAATTCAATATCCACATTCTGTATTTCGTTTCACGGACTTCCTTATGGTCATGCTAGATACCAATAATAGTACATACGTAGGTTGATGTAGTGATACATTGTTTACACCTGTTAAATAACGTTCTTTAACGTCGTAGAATTGCCTTTGTTCTGACATATTTGATACGTGTCTTCGGGTGTCACCACTGTTGACCCTAACTACACACGGATGTTTTTCAACCTCTGGATAATGTACAAATCACCGAGAGATTACTCAAATGTCAAACAGCAAGTAAATCAAATAAATTATGTAAACATTTAACCTTGAAACACCGGCATTTCTTCTTAAGTTTTAGATCAATATCATAAAATCTTAAAACAGATGTTTACACACATGTAAGCAAATGTTTATTCCTGCTGACATATATATATCTTAACACTATAAATGTATCGATTCTCTAACAGAATTCAAGTCAGTCAAGGACTTTGTCAAAAAGTGAAAAAAATGTTAAATAAGAGAGAATAAGAAATAAGTTAGGCTTTCATAAACCAATGTAATTGACGGTGAAATGTGCTTTGTTTTCAAAATTACATCCGCAATTACGATACACAAATAGCAAAAAGCTCTGCCATCAAAAACATCACGTATGCATTTCACTCAAGCTTTCGAAAACATTTTAAATATGTTGTCATTTGGTTTTAAATATACACATATTATATTAACAATATTATCAAAACCATGTGTAATGTTGTTAAAGGCATGGCAACGGAAGTTGTAGACGTTTACTCTCGTAATGAGTAAAATTGGATCCCAAAATATATCGTAATCGATTTCAATCATAACATTCTGATGTTGATCACGCGGACTATACAAAATCCGAGAAAATACAGAAATTGAACATTTTATCTGGCTATAACCGCGTATATAGCTTTAAAGGTGTTATTTTACAAATTGTCGGGTAGTTAAATCCAAATTTTATCTTCTTGCTACCTAATTGAAAGCCATCAATTGTATATACCACAAGTTAATATGTTTTCAGTAACATAAAAAACTTTTTTTCCTTTAAAGTTACCATGTGCACGCTTTAAACTAAAGGAGATACATATAAACTCAGCTAAGAATCACATATAATTTTGCTTTTACTTTCACCTAGTATATTAATTAGAATATCAATGGAATTATCAAGTGAAATGCACGTTTTTCAAATTAAAGTTTAGATAAAAATCTGTCTTTGAATATTCTGACTACACGTCTTTGAATATTCCGTCTACACATTTTATAGTATGTTAAAAAGTTGAACATACTGAAGCTAATTTCATGGGTTCCTTTCATTTCATTTTATTTTTATTTGAATACGTTATTCTCATTGTAAGTAAAATATTTATGTTGCCCTGTACATATTTACAATATATTGTACATATTTACTATAGAAAGATTTAATGTTTAAACATCATAAATGGATTTTAAATTGCGGGATACTACATGAACAGTTTTTATGAGTTGCACCAATATTTTGACAACTGGCAGTGAGTTATTTTTTTAAAGAAATTTATCAAAGCGGTAAGTTAGTCTGTTTGATATAAATCTTTGTACACTACTAAATGTTCTTAACATTACACTTCTAAAAAAAGACGTAAAGCAAAATCGAAAGTGAAGCCAATTTCTCGAAAAGGAAACTACACTTATACAGTTAGTGGAATCAAATCAATTTTCCAGAACGGCTGTCTATGTGCAGACATATTTTTTGGCAAGGATTGCTAATTGTACGACTTTCAGGATACATACATTACAACAATCGATAGATGCACTTGTATATTTCTATATAATGCACAGTAAGTAACCTTAGTTAAAAAAATTGTTCTTTTTACAAATGTCGATATATCTATTTTGTTTATAAGATGCAACAGCCATAACCCTAAAGGTGTTCTGAAACTTTAAATGGAATATTGCAATACAGATGTATCGTGTTGTTAAAATATCAATGTACGTCCTCGGGCTATTTCATATCATTCAGCTTATGTATTGAATGATTGTGTTTGATGTGTATTACATCACATGGCGAGCTTGCGAGTAAACCTACATGTGTATGGCTGGTTCGTCTTGTCATGCGTCGTAAGAAGACAATATCATTCACACAGAAAGACGGATTTATATCAAAGAAGCCACATTGTTATGAATATATTTAAAAATTAAATCACGGGATATATGTATATACATGTAATTGGAATTAACGGTATATACGGATTATCTACTATGCATTATATATCCAACATTCTACAGCTGTTATATTGAGGTAAACATGTGGGACTCCAGCGTTGTAAATCTGAATTACCTGAGGTTGACAGTTAAAACTTATTCAACAGTAAGTACATACGTTAGATGTTCAGTCGTAAACATAATGTGACATAATTTTGGAAACATTATTCTATGCTAGTAACAGTTAAATATACAGCTAGTAGTGATAATTACGTGAATATAAAGGTGGATTTACATGACCTCACGAGGTGACCATTTAAGTAATTCTATCGATCTACTGAGGGTGACGAGAGAAGTTTATTTTAGTTTTGTTAGATCTTCGAAGGAAAGTATCACAACTGTTATGATATATAAACGACGTGTAATTGTGAAGACTTAATTTCAAATTCAAAACAAGAATGACGCGTCAAAGGTAAAGCAGACGTTCAACATTAAGAATGATAATTCATTAAGTAATATGGCGGAATATGGCAGAAAAGTGCGTCTTTACGATATTAATGTCGGAGGGAAAAGTGTGAATGAAAACAGAGATCGCACTGAGTATGAAAGGACACTTGAAGTCAGCAATGCACCGGACACATTCCCATGTGGACACATTCTTTGTCATAAATGTATTCGAACATACATTTTGCCGTATCGTAAGACATCTTGGTGTTGTCCAGTGTGTAGTAAGGAATATCAGTCAATTAATATCACAGACCCTTCACCAGGACGTGGACGTGATAACGACGCAGAACAAGTTGCTTTATTGTCAAATTTTGACAAAATTGTGGAACGATTTACCAGTGTGAATTACCGCTACAATCTTCGACGACTGAAGGAGGAAAAGATCCAATTACGGAGTGTGGGTATGACTTATACAGCATGTCCTTGTAGTATGTGTGATGAAAACCATGGAACGATAGGGGTGGTCCAAGAATACAATCGGTTAGGTGTCCAGCATTTACGACCGTCGATTGCCGACCCTTATTTCTATCGTCTATCAACCGGACATATAGTGACGTCATTTTATAGTACGGTAAACTCGTCTTATGTTTGCGTGCCGTGCACACATAAAGAAATCCTTGATCATCCCGAAGATTTTCCCGCCATAACAAATAATAACAATGTGAAAGGAAGTCTTAATAGCGCCGTGGCAGAGGTGGGTAGAGTTCTAACCCACAATAATAAACCTTTACACTCACTACATGGTAGAAACATCATAGATATAGATCACAAAATCAGTATCAAAGAGCGGGCTGACCTGTACGATTTCACGTCAACGACAGATAGGATCAAGAAATTAGTGAAACGGGAGGAGGCCAATCTTGTTGAAATCAGACGGTGTCAAATTCAGGACAAAGGGGGGCTTTATCATATCAAAGAAAGCAACAGCATTGACGTTCAAAAAGGAGAAACTGTGGTTTAATCAAAATGTTATTTGTATGTTAAATGTGATTGATATTATGTGTTTAATTTTCTTCAAGTTTGAATTCCAAATATTTTTATTGCTTTAAATTACAAAGATGTAAACATATGGAAGATATTTTCGAGGAATATTTAGTGCCGAGCTTCCGTTTTATGAAATGTGGTGCTATATGGAAGAGTAAGTGTGGTGCTATTGTTGTTGTTTGGATTTACTTCTGGATCCAGCGCCACCAAATTCAGCTAAAATTCAAGCTCTTTTATTTCATTATTTTAGCCATTTAGTCGTTTATAAAACTTGTAGATGGGTTTGACGAGAATACATATAAAGTTTTATACATAGTAAAATACTGAATCAATTCACGATTTAACCCATTATGTATGTACTTCAATTATTTTTTATATTTCTGAAATTTTCTTCAGTTAGCAACAGATATACAAAAATGTCCAGTTTAATAGATTTTTTGCATTTTGATCTCAAAATCATTACAAAATGAAATGAAGTTGAAAGGAGTATTGACTGATTTTGGTGGCACCTAGCTCGCTTGTCATAACACTTTATTAAATTAAAAGAGCAACTGGGTACTTTTTTGAAATTGTTATTAGATAATGTACATAGGGGATGTGAGAGACTAATCAAACAAAATGAAATTTGCAGGTGTGAGGCAAACAATCAAAACAGCATTGTGGACGTGATATTCTAGGCCATGTTGTCCAATAGCAAACTTAATCTACAATCTAGATTACTTTTGCTCTTTTGTATATATTTATATACCTGACAAAGTCATTAATTTTCCAAATCTGGACTGAACCCGAATTGTATAGCAGGAAAAAGTTTACATTGCGGAAAATTGGGCTTACATAGTTACAAAATTATCTTATATACTTATGCTTTGTCCTCCATCTCGTAACTAAATTGTTGAATACACCGTAAAACATCTACAAATCAAATTCAGTATAATTATTTCCATCTGTCTCATGACTTTATAATCATATGCTTTGTTATTGTTAAAATTTTGAATTCAAAATTCATGATTATGTATTTAATCAAATTATGAGTCACGGTGAGGCTGTTGTTTACCAAGGCTGCACTATCGAATTACTTATAAATAGATGTATTCTTTTCAAAATAACTTTTAATAACGATTAGTTTCATGTGGTAATTTCACAAAATTACGGTGATGAGAAGGAACTCTTCTGTTTTTTAAAAACAAAACTGTGATAAGTATGCGTTTTATCTTGCTTCATTGTCTCTCAATCGTTTTTCAACTTTTAATATTTTGTCATTTTTATTTTTTATCGTTGTTGATAGATCGATTGTCTCGTTTTAATTGTGGGGAATCTAAATATGAATAAGCAGTCATTTATCACTTTCTTTATCAAAATAAAAGTTGTTGACAAGTAATCTCAGTGTTCAGTTTTTATGTCTGTACTGGTTCACATAACATTTAAAATGGAAGATGACTTTAATATGACATGGTATAGGTGTAACGACCGGATACGTTCCGGAACACTTATTCGAAGAATATGAAATTTTAAATAAAATTATTTTGTTAGGAAGATGTGAACGTCATATTTTCCATCGGATGTTTTATGCGTTACATGTTCTTTGCTGTGTATATATATTATAGACATAATACCAAAGTTATAGTGCTCAAGACGATACCGTTTCTGTCAATTAGACGTCATCAGTTGAGCTCCAGTTTGAAAAGTATGTGTTTTTCTAAATATAATGGCCTATTTATATTATCCAGTAATCCCTCTAAATCCATCTAGAATTGAGTTTGAAGTGTCTCCTTCTAGATTGTATATATATTAAACATAACAACATAAATTCCACCATTGAAAATGCAACATGAAATGAAAAATATACATATTTCGATAGACAGAAATATTGAAACAGAATAACAAATGGCAAACAACTCGTCAGTATTCTATAGACAAATGTTGCTTTAAATTGATGCTACAGGCTGCAGGTCCATTACATTGTCATTTGAATGCAGCGTTATTTTAGATATGCCACAGTGTTTACGACAACAGGCCAAAAAACTGAGATGCACTTTACAATAGATGTTACGGGGTCATCTCAAAATAGGAATGTATACTGTTGAATTTATTTTCCTGTCTTTAAACACTAAATTTACAAAATGTAGTGATAATTTAATATACATTTAATCCCATTGAGTACAAATGTGGAATATAATGCAACTGTTGCACAAATAGTGAAGGTTGGATTAAAAGTGAAGATTTTACAATATGGGTTGGATCCGTAGTATTGATTTTCTAATCCAAAAACAAAACGAATCCATATACGGTCGGTAATGAATTATACGCTTCACTAAGTTTACAATGAATGTGAGTTTTAAACTTTGTTAAGTATGTCTTTTTGACCTTGGGTGCATTTAATGCACATTTGTTAAGTACCTTAGTAAAACAGCAAAATTATCTTAACAAATCTGTGTACAGTATGGTGCAAACGTAGGTAAACATGTTCGTCTATGTATTTCATGTAAGTCCACATGTTTTCAAAACATTGATGTAAAGTAATTTCTAAATGAACTTTAATCAACCTTGTACCATAAAACTCTGACGGTTTTATTGTGTATTTACTCATGTAGTAACATTTTCAATTTTTAATATTCAGCAATTTAAACAGAATATTTTAAAACTTGTCAAAATTCACTGTTTATATTTAAAAAGAGACGAATCCTGCAAATCCATCAGTAAAATCAAATATAGCAAGTTCAAAATATAAAGGCTTAAAAGAAAAGGTTGTGGTGACATTGACTTTGTAATAGTTCGAAATGACTTTGCATTAGTTGTTTGGAAAAGTGTGATTTTATTTGAAGTATAGAATCAACATGTTTATTCACTTTTGTCACTGTCCTGTAGTTATAGTTTCCAGAATACAAAATGTGTACTGGTAGATTTGATTGACATAACAAAAATACAACGACATATAAAATATTTCTTTGTGGTACTCTAGATATATTTAACTTATCGTACATCGTCCGATTCACATAAGTTGGCGGGGCTTAGTAACCTTTTGATTGTCATACGGGTGATTCTACTCACTTTTCGTTAGTGACAACCTTTACGGGAAAAGGCTTTATTCCCCACTGGATACCCGTAGGTTTTATAAGAAGTAAGAACGACTACTCTTGTCAGTGTAACTTTACTGTCGTTATGCTTTATTGCCTAACTTTTTCCTCATACAGGTCGAGAAAGGGTTCACAAGACCTCACACCGCCACGTTATATGGAATTTACTATTATCAGTCTTTAGAGCTATAACTAATATAAACATTACATATATTTCTTCTATGTAATTGTTAGATAGGTATAGGGATGTTGGCTGTTAGATTTGATCGGTAAAGATAAGCAATTCATAGCGATATAAAGAAGCATTGCATGATGATGATGATGATGATGATGAGTAGTTGAATAAGTAGTAGTAGTAGTAGTAGTAGTAGTATACTAGTAGTAGTAGTAGTATAGTTTTGTTTGACTTCCCACTCAAGAATATTTCACTCATATGGAGACGTCACGAAATGCCGGCGAAGGGCTTCAAATTTGGCCTATGCTCGGCATTTACGGCCATTGAGCAGTGAGGGTTCTTTAACGTGCCGACACCTACTGTGACACGGGATCTCCAGCTTTTACTGTCTCATCCGAAAGACAGGAAACCAATCTGCCGCCTGCGGGACTCGAACTCACGACCTCACGATCCAGAGTCGAGCGCGCTACCGACTGAGCCAGGCTGGCTCTAGAAGTATAGTAGTAGTAGTAGTAGTAGTAGTAGTAGTATTAGTAGTAGTAGTATTAGTAGTAGTAGTAGTTGAGTAGTAGTAGTAGTGGTATTGGTAGTAGTAGTTGTAGAAGTAGTAGTAGTGGTAGTGGTGGTAGTAGTTGTAGAAGTAGTAGTAGTAGTAGTAGTAGTAGTAGTAGTAGTAGTAGTAGTAGCAGCAGCAGCAGTAGTAGTTGTAGTAGTAGTAGCATCAGCAGCAGCAGTTGTAGTTGTAGTTGTAGTAGTAGTAGTAGTAGAAGTAGTAGTAGTAGCAGCAGCAGTAGTAGTTGTGGTGGTAGTAGTTGTAGTAGTAGTAGTAGTAGTAGTAGTAGCAGCAGCAGCAGCAGCTGCAGTAGTAGTTGTAGTAGTAGCAGCAGCAGCAGCAGCAGCAATGGTAGTTGTAGTTGTAGTAGTAGTAGTAGTAGTAGTAGTAGTAGTAGTAGTAATAATAATAATAATAGTAGTAGTAGTAGTAGTAGTAGTAGCAGCAGCAGCAGCAGCAGCAGTAGTTGTAGTAGTAGTTGTAGTAGTAGTAGTAGTAGTAGTTGTAGGAGTAGTAGAGTAGAGTAGTAGTAGTAGTCGTAGAGTAGTAGTAGTAGTAGTAGTGGTAGTAGTAGAAGTGGTAGTAGTAGAAGTAGTAGTAGTAGTAGTAGTAGTGGTAGTAGTAGTAGTAGTAGTAGTAGTGGTAGCAGCAGCAGTAGTAGTAGTGGTGGTGGTAGTAGTAGTAGTAGTAGTAGTAGTAGTAGTAGTAGTAGTAGTAGTAGTAGTAGTAGTAGTAGTAGTAGTAGTAGTAGTAGAAGAAGTAATCTTTATTTGTAATATTTTGCTCTTTAACTGAACTTGTCGGGGATGGCAATTGACAACATTATAAGGAATATTAGCATTATAAAGAGTCGATTTAGCAGAGTAATATTTAATAACAAAACGTTACTTATCCTTATTTTATATACCATGATTATTTATAACCCAACAAGAATAACTTTTTTGATTATTACGTAAGACAAGGTCATTTTAACAATGTTACAGTATTTAAACTCCTTCATATTGTGTGAATAACAATATAATTTCAGTTATTTATTTTAAAGGATTATTCCAAATATACAAAATATAAAAATCTCAGATACCAAAGTATAAAACTTCACAATGTCTAGGATACATTTAGAGATATGGTGAGTGTTGAACAAACTCGGACCTCTGGATATCCAAAGGTGTGTTTAGGTGCCATCGTGGAGTATCCTGGGTTGACCGGTCACATCCGCTGAGTTCACAGTCAAATTCAAATAAAATAAGTTATTAACAAATTCTCGTCGCAATTTTACAGTCACGTGTCAATAAGTAGTTTACCTCTGTATATGAAATGTACCTATGTTGAACACGTAATGGCACATCGGATCATTTGTGAGATATAAACACCTTATACAGGTGATTGCGTAGTTGGTCAACATGTGCTTATCACTTAACTACGGTACCTGGACCCACTTCTGAATATATAAGACCCGTGTTTTCCAATGTTCTTTAGTTTCTTGTATTCAATTTTACCCCACAGTTTATCCAGTGTAATATATTATTTTTGCATATGTTCAATTATTTTAACATTAATAAATATTTGATTTCCATCCCCTATTGTACATAAACCAGCATAATAAAGATGCAACAGAATCAATCACACACGCTTCATATTTAGACATTTTACTTAATATAGACACAGACGGGAAATTAGCAACTAAGCTATACAACAAACGCGAAGATTTCGGCTTTACCATCGTGAATTTTCCACATTTAATTAGTAATATTCCTCAGTCACCCGAATATAGAGTTTATATTTGACAAATGATCCGATATGTCAGGGCATGTACAATATCTGAAGATTTAATATACAGAGGTAAACTACTCACTGACAAATTATTGACACAGGGATATTGAAAACCTCGTTTAATGTCAACGTTCCGCAAATTTTACGGTCGGTATAATGGTCCTGTTTGCGACTACTCTGTTTCGCTGGATGAAATGTTGAGTTGAATTTTCGTTGGCGGTTGTTGAGACGTCTGTATCAATTGTGACGAGGATTCACTCCTCACGTGTTTCATTGGACTTTACTGTGGAATCACAGCGGGTGTGACCGGTCGACAGGGGATGTCCTGGACATTCTATTGATTTATGCTTTGGTATCTGAGATTTTTCATATATTAAGAAATTAGTCAGCACAGGCGATTATCAATCCTCCGAGGCACCTGCTCCCACATTTATATATATTATATATAAGCAATATAACTTTGGTATTATGTTTATGATATTTATAACCACTAGGTCGTTGCCACTGCTAGTGGACCGTTTGAGTCCCCGGGGGTATACATAAACCTAGTATCTGGTATTTCGGTAGCAGCTGTTCATCTTATACTAAAATAATATTTGGCACTGTTAACACTATCTAGATTAAAAAAAACAAAAACAAAAAGCTAAAGCTAAGACAGTCATTTTTTACAGTGGTTACTCTCAGACGGATTTCGGCTATACTTTTAGAGATATTATTTGGCCTTGTATAATACCTTCTTTCTCTTTAGAAAATACACATACTTTTTAAATTCGAGCTCAGCTGATGAAGTCTAAATGACAGAAACGATATCGTCTTGAGCATTATAACTTTCGTATTATGTTTATGATATTTTTCCACTTCTCTTTTATATCTTATATTGCTCTACGGACTATCAATTGTAATCAATACTTTTTTACAAATTTACATTTTAATGAGTTTTATTTAAATTTTCCATATTCATTAGGAATTCGATTACTATGTGTCAACGATATATACGATATTGTTGAACAAAAGTTAACTAATCCACTTTGATATCTGATATTGTCCTACGGACTTTCAATTGTTATCAATGTTTTCACAAATTTACATTTTAATCAGTTTTTATTCACATATTTACATATTTATTAGAAATATAGTTACTGTATATCAACGATATATATATTTACCTCTTTGACCACAAGTAAACTTACCAAGAACACAACACAGCAGTATGGATATACGTTTCTCGAGGCAATTTAATCATAGACAAATAAAACTATTTTTATTATATAGAAAAGTATACATGAAAAATCTTTGAACATTCTCGACACAATTGCCATTTATTTCCACTTCTTCTGTAATATAAATACTCGCTAAGATATACAAAACGTTTGACTGAAAACTTTAAAGTTTAACAAAATTAAAACTGCCGAGAGCAAATAATTAAATTTCTAGTACGATTTTTCTTTTTGATCTTCACGTTTGTATCGCATACGTTAATCTTTACGCCTGACTTTGTTTATTTCTATTTACACTTGATGCTATTTTTAAGTAAATATCAATATCATTATTAGTAACCCCACTGTTATTTTTAACAGCGGTAAATAACAGGTCTTTCTCTCTACGCCCCTGAGGATAATTAAATTGCGATGATATGAATAATCGCCTCGCTGGTATTGTAATTTTTGTATGCGTAGGATAGAATATGCTGCATTCAATTTGGTGTGTTTTCTTAAAATGACGTCACAAGAGAAATAGATTCAGTTTGATTCGGTTTAATCACAAGATTATATTAAATGTCTACTTTACCAGTTTCTGTGATAGAGACTGGACGAAATTTGAATGAACGTTTATTAAACACAAATATTTTAAAACTCCATGAGGCGAGCATTATATAATTCTAGTTAATACGTTTAATTATTCTTAGGTTATAATCGACCGACTTTGGTGAGATCAAATTAAATGGCCACGACCCTTATCCTAATAATACATAGTTTATAGTCAGTCTTTGATGAAAGGGAAATAATCTTGTGAAAATAAAGTAATCTGTTGTTTTTGCGTGGTGTACCAGATACCAAGGAAAACGTTTAGGGAATATTTACATGTTTAACAATAGCTTGAAGTGTTGGCCAATACTACATATATGAATAACCAAAATTCCTGTTATTACTTACTTAAGACAGACACGCAATATTAACAACCAAGCTATACGAGAAACATAATGCATTTGGCTCTCCTATTGTCAACTTTCGCATCACATTTAATTAGTGATATTACATTTCGCCTGCACATGGTGTTTATATCTTGCAGATGATCTGATATGCCAGTGTGTGTTCAACATATGAACATTTCATATACAGATGCAAATTAAGTTGATAAGGTGATAAACGGGTATCGGGAATCGCATGTAATATCAATATTTCATTAATTAGACGCTCAATATGATCGTGTTTTGCAATTGCAGTGCTTCACATAATTGAAATGTTGAATTTCCTGTTCAATATCGGTTGTTGAATCTGATTATGAGGAGAATTTATTCCTCAATTATTTAATTAGAATAAACTGTCAGGCGAGGCTCATACTTCCGATTCCATGGCACCTGATAGCACCTTTGGCTTTTCAAAGGTCCGTGTGTGTCCAATGTTTACCTGATTTGAATATTGTCCCCAAACATTCTTACGATCAATACTTTGGTAAATGTAATTTTTACATATTTATATAGTAGCAAGGATCAATTTGGCGTCTTAAACAATATATTTCATTTTCAATCCATACCTCTCCACTATGGATTCAATGTTGAAAACATTACAATGCAGGATATTCTATCATAAATAATTCATGAAAGAAAAAACATGAAATTCTGCGAATGATCACTTTTAAATTTTAAATGACGATATTTTAGTTTATACTTATGCGTAATCATGGCCTATCGTGACGGGTGTTTGTTATTCACATAAAGTTGGTCAGCAAACACATCACGTCAAATCAAGATCATAGCTATTCTTTAAAAGATCAGTGGTTATGTTATGTAAATAAGACCCGATTTATATGTGATATGTCCGAAACCACTGTCTTGAAGCAAGAAATAAAATTTTAAGAAAAAGTGAATTTCGTCACTCGTCAGTTTGTTTGACGAAGTATACTAGTGAAGGAAACTTTACATTTATACGTCGAAACCCATTAAACTAACCTCACAACATATCGCCACTTGTCAATTAGGTATCATCTAACTATCTTCACAACATATCGCCACTTGTCAATTAGGTATCATCTAACTATCTTCACAACATATCGCCACTTGTCAATTAGGTATCATCTAACTATCTTCACAACATATCGCCACTTGTCAATTAGGTGTCATCTAACTATCTTCACAACATATCGCCACTTGTCAATTAGGTGTAATCTAACTATCTTCACAACATATCGCCACTTGTCAATTAGGTATCATCTAACTATCTTCACAACATAACGCCACTTGTCAATTAGGTATCATCTAACTATCTTCACAACATATCGCCACTTGTCAATTAGGTATCATCTAACTATCTTCACAACATATCGCCACTTGTCAATTAGGTATCATCTAACTATCTTCACAACATATCGCCACTTGTCAATTAGGTATCATCTAACTATCTTCACAACATATCGCCACTTGTCAATTAGGTATCATCTAACTATCTTCACAACATATCGCCACTTGTCAATTAGGTATCATCTAACTATCTTCACAACATAACGCCACTTATCAATTAGGTATCATCTAACTAACTTCAGAACATATCGCCACTTGTCAATCAGGTATCATCTAACTATCTTCACAATATATCGCCACTTGTCAATCAGGTCTTCACATCTAACGCCACTTCAATTAGGCAACATATCGCCACTTGTCAATTAGGTATCATCTAACTAACTTCACAACATATCGCCACTTGTCAATTAGGTATCATCTAACTATCTTCACAACATATCGCCACTTGTCAATTAGGTATCATCTAACTATCTTCACAACATATCGCCACTTGTCAATTAGGTATCATCTAACTATCTTCACAACATATCGCCACTTGTCAATTAGGTATCATCTAACTATCTTCACAACATATCGCCACTTGTCAATTAGGTATCATCTAACTATCTTCACAACATATCGCCACTTGTCAATTAGGTATCATCTAACTATCTTCACAACATATTGCCACTTGTCAATTAGGTATCATCTAACTAACTTCAATTAGGTACAACATAATCGCCACTTGTCAATTAGGTATCATCTAACTATCTTCACAACATATCGCCACTTGTCAATTAGGTATCATCTAACTATCTTCACAACATAACGCCACTTGTCAATTAGGTATCATCTAACTATCTTCACAACATATCGCCACTTCTCAATTAGGTATCATCTAACTATCTTCACAACATATCGCCACTTGTCAATTAGGTATCATCTAACTATCTTCACAACATATCGCCACTTGTCAATTAGGTATCATCTAACTATCTTCACAACATAACGCCACTTGTCAATTAGGTATCATCTAACTATCTTCACAACATATCGCCACTTATCAATTATGTATCATCTAACTAACTTCAGAACATATTGCCACTTGTCAATCAGGTATCATCTAACTATCTTCACAATATATCATTTAACTAACTTCACAACATTCGGTCACTCGTCAATTCCTCACTCGTCAAACTAACGCATCTGACCTTTTTACGAGACGCAAAACAACTATGATACAAATATAAAGTTATTAATGACGGCATGAATTATTTATGTTTGTTTTCATTTGTTATGATGAATATTTGAAAATGAAACAATTTCAGTCTACTTCTAGTTCTGACACTGTAAGTATAAGGTACGCGTGACTACCATTTTCTGTGTATCACAAACTCATTCGAGTGTCATTCGATTATATATATATATATATATATATATATATATATATATATATATATATATATATATATATATATATATATATATATATATACATATATATATATATATATATATATATATATATATATATATATATATATATATATATATATATAATTATATATGAAAATATCTAAAATTTGAACGTGTTTATGAACTCTCTGATCTTTACTTGAACATAAGCGTGACTTATATTTTGCCATAGATAACCGATAGAAAACACATGTTTACCATTGTTTGACCCGTTAAAACTTTATTAAAAAAACCTTTCATGTTTATAACGTTCGTGAAATCGACTTCAACAGCTGGTCATAACGTGAAATGTTTTTATTGCTGTATATAGATTTTGAACTTATAAAGGAGTGCTGATAAAGACTTCATATTTTTGTAGGCAACAGTTATGTAATTGTACATTTGATACATCAGATGGGTCGACGTGGGGATATCTATTTGAGCATAAAACAAATTAATTATTACCTTCACGTATTTACCATCTCCATCTCTCAGAGATTTGTGTTTAATAATTGTAACAATATTTTCCAAATCCTTATATATTTAAAACAAATTCTCTAACTTTACACTTCTCGACATCTGTATAATTCAATTGCCCGTATGTTTCCGAAATGGATTACAACCCGTGATGTAGGCTTAGAGCAGCGAAGACATTTATTTTCCTTGTCATAGCATAAACCCCCTTTCCATCATGAACAATGAAAAAATTAGGAATCTATATGAAAACAAAACCTTTTGTGCGTGCGTTATTGTATATGGACTCCAAAGTGACAATGCTGTACATCTTGACGACGATATTCTAGTTACATTTATACTATTTATAGAACGGAGCAACGCAGATGGGATGGTTTGAAAAATGTATTTTTCTTCTATACTTATTCTTGCACATACAGCTGATGTTTTTTGTTATCTATATATAGTGTTGCCTTTCTTGTTATTGAGTTACTGTCTGGTTAATTTAACTCGTGTTACAGACGATCGACATTCAAAAAGGAAAAGAGAAATAGCAGGAACAATAGATATACTGTAGACATTATCATGTGTTATCGTAGATGTTACGTCATATATTATGAAACCCATTTGTGGGCACGTCAATGTTCATTATGTGCATCTTTCATGGTTATTTTATGTTTTTATCACTACATAAAGCAACAAAATGGTAAAAAGGCAATAATAACTCACAGAAAGAAACTAAATTCACTTAGGACGATAATGGCGATAGTCAATTTGTTTTAAGTGTTCGTGCTTATTATGTGTATCATACAAACATTGCAGTGACCTACAAACACTTTGTATATGAAGAAAATTGATTAACATACATCTGTATTTGCGGGGCATCCATGGTCAATTGCTTAGAGCACCGAGTTTTAAATTATGAAGTCTTCAAATCTTTTAGCCCCACTGGAACCTAAGCTGATATTCTGAGGAGGCTTGTTAATTTATAGGTTTCTTCTTTGGTGCATTATTATAGGTTTTTCTTCAACACAATTTAAAAAATGTCCGCCACCGTGTACCTGAAAAAATGTTGTGACATTAAGCTCTTAATAGATGGAAATAAAGGAAGGAGTGTACCAATACTGAATTAATTTATCATACATGATCAATGTGTACAAATGAATATACAAAACAATAATTTAGTATAATTATCCTCTAGTTCGGTTCACAATGTTGGATGATATCAGAAGCCAATCTAAAAATGGTAGTGACAGTTCCTTTGTCAAGTTTTTTCTGTATAATAACTGAACGTCTCGGGTATTTTTTATGAAGTATTGGGGTCCAGTGCCGCAGTAGATTCCACAGTATACGAGTCCTAACTTATATACACCGTTCTGTCAAATGATATATAACGCCAAGATGAGTAGCCATTGTTAGACTGAATATCATTTATATATTTAACATATAATTTGGTAATATCGTGTCTTGATATCGCAAAACAAATATCACAAAACAACCACTGGGAAAATAAAACTATATACAGGAATGCAAGGTGTAGAAAGATATTCCATTGATTTATAATGCGATTTCAATTAGTCTGGGATTAAGGTTTTGAAAGATCAAAATCAATGTGATAATGTCGCTGTGTTAAATAAATTTCTTATATCGATTTGCACTCTGACTCACGTTAATGACTCAACAAATCAGCCAAAGATTTCTTATTTAGATATGAATTGATGCTGGATTTTCTAACATGTATGTCAGCCAACAGTTGGCATTCCAATGGGCATTTACTGTTACCCTTTGTAAGTCTTTAGTTCATTTTTGTATTAGAAACAGAAGCATCCGGATCAGAACAAATGAAAAGCAAGTCGAGTCTTTTAATTGGAAATTATATAAAGTATTAAATTACATGAGAGAGAGAGAAAGAGAGAGAGAGAGACAGAGAGATCCAACACAGTACATTTTAATTAATTTCAGACATGAACGGCATATTCACAGCTAAACTACACGACAAATGCGATGGCTTCTTATCATCAAGTTTCCACAATTAAGTAATAATATAATCTTTCTTATCTGCGTATGGTGTCCATGTCTCCTAAATGACCCCACATACCAGAGATTGTTCAAGTATCAAGGGAATCAAACAAAATTGATATTCAATTGATCTACCCATTCTTGGGAAGGAAACATTTTACTTATTCTGTTTTAGCTCCTTTGTGTTCAAGGTTTCTTTTGTTTCATAATATAGTTGCAACCACATCGCCTGTAACAAAGTAAAACATACAGCTGACTATCGACATTGCCGTCTATATCGTTGCTGTCTCAGAATATTTCACTTAAACGGACCCAGACTTCCGGAAATTGGATCAAGATGTGCATGTGGATATTAAAATCGGTTGGTCAATAAAATTACACAAAACTTGTTAAATATAATTATTTGCTAGTGAAATATAATTAAAGTATATACACTCCAGTTTACCTTGGGTATTCTTCAATTTTACGGAGATCCAAATACAGGGAATAATCACATATCAAACTCATAAAGATGCTATTGCACACAAAGCCGTTTCACATGTCAAAATCGTGCCGTAAACCTATGCATAGTGTTCTTTCCCGGTTAGTTGAAAATAACAACATGTTCAACATTCGACGATTTTCTCCATGTCTTTTATATAGTTTTATAACGAACTCACATGTTGACGTTATAGCTCTTGTGGACGTTGTAATATTACGCAATCAACAAATTTCTTTCTCATCAAAAATACTAAATATAATCTTTGAAACACCTTCAAAGCAATACTAATAATAAAATTTTCAGTGAAATAAGAAACGCATCATTTGTGTTTATTGCTGTTACAGGAGTATCCCATGTATGAAGTCTAAATTACTTCTGATCTAAGATATTTTTAGGTGTCCATGACAATCTTATATAGTTATAAGGAATGCTAAGAAACGGATGTTTTGTTCGTCGACCCCCATAACACCGAGTGGAAATCTAACAAAAACTGGACACAATACCATAAAACTTAAGAATTTCCTAAAGTCTGAAAATATTCTCAAATCGTTTGTATAATTATAGAAAACAATTGCAAATAATGATTAAATGCCCGCCCATTTGACGCAAACATCACAAAATAGTTTGACTAGATATTCAGTTTTGATTACTATACTTGAAGTAATTTTCCTTTTTACCTAGAATAAATGGGAATGGTCCAATTTTTCTTTAGTAAATGAGAAAAAAATAATCATATATTTCTTATCCAGACACATCCAATCATTAATTGAAAAAAAATATATATATAATTAGTTATAAATTATGGTGTTCTGGAAGGTGCAGAAAAATATAAGGCACATGACAAAACATTTTATCAAGCGAGGTAGATCAAATATGAGAAAAAATAAGAATCTGCTGGGTAATGTAAAATCCAGGTAAAGTAAGAGTAGTATCAGCAAAGGTCAGATCGGTGTGTGTGTGTGTGAGAGAGAGAGAGAGAGAGAGAGAGAGAGAGAGAGAGAGAGAGAGAGAGAGAGAGAGAGAGAGAGAGAGAGAGAGAGAGAGAGAGAGAGAGAGAGAGTATATACAACATATTTTACCATATTGATTTACATTACTAAGAAATATAAAATCATACTGCGGTTGACCTGATTCGACAAGGTCAGTATTAAAAGGTTTTGATCATTTCCCGACTTTTAGCTTCAGGCATCTTTAATTGTAATACACGTCTTTATTCCATACAGAAACAATAGTAATGAATTAGAACACGCTTGAAGTTTTTGATGTTTTATCTACTTGAAATACATTTATGTAAATGCATTATTTTCAGTCATATAAGTTATGCTGGAATACTTTTTCAGCTCATCAAGAATGATCACCGGAGACAAATATATGTATACAAGTGAATACTATAATATTACCTGTACCTGTCTCTTTCCTTTAGTGTTCTGGGGTCAAATTTTAAATGGTCATTGATAGAAATAGAAAATATTTTATCTTGATTCGTTCGACAAAAGACACCTACTCTTCCATAGAGGTTGTTTTTTATATATACTCCTTGCGATCTTCCTTACTACAAACGCCATGATTATCTGTAATTTGTCAGCTGAAATCCGGTGACAGAAAATGATGTTTCGTTTACTTTATGAAAATTAGGCGTCTCACTGCTACATATTGCTACGGAGAGAAATGAGTGGACATAGGAATTTTTTCACTGCATCAGGTTCTACCGTAACACACTTCAAATTCTATTAGATTCTTTAGCTCAATGTTTATGTTACCATATTAACCAAACACTCCTATCGGACACCTGGTCTCATCCCGTTTTGGGTTAACAATTGTTCTTCATGTTGAGACAGTTATTATGTCTAATTTATCGTACTCTAATTAACTTTTAGTTTCCATAAACTATTGGTACTTCTTCATTTTAATGTAATACATTTGAATGATTTTTTTATTATTATTTTCTAAAAATTAATTCGATTAATGGTTAACTTGTAAACTACTGAATGTAATTCGACAACTTTTTAACCAGTGCTACCAACTGAGAATATTTGACGAAAAGGGTTTTGTATCGACATAAATTGTACGTAATCTTTTTCTAATATGAATTTTGGTTATCAACCTCAGTAATATATAAACGTGAATACCCAAAGTTATTCGTGAGAATCTTTACTTGATTATATTTGATTGACAACATTTCTTATTTCTCATGAAGGATTATCAAGGTTACAGACTCTAAGGTGAAATTGAATTTAAAAACTCCTAATCATTAAAATGCAAATAAGAGTTCGACAAGTTCATATGCACACGGGAAAAGTACTAAAATACCACACAAATAATGTTACATGATTCATCTAAATGTTCTTTCTCTCTAGTAAACTTGATTATTTATACTATACATATATAAATTCTGCATGTAGGATGTGTTCAAAGTGTTTGTATTTATTTATATTTTTGACATTTCATAAATGATTAATATTCCTAGCATTAAAATTTTGTAAGAGATTGTAAATGTGCACCCAATTACAAATTCAGTATGACATTTAAAGTGTCGGCATGACGTCAGCGGGCACAGGGTTTGTTCCCGAGCAACATTCAATCAATTCCGTGAAAGATAAAAACTTTTTTATGTATTTCTGCGATAATCTGAGATTCATGGAAACATGAAAACGGTACATATTCGATATTCTGCTTCCACGGGAGGTATCTTAAGTCTTATAATTAATGACGTCAAAATATAATTCTAGTGCGTCACAGATTAATGATGTCAATATTGTGCGATTCATTGAAAAAGATGAAATATGTAGTCCCTATACTTTCATATATTGCTGTATATTTATGATACATTATTTAACGTTGTCTAAAACTTATTCCAATATATCTTTCTATTTAGAAGCTGTTGTATTGTATTTTGGATTGGTTATTAACAAAATTATTATCTATCAATCCACAGTATTATATAGCAGAATAAAACAAGTAATATGCTATTATCATCTTTCTAGTTTGGCGGTGCCAGTAAAATGTGTCTGTTTGTACAGCATCTTTACCATGATAATTGCGATGGAAAGACATAAAATCTTCAATATATAGGTCCTTGTATTTCAAAAGTGTCAATGCTGAATGCAGTTACATTAGAAAAATTCAGTTAACTTTCTATGATACATTGACTACATATTGCAATATAGAAGACGTGTATTCTCATAGAAATACATTCATTTGTTTGAATATAACGTCATTGTTCTTAAATCGTGTTGAGTCCTCTATACCAGTTGTGAACAAGATTCATCTCTCCTGTTGTTGTTGTTGTTGCAGCTGTTGCTGTTGCTGTTGTTGTTGTTGTTGTTGTTGTTGATAGATTCTCTATACTTATTATGAACAGGATTTATTCCTAACATGATTTGAATTCGATGTGATCACGTACTCCACGCGGATTCGACTGGTCAGTACGGGGTTGCTTAATCCTTCATGACAACTGATCCCGTCTCTGAGCGGTCAGTGTGTCCAAAATTCACCATATTAGCATATAACTTCCAAACGACTTGCACTTTGGTATCTGTTCATTGTCCTAAGTCTAGTGGATTGATACATTTCTAAAAGATCAATCATATCCTTTACGCGTGTAAATTATGGTCATTATAAATCATTTTAAAAAGTTTTGTACAAATTACTTTCCCCAAACAGACAGTTTGTGAAATGATTACACCCTACCATTACAATAACGGTTTCTTATTTCATATCATCATCTGATGATGTTTTGTCTCTCTTACTCAATTCGGGAGACTGTAGCATTGCTAACACAATAAATGTAAAAATGATTCGATTTTCACACAGAAGTGGTCCCTCGCTGCACAATTAACGATACAGTATGGATATTTCTGCAAATTTTGTATCCGTCTGTTCAGACTAGACAATGTCATAACACAGAATCAACCTATGCCTGATGTTTCAAGCAAATATAAACTGAAATAATGGGAGTAGGATGATGTTTTGTTTGTTTGTTGGAAAGTCCATTTGTAAGTGTAAGCGACATAAATGAAACGTTTTGCTAATACAATAGAAAGGGTATCAATACTAGCTTTTGACTTGATGTAATTACATTCACTGGATTAGGTAATTAATTGAAATATGAAGATAACAGAACATTTATCATCTGATCATATTGAAAATCAGGAGACATTTTGACATATTCCGAATAATATAAAGTTACAGTAAATTGAAATTTGTGATTTTTTGTATTTACCTTCGAGTAATTAATATGTACTTTGAAAGTGTCAATACATGGCAGACGCAGGTCATATAAGTAAGATTTTAGCATTAGTCAACAATATACAATTACTTCCCTTGTTTTGGGTTGCCATGAATACTGGACCACCCGAGAGGCGTTATGTCAACCGAGGGTGTTTATTCTGATATTATTTTATCATTTTGCTCTATCTTGCACGTGCCAATGCTTAATCAGGCGTAGACATGTCATATTTTATACAATTTTAAGATAAGTGAGTCAGTAAATTAATCCATCCCATAGAAAAAGTTATGCAAATCCGGAAATTTTATCCAAACATTTATCTTTCATCAACTATAAGTCAGTTGGTTTATCATAGACACATTTTGTACCTTGTTATTCCAGGGAGATTTTAAATCAAGCAAACACTGCGAATTTGATTATTTGACAACATAAAGTGTCTTACAGCTGTGGTTTAGGTTCTTATTGAATTCAGAGAAATCTACTTTGGGCTTATTTACACACCAGATTTATAATGGTACCGCCATTTCCTTTATCAAATAGCGTTTGTCTCATTTTTTACGACATGAAATTTATATCTTAATGAAAAACGCAATTAATATATAGACTGATTTTGTAGGAAAGTTTGCCAATGTACTTGTGGAAGGCCGTCAGTATCCTCCCAGATACACTATCCGCTTTCTCTCTTCCACCTTAAGAAATTGGCTGCATCAATATAACTGACAGATTGTTGACTGTTATGTAAATACTGATAAAACAATAAAACAAAAGAAATTATATAAAAAAATCTGCATGTTATAATGTCTTACTAAATATCATAAAATGATATTTGTACATAATTTCATAGTAATGTACATTTAATTTTGATAGTCTAATTATATTATAAAAAGATAATGATACAAATTTACATATTTTGACTTTTTCTACATAAATTAGAATTCACGGATTATTTAAAGTCCATTAATCCGTATTTATAGCATTATATTATGTTGTATTACATTATATATCATATTTCACTATATGTAAAGTACATGATACATAATATTGCAATGGATAACATGACGTATGAAGTACATGATTTTGTTCACATTATATGTTATTATACCTCATGTTTTCTAAATTATTCATGATTGGATTAAAAACAGTCACGTGACAAAAGATAATAATAATTATTTTCTCCCTTAAGTCCGAAAATAAATATTATCTTTTCTAATCATAAATAACAAAAACACAAATATAGGATGTGTAGCTCGTTATATTTTTGCAAATATATATGCCAAAATATTGATATACATCTACTGTTGTTTAACAATCGTATTGAACACATCAAAACAATACACACGACTACTATGTCATAACATAATTTTACCCATAATCTCCTTCATCGGCAATGTTAGCCGCCCAGGAAAAACTAATTAAATTTTTAATCATTGGAAACCTGTGTCCGATGGCAGTGCAGACCATTATCTCAGGACTATAGATGATCGAACCTCATCTAGACCTTGGGATTTACATGAATTATATTTAACATTATATATATACATATACATGTATAGTCATGTGTTATTTAAGTCTAGATAAATAAAATATTGTAGGGAGGGAGGATGGGAAAATATGATCTATCTAAAAAACATATAACCTTTTCCTTCGGATAACGAGCTCGCAATGAGAAAAAAAAACCGCTAAGATACCTGAATAACACGCATTACGCTGAAAAATCTTGAATTTCAAGTGGAAATTCTATCGTACAGGTAAATAGTAAAGGGAGATAATTCAAATTATAATCAGAAAACCGGTATTTATATAACGAAAAGAAATTAATGGATATGTCACCATAAATTCGCCTCCGAGGGAAATAACCCCAAAGTAATCATGTGACCGTGGTATAAAACCTTCGCTGCCATTGGCAACGAGGACAATACCAAGGAAATAATCCCTTGCTGGCAAATCTCAAATGCATGTAAATTGAACGCACTGTACACTGAACCTGATCACGGAGCGCATCCATGCATTCCATGCAGAGATAGAGTAAAATATATAGCACAAAAGCATTATGTTGCAATTAGTTCATGACTAATAAATAACACATGGATTCCATAGACCCTTTAGTAGTAACTTTGGTCCTGTCACTTTGCTAGTCTTCCGGTTGGCAAAACGATAGAGATAACCGAAAAAACATAGACGTTGTTATAGTAACTGATTGTATATTGACGCCATTTTCCGAGAATTTGTATCATTTTGCCAACCAGAAGACTGGCAAAGTCACAGGACCGCAGTTACTGCTAAAGGGTCTATTAAGTTTTAACACCAAGGGGAACAGTCTGTCACTTACAATGAGTGAATGAACGGTACGTTTAGGTAATAAAAAAACACTAAACATGTAAAACTGCTGATGAATGTTTTTGCCCTCTCCATAGGTTTTAACTATGCCTTATTAAATTGATAAAATGTTGTACTCAAATACATGTATATTAAATAATCTCATTCAATTTTGTTTTTGTATTGTTTATTTCGGTATAAAAAACCATTTATGGCAATCTGTGTCAGGATACATCCCGAAATTGTCTCCCTGGGAAGGGTTATTTCCCTCGGGCTTCGCCTGCCTTTAATTCATAACTAATAAATAACACATGTATTCTATTACGTTTTAACACCAAAGGAAAAAGTCAGCTACTTAATATTTTATACCAGGGTATTTACGTAATAAAAAACATTGAACATGAAAAACTGCTGATGTATGCTTTCGCCCTCACCATAGGTTTTACCTATGCCTTATTAAGTTTATAAAATGTTGTACTCATATATATTAAATAATATCGTTCAATTATTGTTTATTTCGGTGTAATAATACATTTATGGCTCTCTGTGTCGGGATACATCCCGAATTGTTTCACTGGGATGGGTTATTTTCCCGAGGGCGAAAGGATACAATTCGGGATGTTTCCCTCCACAGAGGGCCATAATTGTATAATGTATAAAGTACATATTGCGTTGCATGATATGATGTATAAAGTAAATAATATTGCATTAAATAACTCATTAAAATGAATGTTTCGATAGTGGTGAGTAGAGTTCCAAACTAGAGAACTCTGTCGTAGAGATAGAGGTGAAAGGTGTTTATCCTGTAAATGACAATGGATCGATGACGATGTATGGTATATATAAAGCACAAATATCACTACACCATTGTACATTTACTATGTACCTTGGATCACAAATGATACTATATTCATATATAATATATAACTTTGGTATCCAATTACGTAATTTCGCCCGAAAACGGCCAAAACTGTCCTTCTTTTATCTTTTTTACTTATCATCTATATGTTAAGTATAACAAGCTGTTATGAATTTGCTTTGAGGATTATCCTGTTAGCTCTGAATAGGATATATATATATATATATATATATATATATATATATATATATATATATATATATATATATATATATATATATATAATATCAGTTGGTGCATTCGCACTAGTAAATATAGTCCATTATATGAATTCAACTTTTACAGAAAAGTCATATATTTTGATGAAATTCAGTTTTAACTGAATAATCATTAAATAAAGTGTCACATCGTTCTACGTATTCCTGCTTCTGTTAAATGAGAAAATGGTTTGTACTGGATTCAACCCAACGTAATCGATGTACATTTTGATAAAATATGTATTATATAGATTCTAGTACCCTATGGTTTTATAGAGAAATATAAAAATTTCAGATACCAAAGTATAAATAAATAGAATGTCCAGGACACAGATACAAATCCGGTAAAAATGGACAAACACGGACCTCTGGAAACCAAGAGGTGGGATCAGGTGCCATCGAGGAGTAAGCATCCCCTGTCGACCGGTCACACCCGCCGTGAGTCCACAGTCAAGTCCAACGAAACAAGTGAGGAGTATATCCTCGTCACATTTGGTACAGACGTCTCAACAACCGCCAACGAAAAGGCAACTAAACATTTCACTTAGTGAAACAGAGTACTCGCAAACAACACTATTATACCGACCGTAAAGGGTATCTTTACATTTATGAAATAAAGCTAAAACTATTCATATTCAATTCTCAATAATATATCTGTTATCCAATCCTTGGAATAAAAAGAAAGCAGAAAACTGAAAAGAGTCCTCTATCTTTCGCTCTCTGGCTCTCTCTCAGTAAAAAGTTGCATTTTTAGCAACATTTAATGTACCGGCAACGTGTGTCAACAAATTGAGTATTTCGTTAAGTGATGTTTTCACCGGAAAAATGTGAACATACGCAAGTGACCATTCTGCTGGCGCCTTTCTATTAAAAGTATCAAGGCAAAGCCCATCATTACACTACAAAACAACTTTCCAGTTAAAGCCTGAAATGTTAAAGCAGTCGTTTTTAGTATGTCAACTTTATATCAGTGATGTGAAATTATTTAAAACAAAGATAAGATAAATATCATAAAGTATGAAATAATCCAATGAATAAACAAGTTGATTATGTTTTCTAAATTTATTGTCGCTTTAGTCACAGAATCTGTCCTTGTTGAAGTTCTACAAAAAAATGAAAATCATGTATTGAAAATTTATCAAATATATGTCAGCAAAGTGTAACAATATATATATTTGTGAATGCGTAGATGGCCAGGTGCATGAGGGCCAGGCGTTTGGTGCCGTGGGTCGAGAGTTCGAACCCCAGCCTGGGCAAGATGTGTTTATCGGTGCCTTGTTATTTCTATATTTGTGATATATATATATATATATAAAATAGGGAAATATTATTTGTTATTTCAATTAATTTAAAATTTGTTGAGTTGAACTTCAATGAGTCGAATTTCTCGATGTTTCGAGCTATTGACAAAGTCCCGAATAATTTTGTCATTTAATAAACTTAAAATCATCGTGTAATTCGAACTTTTATGAGTTGAATTTCTCGATGTTTCGAATGAAGTTTTGGTCCATTTATAAAAACTACGAAAATTCCTACAAATAATTCGAAAACAAAATTTGCATGTGAATGAAAGCGCCCAATGACAATTTTTCTCTTAATAAACACTCAATTTAACGAAAATGAAGTTAATTTAACACTAATTATTAGATATTATGACCGCATATACCTTATACGATTTCGACGGCATCAAAAAATTCTCATAGAACATTTGAAATTGAATATCTTTGATTCTCGGCCACCAATCATGAGTAAAAGTCCTGACGTTTCGGATTACTGTAGGTTGCCACTTGAATTTCGATTCATCGAAGTTTACTATATATATATATATATATATATATATATATATATATATATATATATATGAAGCACAAATATCGCTACACAATTATCATTTACTATGGACCTTGGATAAAAAATGATACTATCTGCGTAAATAAATCATACATAAAGCACATATACAGAAATCACAATCTGCCTAAAAATTCACAATGTCCCGGCTGGGGTTCGAACCCTAGACCTAAGGCACCAATCGCCCGACTCTCATGCACGACGTCCTAACCACCTGGTCATCTACGCATTCACAAAAATGAATGTTTCGGTAGCGGTAATTAGAATTCCGAACATTAGAACCCGGTCGCAGAGATAGAGGTGAAAGGTGTTTAATCCTAACCTAAATTACAATGGATCGAATACGATGCATGTAGAGAAATAAAAGTATATATAAAACACAAATATCACTACAACATGATCATTTACTATGGACCTTGGATCACAAATGATACTATCTGCGAAAATAAATCATACATAAAGCACAAATACAGAAATAACAAGGTACCTACAAACTCAATATGCCCCGGCTGGGGTTCGAACCCTCGACCTACGACACCAATTGCCTTGTTACTTCTGTATTTGTGCTTTATGTATGATTTATTTTCACAGATAGTATCATTTCTGATCCAAGTAGACTACATAGGTACACCCATGTAAATAAACCCCCTTCTTTATAAATATCATCATCGTCGTCGTCATCGTCGTCGTCGTCGTCATAAATTATTCTCATTATTCTTAAGCAATTAACTACATGAACATGTGCATCATTGACGTATACCAAAACTAACTATTCAACTAACTTTCAATTCTTCTATTTCTTTTTCGTCATTCGGTCGCTTTTCATTTCCCTTTTTCTTTATACCTGTTCAGAATTATTCAGTTTCCATTTATACATAATGATTTCGTCATGGAGTTTCTGTAGTTCTTTATCTTTTGCTTTCATGTCGTTCTGAAATATTTAATCATATGATTCATAACAGAGTTACCCACTGTTACAATATACTGAAGTGTCAATACGATATATGTGTTTTCGTCTGTATTTCTTTATTAAAAACGAAATACGAGGTTAACGAAGAAACCCTAAATGTGTTTAGCTCAGTATATTTTTGGAAAATTCTTATTTAACCCCAATAAACCATAATAGACTGGTCTTATACAACAGAAAGAGCACACCACTCAGATATTCAGGGATGAAAGGTTTAATAAAATCTATCATTTGTATTTCTTTCATTATCTTATAGGGACGTCAGCAACTAAATCTGAAGTGTCACATATTCATAATTTCCTATACACTTGTAATAAAACAGTTAAGGTTCTTTAATTTATCAATAAGACACAGGATAAGGGTTTTCAGTATAATCCGAATGACTTCACCTCCTATACCGCACATTCAAACACAGATCACACAAAAGCTGTTTAAAAGAGAATAATCAAAATCAGGATATTCGGAACAAAAGATCTGTCTCTAAGCTATCCATAATAGTAAACAGTTAGAGATGTGTCTGTACCTTGTCGTCAACATCATCACTTATGTGATCTGGAGCATCATATGACTTCCCCTCCTCTTATAGGTCACTGTCCATCATCTGTAGTATACAGGTTATATCAGAATTTACAAATTTGTTGAGTTGAACTTCAATGAGTCGAATTACTCGATATTTCGAGCTATTGACAAAGTCCCGAATAATTTTGTTATTTAATGGAAATCATAATCATTTTGTAGTTCGAACTTTTATGAGTCGAATTTCTCGATGTTTTGAATGAAACTTTGGGTCCAGTTTATAAAAAATAAGAAAATTACTAAAAATAATTCGAAAACATTTACATGTGAATGAAAGCGCCCAATGACAATTTCCTCCTCATAAACACTCAATTTAACGGAAATGAATTTGATTTAACACTAATTATTAGATTTTATGACCGCATATGCCTTATACGATTTCGAAGGCATCAATAATATCATAGAACATCTGAAATGGAATATATTTGATTATCGGCCACCATTCACGAGTCAAAGTCCTGACGTTTCGAACTATTCTAGGTTGTCACTAGAAGTTCGACTCATCGAAGTTTAATATATATTTTCCCCAACAAGTGTTAGTTGATTATCATGTTTATCTAACTTGAGTTAGTTCATTTTCAAATTTTAAAAAGACATCAGGTTTGCCGAGTGTCTTTTCAAATTTTAAAAATTAACTAACAAGAGTTAAATAAAAGTTGTTGAATCTCTTTCTTCCATAACTGAAAACAGCTGATTGGTAGTGTTGATTAGTAGCCTATCACACTATCGGGTTTGGATTCTCGTGATCGCGTCAAATTTGTACGTCACTTCAATCTCTTCATTCATCTGAAGTTTGGCGATGACGTCATTTAGTGTTTGTGACGTCACTTAAACAGCCCTGCTGGTGATTTGTAAATGTTAGCTAACTGCAGCTTCGTTTATACCACCGCTTGAGAGTGGTATATCATACCTGCCTATATAATATAGAGTAGTCCCATACCATACGCCTATGGAAGATCTGTGTGTATTGCATATCACGTGACATGCATATCACATATCACCCGATATGCGTATGAATATTTATTTTTCTGTAAATGAACCGTGCGTAAAACCAGCTGGTCAAAAAATGACACCGAGACAACAACTTCACTGATAATATGTATATAATTGGTCGTCACACTGAATCATTTCAAAGTCACATAGAAATATATGTCAGTGTGAACTCTAGCCTAATCTAATGCCTTTGATACTGACAGAAGGCTTATATAGGCCTACCACGACGCTTCAACTTCAAGCTCAATGTCGATTTTTTCAGACGAAACATACAGATCGGCCCGTTAATTTCACTTCATAATTATGTTTATGTGAATGATACAATGCTCCAAATATGTCTAGCATTTACATTTAAAGTGGTGACTTAGACTTATTAGGCTAAAACACTGATATCTCTTCTGCAAAGTTCTGTCATCAGTAGGCCTACTCGGCTATATGATCCATTACGTCAGTAATACTGTAGGTTAATCGCCAGCCTTCGAAAGAGTTGCAGGGAATTGTACTCTCAAATATTTAAATTGCAATGCATTTAAAATCGACAACAGGAAAACACATACCTTATATATACAGACTGAATCAAAAGAAGAAAAAGCTAGGGGTGTCCTTTAATTTCACATTTAGATATATCGACGACGTTTTGTCAATTAATAATGACAATTTTCATACATATGTCATTGCGATATATCCCAGCGAACTAGAAATTAAAGATTCAACAGAATCAAGCACACATGCTTCATACTTACGGGAAATTGGTAACTAAGCTATACGACAAACGCGACGAGTTCGGCTTTCCCATCGTAAATTTTCCATATTTAAGTAGTAATATCCTACAGTCATCCGCATATGGAGTTTATGTTTTACAAATAATCCGATATGCCAGGGCGTGTTCAACATATGAACATTTCTTATACAGATGTAAACTAATCACTGATAAATTATTGACACAGGGGTATCGAAAACCTTGTTTGATGTCAACTTCCGCAAATTTTACGGTTTGTATAATAGTCTTGTTTGCGATTACTCTGTTTCACTGGGTGAAAAGTTAAGTTGCCTTTTCATTGGCTGTTGTTGAGACGTCTGTACCAATTGTGATGAGGATTCTTTCCTCACGTATTTCATTTGGACTTGACTGTGGACTCACGGCGGGTGTGACCGGTCGACAGGGGATGCTTACTCCCCCATGGCACCTGATCCCACTTCTTGGTTTCCAAAGGTCCGTATTTGTCCATTTCTGCCCGATTTGTATCTGTTTCCTGGACATCCTAAAGATTTTTTCTGTGGTATCTGAGATATTTTATATATTTATACTGATACATTGTGATAAATGATAAATTCGAAAATCTTTTATTTGGATATACATATGCAAGTGTATTTTGTTTTATATCGATATGGAACATTTATCGAAAAAATATATCCCATTTAAATGAAATCCTACCTTTTTTGTTTTATTAATGTGAGTCAAATTTGTTTTGTTTTTTTCTTTGTCTTTCTGATGGGTCTCCTTATTCCCATTACTGACAACCACCTGTCCTTGCCTATTGTCACAGAAATGCAATCGTTGCTACAAAATAAAATGGTTTCTGATTCAACCATTAGAATGGATATAAAATATAAACTTATATAAAATTATTTGAATCTAGAAAAGTAAGCTATTGAGATTTTGCCTATTGAATAAAGCATAACACGGTAAACCGAGGAAGCCTAATTCAAGGAACATGAATAAGGAATAACCTTTCGACAAAAATGCTGCCATCCTGTGTTAGACGTTCTTTAATATTATTTCAGGAAGATTACAGATTTTACCCATCTATGTAAACAGTTTCTAATAGTTATAAAAGAATATCTAAATTCTAATTTTGTAGCTATATATGGTAGCATAATATTTTAACATTTTTAAATATTTACTAAATAAAATATAATTAGAATTTCAATTCACCTTACATATGTAAATATCGATTTCTGTAAACATGACGCTAGGCGATGTAAACCAAAGGTCTCAGTGTAACTGAAACACTTTGGTCAGTTCATTTCTGCGTATTAACGTACCATTGGCTGGATAAAATCCTGTCAGAATTCATTCTGAACAACTAATTGCAGGACAGACCACGATAACAACGACGACAAATTTATACAAATTTCCATACTTCGACTTTTGACAGTAAGTCACTTTTTCCTATACAACCTTTTCTATAAATGTTATATTTCAGCTAATCTTCATAATTAACGGTTCTCCCTTCATAATATCTACATTTTATTAAAAGTGTTATTTGTTTAAATCGTTCCTGAGTTATGCTAACATGATTATTAATTGTCTATAAGATATTGTATAGTTGTGCTGGGATCGTGTTTGATAACGAATATTTTATTTCATATCTATGTAGTCTACTTATATTTCGGACACCATAATAAGTGTTCAGCACCTTGATCTTCAATCAGGTACTGCGCTAACCATATAGATACATTTGTAGTATCATTCATATATGGCTACTTAATTATTATCTATAATATGTAAATTATTACTTATTGAATTGAGGGACATTAAACAGCAATAAACAAACAAACAAAATATTGAATAGATAATTTCAAGTCTAAATGCAAGCTACATATTATTTCTAGAATAATTCCAACAAGGGAAACAACTCTTAGTAATTGTAGACTAACCTGCGATATACATTTGTACATGTGATCTAGTCAATTAATTTTATATAGTATTATACATACTGTTGATATGTGTCACTGTTGAAACAAACAATAAAAAAACAAATGAAACAAACAAGGTGAATTAAATTGATTGAGAAGGATTGACATTAATACATTATACAATATCGAATCCAAAACACAGGCGTTCTTGTTGTTTATGTAGTAAACACGAACATGTTATATTTATACGTTATATCACAAACTGGTTTAAATGGATAGTTTCCCAGTTTATATTATAAAAGGCCTTCTTCTTTAATGGGTCCATTGTTCTACCCCTGTCCGCTATCGTATAACTGAAATCATGTGTGGAGTGTGGTCTAAAACACAATGTACACAAAAGTAGAGTATATAGGTACACGCATGAAAATAAACTCTCCTCTTTATAAATATCATCATCCTCGTCGTCGTCATAATTCTTCTCATTGTTGTCGTTACTTAAGTAATCAACTACATGAACATGTACATCATTTACGTATACAAAAACTAACTATTCAACTAACTTTTAATTCTTCTATTTCTTTCTGCATTCGGTCGCTTTTCATTTCCCTTTTTCTTTATACCTGTTCAGAATTATTCAGTTTCCGTTTATACATAATAATGTCGTCATGGAGTTTCTGTAGTTCTTTATCTTTTGCAGTCATGTCGTTCTGAAATATTTAATGGTATGATTCATAACAGAGTTACCCACTGTTACAATATACTGAAGTGTCAATACTATTTATTTGTTTTCGTCTGTATTTCTTTATTAAGAACGCTCTTTTAAAGGTGCTGTACTATAGATTTTCTGTAGGGTTTTACCAAAGGTGCTGGATTTCGGGTGAGACCTTAAAAACCGAGGTCACAGTAGGTGTCGGCACGTTAAAGAACCGTCACTGCTCAATGGCCTTAAGTGCCGAGCATAGACCAAACTTTGAAGCACTTCTACGACATTTGATGACGTCTCCATATGAGACAATAGTACAATAAAATACCAAAAGTGCTGTTTTAAAGGTTTTCAGTAGGGTTTTACCAAAGGTTTTATTTTATAGGTTTTGTGGAGGGTTTTAATTAAGGCACTGTTTTATAGGTTTTATAAAGTGTTTTACCAAAGACGTTGTTTTATAGGTTTTTTGTTGGGTTTTACCAAAGGCGCTGTTTTATAGGTTTTGTATTGGGTTTAACAAAGGCGCTGTTTAAAAGGTTTTGTATTGGGTTTACCAAAGGCGCTGGTTTTTAGGTTTGTGAAGGGATTTACCAAAGACCTGTTTAATAGGTTGTCGTGTGTAAGGTTTACTAAAGACGATGTTTTATAGGTTGTCATGTATAGGTTTTTACTGAAGGGGTTGTTTTATATGCTGTCGTGTGTAGGATTTTACCAAAGGCGATGTTTTATAGGTTGTCATGTATAGGTTTTTACTGAAGGGGTTGTTTTATATGCTGTCGTGTGTAGGATTTTACCAAAGGCGATGTTTTATAGGTTGTCATGTATAGTTTTTTTACTGAAGGGGTTGTTTTATATGCTGTCGTGTGTAGAGTTTCACCAAAGGCTCTGTGTTATAGGTTGTCGTGTAGCGATTTAAGAAACATGCTGTTTTGTATGTAGTTTTTTGTAGGGTTTTACGAAAAGCGCTGTTTTATAGGTTGTCTTGTGTAGGATTTTAATAATGGCGATGTTTTACAGGTTGTTATGTGTAGGGTTTTATAAAAGAGCGATGTTTTATATGTTATATTTTGTAGGATTTTATCAAAAGCGATGGTTTATATGTTGTTTTTTTGTAGGATTTTATTAAAGTCGCTGTTTTATAGGTTGTCTTGTGTAGGGTTGTACTACAGGCGTCGGTTTATAGGTTGTCATATGTAGGATTTTACTAATGGCTCCCTTTACAGGCTGCCGTGTGTAGAGTTTTTACTAAAGTCTCTGTTAACAAGTCGTCGTGTGTACGGTTTTACTAAAAGCTCTGTTTACATGTTGTTGTATGCAGGGATTTATTCAAGGCTCTCTTTACAGATTTTCGTTTGTACGATTTTACTAAATGTCCTGTTTATAGGTTGTTGTGTCTAGGATTTTACTTAAGGCGCTGTTTACAGGTTGTCGTTTGTAGGGTTTTACTAATGGTGCTGCTTTACTGGTTGTCATATGTAGGGTTCTATTAAATGTGCTGTTTAACAGGTTGTCGTGTCTAGAGTTATTACTAAAGGCTCTGTTTACAGGTTATGGTGTGTAGAATATTAATCAAGGCTCTGTTTACAGGTTGTCGAGTTGTGAAATGTAATCAAGGCTCTGTTTACAGGTTATCGTGTGTAGAATATTAATCAAGGCTCTGTTTACAGGTTGTCATGTTGTGAAATGTAATCAAGGCTCTGTTTACAGGTTGTCGTGTGTAGGGTTTTACTAACGGCTCTCTTTACAGGTTGTCGTGTTGTGAAATGTAATCAAGGCTCTGTTTACAGATTGTCGTGTGTAGGGTTTTACTAACGGCTCTCTTTACAGGCTGTCGTGTGTAGAATTGTAATCAACGCTCTGTTTACAGGCTGTCGTGTGTAGAATTGTAATCAAGGCTCTGTTTACAGGCTGTCGTGTGTAGAATTGTAATCAAGGCTCTCTTTACAGGCTGTCGTGTGTAGAATTGTAATCAAGGCTCTGTTTACAGGCTGTCGTGTGTAGAATTGTAATCAAGGCTCTGTTTACAGGCTGTCGTGTGTAGAATTGTAATCAAGGCTCTGTTTACAGGTTGTCATGTGTAGGGTTTTACTACATACTGTCTTTACATGTTGTTGTGTGTAGATATTTACTTAGAGCTCTCTATATGTTGTCATGTGTAGGTTTTTACTAAAGGCTCTCTTTATAGGCTGTCGTGTGTAGGATTTACATGAGAATTGCTAGGAGAATTTTATATGTATGATGAGCAACAGGGTTGAGCGGATACACAAGATTTCATCACCGTCACAGTGGTCTTTTGTTCCTACACACCTGAATCCTGCTGATTCTGGTACAAGACGAAACTAACATCGATTCTCGATTTGACTGACAGTCCCTGGATCACTGGTCCTAAGTGGTTGCGAGACGAAAACCCACATGAGGAGCAAGGGAATGGTGTTTTCCGTTGATTGATCCAGAAAACGACAAGGAACTGAAACCTCAGATAGTTGTGCAGAAAGACATCAGTAAAAGCTCCAGTGGAGGCTAGGTACTCAAAGGTTTTGAGAAATTTACTTCCTGGAAATCAGTAGTGAGAGCAGTCTCTTACTTGCGACATATTATTGGAATCCTTCAAGGTTCGCAGTGAATAATTGCAATGGATGGCATTTGTGTGTAAACAGAACAGTTCATGAGTACCAAGAAGCTGAAATAATTTCTTCTGAAAGAGGTACAACAGGAGTGCTTTAACGAAGAGATAACTTGTCTGTTAAGTGGAAAGCAACTTCCAAGGAACAGTCCTATTCTGTCCCCTCTTTAAACCCTATTCTAGATGATGAGGGATTACTGCGTGTAGGAGGCAGGATCAGTCGCTTGAAAATCATGCTTACCAACATCTGAGACCAATCCAATTATTTCTTCCTAAGGGTCACCATTTGTCAATTCTTCATATTATTCGTCATCATCATGAAGCTGTAAAGCATCAGGGAAGGCACCTTGACTGAAGGAGCTGTTCGCAGTGCTGGTTTTATTAATGGATTGTCGGAAATAAGAGATGGTGGCCTCACTAATTCACAACAGTGTCCGTCTGCAGGAAGCTACGGCGAAAGTACGGAGTATCAGAAGATGGCTGATCTGCCCTCAAGATAGGATTATACACCTGGACCTCCATTCACCTCAGTGGGGGTTGACGCCTTTGGACCATGGCAAGTGGTATTTCGTCGCACAAGAGGAGGTGTATGCACACAACAAGAGGTGGGAGCATCCTGTTTACCTGTTTAACTACACGAGCTGTCCATCAATGAGGTAGTAGAGGAGATGTCGAGCTCCTCCTTCAATCAACGCCATGCGCCGATTCATTGCATTAAGAGGACCTGTGAAAACTTTTTCGTTCAGATAGGGGTTCTAACTTCGTGGGGGCAACAGATGACTTGATAGACAATGTAAATGTTGAGATGGCGCTGTTCGTAAATTTCTTTATAATTCCGGGATCACTTGGATCTCAATGCTCCTCATGCTTCCCACATGGGAGGTGTGGTGGGAGCGCATGATCGGCCTTGTCGCATATTAGACTCAATGCCTATTGGATCCGAAGTCCCAAACCCCTAACCCATGAAATGCTGGTAATCATGGCCGAAGTAAGTGCGATTATCAAAACGCAAGACCTATTGCTCAAATCCCTCAACAGATCCAGACTCAACCCCATGATATTGCGACCAGTTTATGTGGGAAAGTGACATTGCACCCGCTGAAGTGGAAAATTATGACCTGAAGGAAATCTATCGTGCTGACTGGAAACGTGTTCGTTTTCTTGCTGATACATTCTGGCAACTTTGGAGAAAAACTTACTTGCAGGAACTTCAGACTCATCGTAAATGGCAGGTTGACCGTCAAACCTCAAAGTAGGTGATATTGTGTTGATGAAAGATCAAGGACCGTTTCATCGGAACAATTGCCTCTTGGCATTATTTCCGAAACCTCATTGAAAGGACATGTACTCTGTTCGCATCTACAAGGACGGAAAGACAACTACATATGTGTCCCAAAAATGAAGTTGTGTTGTTAGAGTGAATTTTGTTAGGTATAAAAATTTTCAGTAGTGTATCAAGTAATACCAGTACATACACTGTTAGAGTTATCTCCCTTAGAAATAATTAGTATGATCATTATTGCAGTTATCTCCCTGTGTGGAAGTTTTCTATTTTTGTTTGGAAGTTTTGAACTTGTGTCCACATGTTTTTGTGTTCAAATTCTAGTGAATATGTATGCCTGCTCACAAATTGTAAGTACAGTAACTTTATTGTTATTCTAGTTTGAACTGGCATAAGCATCACACATTAACTGTTATGAATATTTGAAGTTTTGTGATTAATTTGTTTTGTTTTCGAAAAAAGTATGTGTACCATTATTGTAACTGCCATGTTAGTACACTCTGTAGTTAAAGACTGAAAAAAATCTACGGAAACCTGATTTTTGCCATAATTTCACATTTTATTCGAAATGTGTTTTGTACGTTTTTGGATGCCTTTTGTGTTATTTTAAACGTTGTTTGACACCCGTTTATTGGTTCAATGGGTCCTTAAGTGTTTTTTGTTCTATTTGTAGCCTTTTACCACATTCACACAACGGCTGCCAACACCTGTCAACAATAAGATTAAAGCACCTTTGAACTGTCGTGTTGTCGTTAGAGGTTAGCTATCTGCATCCAAGGCAGAATAGTAGGTTTTTACTAAAGGCTCTCTTTATAGGCTGTCGTGTGTAGGATTTAAAGAGAATTGCTCCCCCCCCCCCCCCCCCCCCCCCCCCCCCCCCCCCCCCCCCCCCCCCCCCCCCCCCCCCCCCCCCCCCCCCCCCCCCCCCTGCTTTTTTCTTTTACTTCACCAATTTAGAGCACGTATAATTTTCGGTTGTTCATAATATGATATTGCACTGTACATTGTCAAGAATGTATACCAATTCATTAACCTGTATTCTTCTTTCATAGCTTGCTATTTCATGCTCAAGGGTTCTGATACGAGATTTGTTTTCTTTGTCTTCTTCCTAAAGAAAAATACAATGTATTATACACAAAGAAAAGAACAATAACTTAATTTGGTAAAATAAAATTAACTGATACATAAATGCTTTTGGATTTTTATTGTTAGGTGAAGTGTCGCAAATCTTTACATTTTACGTCTACTGTGAACTGAGCCAGGAATCCAGGTTATCACATCTACTGTTAAAACCTGACCTCCATAATTTAACTGGAAAATTGTTGAGTGTGGTGTTAATCACCATTCAAAATTTAAATAAAACATTTCCATGCACAAAATGTCCGAAAAATCTTTTCGGTGTTTTCATTATGTTTTCAGTTGATATGTTTATGGTTAGTACAACAAGTATAACCAATGGAATAGGTTTGAACAAAAATAAAATTTTCACTCAACAGAGGGCAATTGGTGAAATCCGCCTGATGTTTTCTTTTAAATGTTCATAACATAAACATTTGTACCTGATTTAGTTTTGCTTGTTTGAATGCTGTTTTATGCCTTACTCAACAATGTGAAAAATGTGAATGAAGCTAGAAAAGTTTAAAAGACGGTACGCTAATCGAAAACAAAACATCTGACACGATTATAGACATCCTGCAGATTTATACTTTGGTATCTGTGATTTTTATATTTTAAGACTCTTAGGACAGTAAATACAACGGTTAGAATATATGTCTATAATGAATTATATTTCACCACCCTAGTTAACAAGTGATATACAAAGGTTGTAAATATCGCTAAATTAACCTATTATTCTTCTTTCGATCCGGCTGGATACATTATCGGCCGGACCGATTCATACTTGGGGTCAAATTTTAGAGACCTGTTCACTTAAAACCATTATTAAAACAATATATATTATATAACAGTAAAGCATTGTCATGTTTATTATGGTTTGTAGTGTAAATGACGTCTTTGAAAAATTCCTTAAAAATCATGCTGGCATGTTGTAAGGTGGGTGAATCAAGGACAGCCCAACCCTAGCAACAACTAGTTATATATATTGTTTTAGGGTTAAAAATAAATGTTATTTTTTAAAAAAGATACAGAGACCCGGACTAAAAATGTTGACATTTCGGTCCGGTTAAACGCATTTTGAGACCGGGCCGATTATAATACGACATCGGGTCAAACGGCCGAAATATTTCGTATACATGTTAATGAAAATTGCTGTAAGCATTTATCTTCTTATGAATTGGTTAAAACAAACCTGTAGATCGTATAGCCTTTGCTCGCTCTGTTTTACGGCTGAATCTGATACCTATCAGAAAAAAGTATATAAAGTGCAACTATGCATTCACAGTCAAAATAAAAAAAAAAAATTCTGTTTTGTTTTTACTTCCTTCATTTTCCGTTATCGCTTAGGTTTTGACAAACAGTTCGTTCAACAGCATTTTTATCCTCACTAAGGGATCTTTGATAACCCTCATTTGATGTTGCTTAGATAAAATACTAAACATGAAATCCTATCCTAATTACGGAAGCGTATTAGGGCCACCTTAAGTTTTTTATTTCTCGTTTTGCCAACTTTAAAGTTGGAATTTCCAACTTTTTTCTTGGAATTTCCAACATTTTTTCTCGTTTTGCCAACTTTAAAGTTGGCTTTTCCAACTTTTTTCTCGTTTTGCCAACTTTAAATTTGACTTTTCCAACTTTTGAGTTGGCTTTTCCAACTTTTTTCTTGGAGTTTCCAACTTTTTGTCTCGTTTTGCCAACTTTAAAGTTGGCTTTTCCAACTTTTTTCTTGGAATTTCCAACTTTTTTCTTGGAATTTCCAACTTTTTTTCTCGTTTTGCCAACTTTAAAGTTGGCTTTTCCAACTTTTTTCTCGTTTTGCCAACTTTAAAGTTGACTTTTCCAACTTTATTTCTTGGAATTTCTAACTTTTTTCTTGGCTTTTCTAACTTTTTTCTTGGAATTTCCAACTTTTAATTCGTTTTGCCAACTTTAAAGTTGGCTTTTCCAACTTTTTTCTTGGCTTTTCCAACTTTTTTTTCTGGACTTGTCAAGATTAATATAAATATGGCCTACATTTGTAAAGTGGTACTCGGACAGTGTGTATTGAATAAATTTAACATCTATAACGTAGTTTTCAATTTTAAGATACAGTGTAAAATATCACGAAACGGTACAATTAATGATTTGCAATCAGTAATCGATATAATGGTGGAATGGTGGAAAATGATGATACAACTACATCGAAACTACCCTGAGAGGCTGTGGTAGTGACTCATATTACCAGAAATTGTGCATATATTCGGTAAAATGTAGCATTGATACAAATTGATTAAACATTTGGAACAAAATGAATCATTTAAAACCGTAGTTTATTATGATTCTTAAATTTTATATTGCTTAAAGTCTTATATAACTTCAGGGGGCGACTATTTGGGACAGCATTGCAAATTTTGTCAACTCAGATTATTTATTTTCAGTACGTCACAAGACAGAATAGTTATTTTTAATCTTTTTAAGGACAGATTTTTTTCTTTTTTTGCCTTTATGATCAAGATTGTAGTGGCAGATCTAAACATGTTCAAAGGATTAACATAAATATATACTAACTCAAAACTCGGTTACTGTGCATTAGATTAATTAACACGTATCTTTTAGTGGTTTTATCAGCACCCAGAAATGAAATTAAGCCTCCAACTGCTAATATTTTACATTGATTTTACATCTCAAAAGAAGATTATCTGAGCAAACATAATGCATATGAAATAAATGTTAGGAATCTTTTTATTAAAGGCTATTTTTTACTTGCAGACACTTAATTGTGGCATCTTTATTCTTCAAAAATATTCCATTGTCAAACTAATTAACTCTGAAAAGAAAGAGAAATTCAGCAGACATAAGCTGAATGCTCCATTTTTCTTTAATGTGTACAGATACATATTGATTTTTGATAGGAATGCATAAGATTTAACTGGTATAAAGTTGGAGACGAGACGAGACAAAAAGTTGGAAATTCAAAAAAAAAAGTTGGAAAAGCCAACTTTAAAGTTGGCAAAACGAGACAAAAAGTGGGAAAATCCAACTTTAAAGTTGGGAAAACGGAAAAAAGTGGGAAAAGCCATATATAAAAATATATATATGCAGATGAAACGGGGGTTTGGGGACCGCAGACGGAGCATCCCCTCCCCTAAGTTGTGGTGCATTGAGAAAATTGAACATTTAGATAAAAATGAAACTGTTTCCAAACATTTCCATGGCATTATTTATTTTCAAAATTCCACAAAAGCAGATTAGACAACTGCCTCATCTGCCTCATAGGTAGTTACAGCCCTTATTTAGTTTTACAAAATAAATGATTATTGATTGTACTGCATTAATAGTACTGACACGTAAAAAAAATTTGGTAAGATTTGACAATTTTCTTTAATTTCAGTTCAATTCTTCACTCAGAATAAATCAGAATTCAACATTGCGTTTAGTAAAGAAACATTTCGGGACGCCCAAATACTTTACTCCCCCTCCCCTCTGAAAATTCCTGGATCCGCCCCTGAATGAGTTGACATTAACGACGAAAACATAAAACCGGCAATTAACAGTGTAGCCAGCCCTATCACTAATATTTAGTTATTCGATAAAACAGACATTTTTTTACAAACAACATCACTGAGAATGCAAATTGCTTTACGATCGTCTTGAGCATTATAACTTTGGTATTGTGATTATAATACTTACTTATAATTATGATCTAGGATGTAAACTTACCATTGACGTACAGGTCCACGATCATCAGACATGGCATTATTTGTTTTCAGTGTCAGTTCTGTAGGTACTACAATTGTTTATCATCTGATATCATATGATATAACAAATTACGCGATAAATATCATATTACTCAGAATACCTTAACTCGAATTTGTAAATATAGCAACATAAAATGTTCTTCAATTAACATCCAGGAAATTCCCTTTGCTACATTGACTGATGATATTTTCACAGAACTTGGTCCTTTTACCAAACTCGAGAGGTTTCAATGTAACATATGCGACGGGTGTGGTATGCTAATAGGAGACGCTGATTCCTTCTGAACACCTGGTTCCATCCCACTTTCGGATTCGCAGTTGTTCTTCCTGCTGAGACCATTTGTATATCTAATTTATCGTATTGTAATGGACCTGGAGATTTGATCATCCATCCGTACTTCTTCAGTTTTACTTACACACTCAGGCAACTATCAGACGTATTCGGCAATCTCTAAATATAGGTAAATGATACGAAATACGTATGGCACGCCAAAATCACATCAATGAGTTAAACCTAATTTTTCTCAGTTAAACCTAGTTTTCCGCTAGTTAATCCAAATTGCTACGACAAACTCACTTTAAAAAGTCGAATCTTGTTATTCTCCAGTTTAATTAACCGACCCCCCCACCCCACCCCACCCCCGCCACGATTACCTCGCATTAATTGGAGAAAAATATAAAAATGTTAATTACCAAAATATAAATCATGAGAATAGCCAGGATACATATATAAATCTGGTGAATATTGGACAAACACGGACCTCTGAAAATCCAGAGGTGAGATCAGGTGCCATGGAGGAATAATCATCCCCTGTTGATCGGTTACAACCGCCGTGAGTCCAATTGAAATAAGTGAGGAACAAATACTCGTCACAGTTGGTACAAACGTCTCAACAACTGCTATCGAAAAACTGCTGAAGAAAAACTCATTGGTGTGATTTTGGTATACCATATCAGTCTCAATCAAACCTAGTTATTCTCAAGTTATGGCACGCCAGAATAACATTACTGAATTAGACCTAGTTTATCCCATTTTATACATAGATTTGTTTTCTCCCGCCGTTAAATATAAAAAATCTCAGATACCAAAGTATAAATCAATAGAATGTCCAGGACATAGATACAAATCCGGTAAAATATTATAAACATAATACCAAAGTTAAAAATGGACAAACACGGACCTCTGGAAACCAAGAGGTGGGATCAGGTGCCATGGAGGAGTAAGCATCCCCTGTCGACCGGTCACACCCACCGTGAGTCCACAGTCAAGTCCAATGAAATACGTGAGGAGTAAATCCTCGTCACAATTGGTACAGACGTCTCAACAACCGCCAACGAAAAGGCAACTCAACATTTCACTTAGTGAAACAGAGTAATCGCAATCAAGACTATTATACCGACCGTAAAATTTGCGGAACGTTGACATTAAACGCGGTTTTCGATATCCCTGTGTCAGTAATTTGTCAGTGAATAGTTTACCTCTGTATATGAAATCTTCATATGTTGTTCACGCCCTGGCATATCGGATCATTTGTGAAATATAAACTCCATAGGCAGGTGACTGTGGGATATTACTACTTAAATGTGGAGAATTTACGATGGGAAAGCCGAAATCGTCGCGTTTGTCGTATAGCTTAGTTGCTAATTTCCCGTCTGTGTCTATATTAAGTAAAATGTCTAAGTATGAAGCGTGTGTGATTGATTCTGTTGTATCTTTAATTTCTAGTTCGTTGGGATATATCGCATTGACATATGTATGAAAATTGTCATTATTCATTGACAAAACGTCGTCGATATATCTAAATGTCAAATTAAAGGACGCCACATCTGATTTACACCGCTTCTGGAATAAGCAACTGTACAGTATTGTTGAAGTTTCTACTTAACGGCTGTCAATATCTTGGTAAGGAGTAAAGATAAAGGTTTGGTAGAACATTTGCTGGATCCTGCTATGTATCTTTGCTTATATGGTGTTTTATGAAGTTTAGGTATCCAATATAAATATGGTAGCTCAAAATCGGTATCCGTTGTAGGTATATCAAATGAGCGTAATACGCACACGTGATTTTGAAGGATCTCGTCCTTTGAAAGTGAGCTACGTGTGTATGTAGGATTTCCAGAATTCATATTAAGCCCATGTTCTTCTAATAAACAAATATAGTAATGTGCCTTACAAATAAAAACTATATTATTTTAGGCTTTGTCTGCTGGTATCAGTACATATTTGTCATGTAATCTATCCAGTTCAGTTACTACTTCTGGATCACTAAATACAGAGGGATAACGTGTTTTCATAGTCTCTTTATATTTCGAATACGAGATTTTATCAACCATCGTATGGCTTTTAGTCATCCAGACAAAGTGTCTGGTTCTACGTCTTCATGTTTGGCCCATCGTCTGGCATAATCTTCGACAGAATTCATATTTAAACTGAAATTCTGACGCCAACTAAAGTAACGGGCTTCCCGGTATTTAGGGCCCCTTAAAATAATATTTTTGAGGCTTTCATTTTCAACAATAGAAACGTCGCCGGTGATGACATGCCCGATAGGATTGTATTTGAAAGGAGATGAAGCACATAAACATGTGACAGTATTGTGGAGAAGATGGTTGATGTCCAGGCACTGCAAAACCTGTTTGTAATTGAATAGCTTGGGTGCGATGCTAGGTGTATAGCTATATGAAATGCAAGGCGTGGTCTTCAATTTAAAATATGGTGGAACACAGGACTGAAATTTTGTGATTTAGAACATTGCCAATGTTTAAAGCGTTTATGCCTTTATTTGTAAATTAAAGTTTAAGGAAAAGACGATTCTGTTCAGAACAGTCATCGTTTGTAACGCGTGCAGGCTTAAACAGTCTGTGATAAGCGATGTCCATTATAACGGAGTTCAGTGTGTATTCTGGGGTTGAAGAATCCGTGTAGGGGTTCATTCTTGCTTCCTGAAAAAGTTTATTAAAAATTGTAAAAGGAACAGAATGTAAAATATTTCAGAGTTTGCTGCGAATGTGATGAAGACCCAATTTTTTGTTAACGTAAGGTAAAAGACATGAAAAAGTGACATCATGTATGTAGGGTCGGTTGTATGAACAATGTCCGTGACTTCGTTGACGTCTTAAAAAGTTAAAAAGTACCCTACGGAAGGGGGTACTCAAGGTGGGATTGTTGGTCCAGTGGTATATTTTTTCAATTATACGCACTCTCATAGACAAGATGGAATGGTTAGGGGAGTTGAAATGTCGATAGAGTATCTGGTTACCCCCATTATTAATCTCGAATCGATGACCAGATACTCTTATTTAAGGGTCCCTTAGTCTCGCCAACATACATCAAACCACACAAGGTACACTCAATTCCGTAAACAACGTTAGATAATTTGCAATCTAAATGATCCCAGCTTCTGGTGCAGTAATGCTTATTTGTCAGATTACTGGTGAACCCTTAATCAGTTATTAATATATGACATGTTTTACAATTTTTGACAGAACATTTTGAAATCGTTGGTATATTATTTGAAAATGAACTATTAAAAATGTCATCAAGTTGAATCTGACAATTTTTTAAGGGAACATAAGCATTTTTTTGTTTATACCATAACTGGTCATCTTTTGACTGTACAAATGTCCCGAAGGACAATCCGAGGAGCACCAAACAATCTCTGCGAGTCTGTGCTCCCGATAGACTTCACAGAATTACACCTTTTTATACTGGGCGCCGTGCCATCCAATATGCAATTTTTTGGGTACTTGTTTATGCATTAAATGTATATGTATCCTCGGGGACAATATGTCCACCAGCAGTGATACATGCTTGGTGGCAAAAATATATAAAATCTCAGATACCAAAGTACAAATCAATAGAATGTCCAGGACATAGATCTAGTTTTTCTCTGTTAACCCTTGTTTATAACCCGAGTTCCGAGAAAAATTAGGTTTAACTGATTAATTTGATTTGAAAAATTGAATAAACTAGATATGTGCAAGATTTAACTCCGCCAGTAAGTTTAATTACACCAAAATTACATTAATACTCATTAATCTCGCATTAAGGTTCATAACTACACTGGGGGAGATAATTCTTGAAGTACACAGATTTTGATACTGTAAGGTTTTGCTGAAAATTTGTATTAAGGGTATTAAGAAGATAGATTTTCTTTTATAGTGGCAAATAGGGATGTGTGAGTATTACAAATTCAATGGCAGATATTACGGAGATGTCCGTTACCATGGTAACAAAATAAAAGCTTATGATTGGTCAAATTCCAATATCGTCAGATTTAGATCAGATTTAGAGTATCTTATATTACGAATTCAATGACAGATATTATAAAAGGTTCAGTATCTATGGTAACAAAATATAGGCAAATTATTGGTCAATATTGAGATAGATTTTGTTGAAAATTTATATACAGAGGTGTTTTGACACTGCAAGTTCAAGAGTAAATTATTTCCGTTTTTCTACTTTTACTACTTGTACTTGATGCACAATAACTTTGTGGAAATTATGTCAGATCCAGTGTGGTATTCATTTACAAATAGTAAGGTTGAGTTAATCAATTGCAAGTGAAGAAGTGCCAAACTGAGTTTCTCAAGCAATTTTCGCAAAATATATAGGGATTTAAAAGTTGTTTATGCTTGTGTATATTTTTCACTATTGTATATCAATCTAAGTTGATAAAAGTTGAAAAACAATACGGCTAATACCCCCTTAAGGGTATTTTAGTATTACAAATTCAATGGAAGATGATAGATACATTTCAAATCAAATTTGTTTGGTTTGACAGGGAAAATATTATGTCAAAATTTTAAGGATGGTTGGTTCAAAGGTCAAAGAACATCTGTATTTGGAATGACTGAAAATGTTGTGAAAATTTGATTGACCTGGTATAAATTTTCATCTTTAGCATGTTGCAAAAATGGCTTAAATTGGTATTTTCCAGTTATCATATTTGAATAATGTTTCACTTATAGCAGGATTAATTGTAGTATATTATATCAGTCATATTTATTAAATTATTGTGCTGTTAACAAAGTTATATTGCTAATCATTAAAACAATGTCTTCTGTTATATTAACAGAATTGCCACTTTCTGTTTTCAAGCAAAATATGTTTTATTTGACGTTGACTTTATATTGTATAGGGTGCAAAGCGGTGGATGAATATACTTTGCACCCTATTCACTGACTGTGTGGTGACTTGCCATTTTACTTTATAATTTTATGGAAACTATTGAGTGCAAGCTGACAAGATTAAACATGTCAACTGTGATGTTTTTCTAAATTTTGGATATTTCATCTGGGGTGTAGGTATTAACCTGAACTGGAGAACACTAGATATAATCTGATAGACTCTAGGTTTAATTGGAGAAAAATCAGGTTTAACTTATTGATGTGATTTTGTCAAAAACACATCTGTTTAGTTATATACATCAGCAAAGCAATACACCCGTCGGTTAGAAAAGAGAAATGATGACAGGAGCATGGAATTTACCAATACGAAAACCATAAATATAACTTTGTATGATGATACATCTCAGCAATGTAATGATAGAATTAAACCAAATATTCTATTGTACCACTTTCCCTTTAGAAACTCTATTTAAAATTGGAGCTCAACTGATGAAGTCTAATTGACAGAAACGGTCGTCTTGAGCATTATAACTTTGGTATTACGTTTATAATATTTAATCGCTGATTTCCTTATGTTAAAAATGCATATGGAAATATGTACAAACCTTAATACAAAAACAACCTGTGAAAAAGCAATGTGTCTTCAAACGTTTGGAAAATAAATGGTCGGTACTTGGAAAAGTACATGTACATAGTATTTATAAAAAACTTATTTTCATTAAACTGAGATAGACATAAAACCATGTAAAACAATTTTGAGAAGTTAAAAAACAATGATTATATTCACCCCAAAATTCTACAATAGATTATGCATAACATTTTTCTTTTTGTTCTACATTTTCATTTGCCAAAAGATGGTCACGTGTTCTACAGTTTAAAATGAAATTTATAATTTATCATATCGCACTGCTTTGACGTCACGAAACTGTTTTATCTGAACTTCAATTCGCGTCTGTTTTATAACCTTGTTTCATGAAATAGACGGAAACGACTCTTTATCTCGTAATTAAGACTTTTTATCTCGTAATTACGATTTTTAACTCTTAATTACGATTTGACATCAACCGACTTTCGTAGAAAAGTTATATTTGATATAGTTTTATAGCTGTAAACAAATTTATATGACCATTAAATTTTAGTTTCAGTTTATCTAATAACGATGTAATAAATGATCTCAGAAGTAATTCCCACTTCACATAAATACTGTCCCGTGTAATAGTACATTAAAACATTGATAAACTCAATCTAATTTCGAATACATATCAAAACTGCAATGTTACCACGTTATTATTAATTGTCTAGGTGATATTCGGTTAGTTATCTCCGATATGTTTACAATTTGTATTGTATTTATGTTAATATAATCTATAAATAGATAACATGTTTATTTAGAAATTTGATATACACGGAGACTCATTGCAGCGCCATCTATGACAACTTGAATTCTAAATAAGGGTTTATTCGTAAGCAAAAGTTCCAGGTTCAATATTCGGGGGATATATCTAACGGGTGATTTCATAATTCTTTTTTATCACGTATCGTCTGATTGAAAATTGGCAAAATATTGCTTATGTTCTAAACTAATCATTAGCAGATGCTTGATGATAAACATAGATATTCATTATTATCTAAAGTGTTAAAGATTGGTTATCGACCGAAAATTCATTGTGGCTTTTGGGTGGGGTTACATATAACATCACAAGTATTCACACACTAATACACGTTTGAGTACAATTTTGAATATAGTAATAGCACGAATTAGGATCACAACTTTGGATGTCAAAAACATCTCAACAGATGGCATCTGCTTGGTAAAATTGTCATTCAAAGTTCAGAAGAAAATGATCATTATTACGTAAGCATTTCAGCGGAGTTTTGTTTAAAGTTCTGTTCTTTGAATCTCATATCCACATCGAGTTATTCCTGTCAAAAAGACGTTTTAGAATGAATTTAAAATGAAATTTAGAAACATTTTCACTGTATTACCTGACCCAGAAAAATAGAAATGAAAAGAAATGGAAAACATGTTTTTAGATACATCTGGAACAATAAAAAAGATAGAATAGCCAGGAAGACAATAATACGGGGCTATGAATGTTTAAAAATGTTATGTATTAAAGGTACTATATTTTGGCGAAATGTTTCTATACTCTGAGTAAGGATTGTTAAGTCAATATCTAAAACTGGCGGACTAATTTTGACATCATAAAGCAAAGAAAAAAAAACAAACATCGAGGAAAAAATATGGAATAGCTAAACAAATAAATCCGTTTTACATCAATGTGAAAAATATTGTTTTATCAGTTTAATTTTGTTTTTCTTTTGTTAACACATCAGTGAAAATACATAATGGTGCAATAAATTGCTATTGTTCCCCTAAAATGTTTTTATTTTCTCTCGTTTTGTGGGTTTGTTTTCGGATAGTAAAATGTATTCTGGTTTGAAACATAACAAAAACTTCAAATGACCTAATTCCCTTGCAATTTTCTCACATATGATGGAGAAAAAAATCTTATCACAATTTTAATTTTAATTCCGAGCGGGAGTCGAACCCACGTCTAGGAGATAAGAGATTGTCTTCAATCAAACTTAAGATCTAAATTACTGAGCCAGTATGAGATTCCATACACTGAAATTTCACGTGGTATTTGTATGTTAAAAATATCATTCATATTACCTTCGTTATGCACTTTTCTAAATCCGTAGAAAATTTAACTGGAACCCGGGTAATTTTTTTCAGGTATGGGTCAATTTTCTATAATTCCCCATGTATGTTTTCTATATAGAATAATGACCACATAGAATAATGACCCCGGGTACTTTTTCTATGCGGGTCATTTTTCTACATTACACCGGCAATGTGTCGTTGCTATATTTACATATTCGAGTAGAGGTATTCTAAGTAATATATTATTATCACGTGATTTATGATACCAGATGATAAACAATTTTAAAACACACACTGCCATGTCTGGTGATCAAAATGATTCGTGGACCTTTAATTATGTGGTAAGTAAGTGACAGGTCGCCCTAAACATACATTTTACGAACATGCAAGTCCTTTTTATGCTTCGTATATAAACTAATTACATGGATGTAGAGTGTTGTTAGTTAAAATGCATTATATGTATCAACACTACTGACAATGTTGTTTTCTGTGCTGTAACGTGTTATATTTGAGCAAAAGAGCAATGAAGGTTGTCAAAGTTCCTCTAGAAAGATAAAAATGCTATTTTTAGCACATTGAATACACAATGTGTCATTATCTAAGCGATAATGGAAAATGCAGGAAGAAAAAACAAAACAGAAAACAGAAAAAAATATCATAATCAGATAACATATTTCTACATTTTGACTATGAATGTTGTTTCATATCATTTACTTTGCTTTTTTGTGACAGGTATCAATTGATGACCTGCATAGTCAAGTTGCAAGGCTGCACAAAAAAATAGACCAACTTAATTCAGAGTTATGCGATCTAAAAAACGAAAATTTGAATTTGCAGGTATGTTTTAATCAATTCAGAATCAAACGATCGTCTTGAGCATTATAACTTTGGTATTATGTTTAGAATATTTATAATCACTAGGTCGTTGCCACTGCTGGTGGACCGTTTGAGTCCCCGAGGGTATACATAAATCTAGTACCTGGTATTTCGATATCAGCAGATAATCTTATATAAAAGTAATATATGGCACCGATAGCACATTTAACTTTCGAAATTCTTCTATAGCTAGGATAGCCATCTTTTTACAGTGGTTACTCTATTTTGATTATATGTTTACATTTATTATTTGGCCTTGTCTGATACCTCTTTCACTTTAGAAAATCTATTTGAAACATGATGAAGTCTAATTGACAGAATGATCGTCTTGAGCATTATAACTTTGGTATTATGCTTATGATATTTATAGCTATTTCAATAATATGTTATCGAAATATTCCGGCCGTTTGACCGATGTCGTATAATCGGTCCGGTCCCAAAATGCGTCCAACCGGATGTTAACATTTTTGGTTAGATGTCTCGAACTTTTTACAAAACGTTTATTGATACCCTACCACCACCTAAAAAAATTCATAAGTGGTTGGTGCTACGATTGTCAGCATTGTTATAGATTTTTCACATAGAAGTAATTTTTAATGACTTTTTAAATGGCATCATCATTTACACAATAAGCCATTACAAACATGACTATACATTATTGTACTCTTCTATTTTTATATGATATTTATAACATATTTTAGAACATATTTTCTTTTGGAATTTGCTTCTTTAGTTTTGGTTCATAATGATTTATTGATATTCTTAAGTCTGAAATTATATTACAGTTAAAAAAAGGTGAGTGAACGTTTCTGTATGATTGTAACATAAAGAAACAAAGATTTCTCCCCAGTGATTTATGTAATATTATATAATGCATTTATCTCAGGTAAGTGTCCTTTAATTTCGCAATTTGAAAATTTTCACATTTCTCCCATTTTTGGTGAGGAGAAAAAACAATCTCATATTCCCGTTTTAGTTCACGCTGAGGTCTAACATATAGACTGGAGATAAATATAAATAAACTATAAAATTATATAAAACATATAGACTGGAGATAAATATAAATAAACTATAAAATTATCTAAAACATATAGACTGGAGATAAATATAAATAAACTATAAAATTATATAAAACATATTGACTGGAGATAAATATAAATAAACGATAAAATTATATAAAGCATATAGACTGGAGATAAATATAAATAAACTATAAAATTATTTTGCGCCCTTCTTACTTTTTAATAACAATTCTAAAAGCTAATTACGATTTAGTTGTTTATATTAGAGAGATCCCGTATCAAAAGGAAGATTTCTCTGTAGATAATGCCCATTGTGTTCATTTACTGACATATTCAATATGTTTACGGCTTGATACGTATGATACGTAAAACTGTTTCTTTCTTTATTTTTGGTTTGCTTGTATCTATTTTTTTTCAGTGATTTGACCATCACCCAGATGTCATGTCGTTTTACCGTTAAATACTGCCTTCTAGAACATTTCGTTCATTTAAATGTCCAAAGTCTAAAACATAAACTACACTGACTCGTCTGTCAGTGATTTGACCATCACCCAGATGTCATGTAAATATTGAATCTTGAAACAAAAACTAGACTTTCTAGGTATTGAACTTAATGATTACAGCATTCTATCATTCACGGAAACATGGGTGAAGGAATCCGACATCACTTCAGATATCCACCTACATGGGTATCAAGGTCCTATTCGATTTTGTGAAATGTCACACACTGTCAATAATATTAGTAGTATGTGATTTTCTAGGCCATTTTAAAGTGTTGCTTCTGATTTCTTTCTTCCATTTACACTCGAAACTTGCTTGGTGAATTAGGTATATGTACTGTTTCAGCCACAGATCGGTTATGATCAACGTGTTCATTTAAATTTCTATGAAAAGTGTGCTACATTGTTGAAAGGGCCATTTTATATTACAATGATGTTAAATAGGACAATGATTATCATTTGTTTGAGTTTAAGAGCCCATCTGTAGTCAGGTCTCTCGGATCTTTTCAGTTCTGTCACTGAAAATTCAGGGTCTGTGTATTCTATGTTTGTTTTCAAGCGATCCTGTTGATCTACTTCTATTTCTTACAGATAATCCCTTTTCATATAATTTTACTATAGGCTGCATCTCTTAGGTTGTTAGGTCGCGACTTCATGGCACCATGTTAAGTGACTTGTATATCGCTAGTAAAATATACCATGGTAAATCCATGCATGTCTAGATCAATGCAGTGGTACTTCAGCCAGCGACAGCTGACGTTTCAGTTTGTCCTGTAACCAGATATTAAAACACGAACGGATTTTTATGAACGAATTATGTTTGATCAATTTTGACATCAGTTTTGGGTACTTTATTATGACCAGATACTACCAGTCCCATATGCAGGATTTTACAAAGTTCATATACAAATACTAATTATCTTAACTCTTTGCTCCCTGGCAGCCATATTGGATTCATGCCCTAAGCATCATTTCCTGTTTGTGCCCTATGGCAATATGGCTGCTGATGCAGATATATCAACAACAATCAAATAAACAGTGATATCTTTTTTATTTATCATCATTTTGTCATCAAATTTTATGAAAACATACACAATATGTTAACCAATGATTAAATGATAAAAGTTTTTAGCAAACTGTCACTGATTTTGTATTTACACAATGAAACAATTTTTTTTTTGTACAATCTACTTACAATGTTCCTGACACTTAAATTATATAATCCATCAAAACAGTTCAGGAAATTTATCCTTATGATAAGCCTTAAAACAAGGAACACACAAATATTACACTGTTCACATCCAGTTTTAGGTTCTTTTCTTATGCCACTTTTGGTACACTGTTTGCATGTCCGTTTCTTCCCTAAATCAACTGGCCAGTGTAAAAGTCCCCTGACTGCCTTATCCTCCACAGACTCACGCTTTCGTTTCCCTCTAAATGCACCCAGGAGTTGATGAGAAAGTTTTTGTCTGTAATCCAACTGGGTTCTTTCTTTTTTCCTTCCAGTTTTACTAGTGAGTTGGTGGTTTCGTGATTCTCTCATCAAAATGAAACTTGAACATACAGCAACGTCCACCAAAAACCAAAACAAATATTTCCACCATTTGGTGGCTTTCCTGTTAATACTATAAGTAGACCTTAACTGATCTGCACGGTCTACCCCATTCATGTTTTGTGTGTAATTTTTTATTGCCATCGGACATGCAACTTCACAAACGGCTCCATTTTTTTGCCTCCTCTGAACTGATGTAGTATCTGTCGGATTGGCATTTGTAGTCAGAAGCAGTACAGTCCTCTTGTCGTGCCAAGCTGTGCACACTAATTGTCCCTTCTGCTTTTGAATTAAATCCCCTTGTTGTTTCAATTTTGTTTTGGTCAAATCACTAGGCAGTCCCTTTCTATTTGCACGACTACCACAGGCGTAAATTTTATTTTTCAGGAGTTCCTCAAATAGCCGAACAGTTGTGAAATAATTGTCCAATAAACGTGGTGATTTTTCCCAGATATATCACGTGTGAGGTCAAGTACAACTCTCTCGCCAAGTCCTCTTTCACAACATTGTTATCTTTCCCTGGAGGTCATTGACGTTCCATTGTTTGGATCTGCCCTCATCCACACTTTGATTCCGCGCTTGGTTGGCTTGATAGGGACATATTGTTTGAATCCTAATCTACCTGTGTAAGCAATCATAATAGAGGTTTCCTTATGGGGCTTATATTCTGATTTAAGTTTTTTTACGCAACTGTTCCAATATTGGTCGCACATGTGCCAGTTTATCATGTCCAGCCTGTCCCCTGGGCGGATTGTCACTTGTATTTGCAACATGAAAATACTGGTGCAGTTTGTCAATTCTGTCCCTTGTAATACTTATAGCTGTTGGTTTGAATAAGTTGTCCCTTGTAAAGTACATATCCTGATTCGGCGCGATTCCCATAATTATATGAAAAGCAATATATGCTCGTATCTCCGCTGAATTTGTTTCGTACCATTTTTTATCAACACCATTTTTTTCCTGTTGTACTCGCGCATACCTGTTCGTTTCATCGGCGATTTTCTTGTATAAATTATCTTCGAACAACAAATGGAAGAAATCAGATTCATTCTTGTTGATGTCAAGTACTGTTACTGGTCCCGGTTGCCCTGTAAATTCGTCGATTTTTACTGCTGTGAGGTTGATTGGCTGGTTAACTTCAGTCGAGTTGTCGCCATTTTGGTTTTCGTTACGAAACCAAACAATTCAGCAAGTGGAATATCATCATCAGAGTCTTTGATAGTCATCTGAATAAATATCTTCGATGTCTGATGTATCATCTATCAACTGATCTAATTTTTGCCTGAGCCAATTCTACATCTTCAATCGTAAATCCTTCAAATTCTGAGCTGCTTTCATCACTTTCATCCATGTTTTCTTGTTTGCGTTTACTTTTTGAACGAACCGCGTCACCTTTAAATATCACCCAATCAAATTACTTGTAAGCGGTTACGGTATTTATAGACTTGTAATATAGACTCTTTTTTTATTAGTCAATAATACAGGATATCCTAATGCGTAATTTCGACCAATCATTGTCTTTTTGTTATCACGTTGAGATCACGCCTCAAGTCGGGATCCGACATGGCGGATGATTTGTATACAACGCTTCTAGTCGTTACTCGACTCTGCGTGCTAGATAAAAAAAACGACTTCAGGCGGGATCAGGGAGTAAAGAGTTAAAAGGAATATAAAGTTATTTAACCACGGTAATTATGCTGATTGTTGGATGGATTAAATCGGCAAAACTGAGATGGTGTTTTGAATTCCAGTGATGTGAATACATGTGTTTTAACATTTAATGAATTTTGGCTACTAAAATTGCTAAAGAATGTATCCCGAACAAATTAGTTACTTTTAGGAAATTGAACCGTAAATGGCTCAATAATTCGATAAAGAAACTTAAACGTCAGTGTAATCTAGCTCATATGACACAAAACAATCTAATATATCCCATGCGTGATCAAAATTTTGGAAAATACGAAATAAATGTATTTTGGTAGTTAGGAAGTCTAAACACTGCTTTTACAACAAATTCTTCGCCAACCTATTAGGATGTAGAAATGCCACTCTGGTAGAAAACTATTGATTCTTTAACCAATGAAAATTCATCTCGACAAGTTATCCTCCTCTAAATCATAATGATATCATTTACGATAATGATCTTGATAAGGCAACATTAGTTAATAATTATTTATTTTTTTCCGAACAGTTTAATATAAAATAGTTCTCCCGAATACCCGCTTCCACCCCCACCCCCCGAAAAGAACAACATGACAGATATACATATAAAAAGATATGGAATTGAAACATTCTGTTTGTTCTCGATATTAGTACAACCACAGGACTAGATTTAAACAATCCACGATTACTCAAAGAAGCTGCCCATTTATTAAATTATCCTTTATGTAAAATTTTCAATCATTCACTAAACACGTCAAAGTATCCAGATAAATGGAAAGAAGCAAATATCACTCCTATTCTTAAAAATGGAAATAAGAACGAAATAAAAAAAAATTGATTGACCAATTTCATAGACCCTTTTTTCTCATTAGTATAGCTTAAAGAGTAAAGGGAAAGTACATACATAATCTGTTAAAAAGAATTATTTACAAAAAACAGTCTGGATTTATTCCAGAACATTCTACTGTGGGTCAATTTTTAGATTTAGCAAACGACATATTTGTAATATTTACTGATGGTACCACCGTTTAAAATATATTTACTGCAAGTGAAATTTTGGACAATAATGTAAGAAAAGTTACCCTTGGTCCAAGCAGTGGCTCGTTGACTTTAATCCTTTTACAACAGGATCCCTCTGGATTAGTAATCAACGTACCCCAACTAGCCACACGATCAATCAAACTCATTGAAGAAGTAGAAACAAAAACATCTTCGTATGATATTTTGGACAATGATTCTTGGTCTCATCACGTAAATTCAATACTTTGTAAAGCTACTGATGAATTAGATATGCTATGAAAAATAACACTTACAGAAAATCACTCGACAAACTATATTTTTCCTTCATAAGACCTAATATAGAGTATGCAGTTGTAGCTTGGGACAATATTTCAGTGGGATTGGCTTATAATTGGCAAATAAATCGTGAAGCCGCAATGATGACGTATATAATAATTTGTAACCATCAATTCTGTTCAGCAAATAAAGTTTAAACTAAAAGGAACTACCATTTTAGGTATGCATGACACACTTCTGTAATATTTCGAGAGTTGCTTGAAAATAAATTATGAAAACATCGTAAGCACAGAAGGGAAGCATATCATCAATAAAACCTAACACCATCCTGATTATTTTTGAATCTGTTTCCAATATTACCGAACAATTGGCCATTTAACCTTTCACCCCTGGATATATTTGTGGTATGCTCTTTTGTATTATTTAGGAACAGTTTATTATGGTCTAGGATTGAAAGGGTTAAAATACTGGTTGGAAATAGAATTGGTTATTTTTTTTTTCGTTAATTCAATATAGTTCTGTTACAGTGCAGACATCATTTTCAATATTATATTTTGTTTTTAAGTCCTTATCTTTGTAAAAATCATCGGTGGTCTTTCACAAATTGCCGTCTGTTGTGTGAACATTCTTTTTTGCTCAAACATATAACATGTATATTGGTTATACTTGTATTATATTATAAACGCCAGACTCAACCATTTTTCAGTTATATCATGGCGGCCATGAGTTTAAATGTCAAGATTTATCGTACTTCAGCTAACAATCAAAACAGAATAAAAGTCCAATATCAGATAATTTTAGTTAGCTATGTCAAATATTGTAGTTTCTCTTATATATAATGCTTTTCATTTTCCTGTAGAAACATGACAAAGAAAACAAGTCTCGTATCGGAAACCTTGACCATGAAATTGCAAGCTTCGAAAGAAAGATCAAGGAGAATGAATCGGTATAAATTCTTGACAATGTACATGCATCATATTATATAATGAACAACCTCAAAATGTACGTGTTCAAAATTGGTGAAGAGCAAAATATGGATATTTAAGTAATATCCTATTTAATGGCAATCTGTATAACAGCACCTTTAGTAAAATCCTATAAATGGCAATCTGTAAAACAGCACCTTTAGTAAAATCCTATATATGGCAATCTGTATAACAGCACCTTTAGTAAAATCCTATAATGGCAATCTGTATAACAGCACCTTTAGTAAAATCCTATAAATGGCAATCTGTAAAACAGCACCTTTAGTAAAAGCCTATATATGGCAATCTGTATAACAGCACCTTTAGTAAAATCCTATAAATGGCAATCTGTATAACAGCACCTTTAGTAAAATCCTATAAATGGCAATCTGTAAAACAGCACCTTTAGTAAAATCCTATAGATGGCAATCTGTAAAACAGCACCTTTAGTAAAATCCTATAAATGGCAATCTGTATAACAGCACCTTTAGTAAAATCCTATAAATGGCAATCTGTAAAACAGCACCTTTAGTAATATCCTATAGATGGCAATCTGTAAAACAGCACCTTTAGTAAAATCCTATAGATGGCAATCTGTAAAACAGCACCTTTAGTAAAATCCTATAAATGGCAATCTGTAAAACAGCACCTTTAGTAACATCCTATAGATGGCAATCTGTAAAACAGCACCTTTAGTAACATCCTATAGATGGCAATCTGTAAAATAGCACCTTTAGTAAAATCCTATATATGGCAATCTGTAAAACAGCACCTTTAGTAAAATCCTATAGATGGCAATCTGTAAAACAGCACCTTTAGTAAAAATCCTACACATAATGACCTGTAATCAGAGCCTTTAGTAAAACCTTACACACGGAGACCTGTTACGGCATGTAATCAGAGCCTTTAATAAAACCTTACACACGGAGACCTGTTACGGCATGTAATCAGAGCCTTTACTAAAACCTTAAACACGGAGACCTGTTACGGCATGTAATCAGAGCCTTTACTAAAACCTTACACACGGAGACCTGTCACGGCATGTAATCAGAGCCTTTACTAAAACCTTACACACGGAGACCTGTCACGGCATATAATCAGAGCCTTTAGTAAAACCTTACACACGGAGACCTGTTACGGCATGTAAACAGAGCCTTTAGTAAAACCTTACACACGGAGACCTGTTACGGCATGTAAACAGAGCCTTTAGTAAAACCTTACACACGGAGACCTGTTACGGCATGTAATCAGAGCCTTTAGTAAAACCTTACACACGGAGACCTGTTACGGCATGTAAACAGAGCCTTTAGTAAAACCTTACACACGGAGACCTGTTACGGCATGTAATCAGAGCTTTTAGTAAAACCTTACACACGGAGACCTGTTACGGCATGTAAACAGAGCCTTTAGTAAAACCTTACACACGGAGACCTGTTACGGCATGTAAACAGACCTCAAATTATGAGGGTGAAAACACCCTTTGCAGGCATTCATACGATTTTGAAGGAATTTAGCCTTTTTTTGGTATATATTTTGTCAGGAAAAATCAGAAAAAATTCTAATTTTTTTTTAAAAGGCATATTCTGTTAGTTTTGTCATTACTCTAACATTTAAATTACTTTTTGTAGTATTAAAAAAATTTTTGTGGGAAATTTTGCATTTTTAAAGTACCCATACCCCTCATTTTCAGGAGACCCAAAAAGGACAAAATTTGAAATGGGCAAGCAAAAACAAGGGTAATAATGTGCAATGTACAACTTTTTGGGTATATTTTATCAAAGTCTTGTTAAATACATATAAATTCTGTAGCAAGACTTAGTTTTTGAAGAATTTTCCCCAAATTTAATGATTTTATAGGGTTTATGAGAATTTTGGCAAAATCCCAAATTCCTGTGTCTTTTATCAATATATTTATATGTATGTATGTCGTCGTGTGATATATTTTGTAATTGTTAACAAGTCTGAAGTGTCAGCTATTGCACTGTTTATAAGGAAACATAAGATGGCTGACCATTTGATTGATTTATTGAGATATTATATACCCTACCCCCAGAGGAAGCAAAGCAATAACTTCCAAATATTCCTCCCCTTTATTAAAATTGTGATACTATCTGATATTTGAAATGAATTAGAAAACTAATTTGTATGGTTGCTTTATTACTGTGCTTACATTTGCATAAATATATCTTCTTACAATGCAGCAGTCAAATTCAACTGTAGAATATTATGTCTCAAAGCATCAAGGATTATCTCAAAATATTTTTTAAATACCATTGGTTGACTTGACAGCTGTGATATATGTAATCCCATAAATGTGTGCGAAGACACTCTGACATATTAGCAGTTACATACATTTTGTACATGTATTGACTATCCCTATATTTTGAAAGTCTTTATCGGGTAATTAAAATAAAAAATTATAAACCAAAACATAAAAGTTAGTACCAACATATTTGTCCTTTTTCGTATATATAAATTACATATGAAAAAAAACATGATTATAAAAGCAAGTGCATTTGGAATAATAGTTTATTGTATTAGAATACTGGTAGTTTCATTTACATATTGTAACTTTTGCCAAACCAAAACTGTATTCTATTGACAATTAAAAGTTTAAGTTTTATACTAAAAAATAACAAATAAGATCCTCTAAATTATAATATTTTGTTAAATTTTTCATGAGTAAATTACAAATGTTTTCATGTTGAAGATATGATCAGCATTTATTATTTCATTACCTGTTTTGAAATTAATTGTACATTAAATTAGAGTGGTATTCTACTATAACTTTAAGATAAACAAAACATAAATAAAAAATTAAGTTATATAAACATTTTGAAAATATAAAAACTTGCTTGTGCTTGAAAAAATTAATAAAATGTTGTAAAAAGTGAACCAATATCTCAAAATCAGTTGTGAATCAGTGTCACAGAATTTTGTGTTACAGAACTGATTAAAAGTAAAAACAGTTTTAGATAGATCTGTCTAATTTTGTAAGCTCTATGCTATGATATGTTATCAAAATGATTTTATTAATTTCCACGAAGTGATAATCGATAGGCGTCAGTTATTAAATTTAATTAAACAATTTTTCTCTAAATGTTTACTTGAAATTCTCCTTACTGTATCACGGATGAAAGGGAAAAGTCCCTTGAGAAATACGGACGTCGTAGATGGGTTCTACAACGCGAAGTCGAAAAAGTCCGAGTATAATTGTGATTTCAGTTTTGGCGGAATAAACCACATTTTCAGTACTTTTTAAACACGATTACTCTTTTCAAAGTAATGCTTAGTGAAAGCGTATATATATATCAGACACTTTGCCGGCATGCAACTTCGAGCAACAACTAGAATCGGACATCGATACGTTGGATGCTTCGGATGGAGCGCCTGTAACCATGGCGGCCCGACATATTTTCGATCCGGGGATGTTTCACTGCTACGGGAGATAATCCGTACTGTCAGAATGGTCATGGACGAAGTTGGCGTGACAGATTTTCGGCAACTCGTTTCCGCGAGTTAGGATTGCTTGCAGAGATGTTAACTTTGGCATGAATTTGAAGAAGAAGGTTCAGACTATTAATATCCGAGTGACCCTGATTGAAAACTGATTTATATCAATATTTTTTTTTTCATTAGGTTGTAAAGAAATATTTTTCTTTCATCGTAAATGAAAAGTTTTCATCCAGAGTCACTCGGATTCGTAAAAATTCAGCATTTTCTGCAATTTTTAAGGTATAAATGAACAATATCCATCAAGGGAATAGCTCCCGGATTTATGTTTTAAAATCCACATGTTCGTTGACACAGAGATTTTACGGCAGCCATTTTCCCGGTCACGAGCCCGCTTCAAACCGTGATTTTAGGCGTGTAGCAATCCCGAAACCCTTTAAAATGTGATATGCAGTAATAAAGCATGCTTTTATTTACATGTACATATGTTTTTTACAAACTTGAATCGTAAATATAAAATTTTCTAGCCATTTGAAAACATCGAAAATTCCGCGAATTTACCCAAATGCCCAATCAGAATGACGTCGCCTTTGACATCCCTAGCTTTAGGCCTCGTCGCCAGTGAAGTGGTATTAGCCACACACACTGTAAGCGTATGCTTACGCGGGGGTTTAGCCCTGCGGGGCAAACACCTAGTACAATAATTAATTAACAATAACAACAACCGCGCGCGTTATAGTCAGGGTTAACCTGCCTGAGGTACTTACCTCTAAGTTCTTCGTTTATAGGTCTTTCTACTTCAAGCTCTAGGAATCGTCTGCTGTGGGGTTTCACTATAAAAGGGTTCCCGCTTCCGGTAGACCCCCCAAGCCCGAACCCGAACATATACTAGATTTCACTACATATATTGTCTGTTAATTGTCAAGGTCTTCAAAATAAACAGAAAAGACTAGATGTCTTCCATTATTTAAAAGATAAAAAAATTAGTATTTATGCCTTACAGGATACACATTTTACTAAAGAACAGGAATCTCAAATTGCCTTCTGAACCATGGGAATATAAATGCCTTTTTTAGTTCATTTTCATCAAATTCCCGTGGTGTTAGCCAAACATCTTTTTAATAACAATTTTGAATGTAAAATTAAAAATACATTTATTGATAATCAAGGTAATTATTGTATTGTAGACTTGGTTATAGAAAAAAAAAAAAAAAAAAAAAAAAATAAAAAAAAAAAAAAAAAACAAAATACTAAAAATAGTAACTAACAAAAAAAAAAAAAAAAAAAAACATTTAGTTAACATATACGGTCCAAACATTGCGACTCGCCAGACTTTTATAAAAAATATTGAAAAATAAAAAAAACAAAAATAAATAATATAGGTAACCATAAAATAATAATGATGGGAGATTTTAATTTGACGTTTTAGACCAAAATAAAGATACATACAACTATAGAAATGTAAATAATCCTCAAGCTAAGAAAAACAGTTATAGATATGATAAAAAATATGGAATTATGTGATCCCTAAAAAAAAAAAAAAAAAAAAAAAACAAAAAAAAAAAAAAAAAAAAAAAAAAATAGAGAACTTTATCCTGATCTCAAACGTTATACATGGAGAAAAAAAAATCCAAAAAAAAAAAAAAAAAAAAAATAAAAAAAATTAAACAAGCAAGGTTAGAAGGAATTTCTTTTTAATTTCGGATACTTTCATTTCGACTGTTTAATCATGTAAAACTTTTTACCCAGTTACAGATCAGGACCATTCTATGATCACAATAAAAAATTGAATTAAATGAATTTAAACGAGGAAAAGGGCTTATGGAAATTTAATAATTCCCTTTTAAATGATCCCAAATTATATTGAAACTAGTCAAAAAAAACTATTTTAGAAACAAAACAACAATATGCCATACCAGTATATAATCTTGATAAAATATCTGATATTACAAATGATCAATTACAATTCACAATCAATGACCAACTATTTTTTTGAAATACTATTAACAGAAAATACGTGGTAAAAACAATTTCGTTCTCATCATTTAAAAAGAAACAAATTAACATACTTGAAAATCAATTGGTTAAAGACATAAATAAATTAGAGTCCAATTTAAAATGCAACAAATTGTGAAAACTTAGATCAATTAAAAGTACAATTAGAAAATATACGAAATGACAAAATGAAGGGTGTTATTATGAGATCCAAAGTACAATGGTTAGAAGAAGGAGAACTACCCACAAAATACTTTTTGACTCTAGAAAACAAAAATTTCACATCCAAATTAATGAACCTTCTAGAAAAAGATAACGGGGAAATTATAACGAATCAAGAAAAAAAATTTTTAAATGAAATCAGCTTTTTTATACAAATCTATTTGCTAACATTGATGAAGAAATACAAGAAAAATTTTTCCTTAAATGAAACTTTTAAAAATATTAAGATTAATAAAGTGTCAGAAAAAGATAATAAAAGAATACAAGGGGAAATAACAAATAATGAAGCAGCATTAAACGTTCTAAAAAAACATGAAAAACAACAAAAGTCCAGGATCTGATGGTTACACAGTTGAATTTTTTTAATATGTTTTGGACTGAGATAGGTGAATTTACTATTAGATCGATAAAATGAAGGTTATAAAACAACAATATAGTCAATAAAACACAAAGACAAGGTATAATTACCTGTATTCTCTAAGGGCAATAAACCTAAACAGTATTTTAAAAAATTGGCGACCAAATTACATTACTAAATATAACTTATAAAAATTGCTTCAGGATGCATTGCCCAAAGAATAAAAATCAGTTTTAAATTATTTAATAAACGAAGATCAAACTGGCTTTCTTTCAGGAAGATTTTTTGGTGAAAACATTAGAACTGTATATGATATTATGAATTTTACTGAAAAGTATAATATACCTGGAATGATTTTTTTAATAGACTTTGAAAAAGCCTTTGATTCAATATCATGGAATTTTATATTTAAAGTGCTAAATTTCTTTTAATTTCAATAACTCAATAATAAAATGGGTTTAAAAACTTTTACAAATAACATTTTTTCAAACATAAACATGGGTGGCAATCTATCTCGGACCAATCAAAATAGCTAGGGGATGTCGACAAGGTGATCCTGTCTCTAGTTATTTATTTCTTTTATGTGCAGAAATATTATCATTAAAACTTTAAAAACAACAAACTTATTAAAGGTTATAAAAATTAAAGATACTGATTACATTTTAAGTCAATTTGCAGACGACACAACAATATTTTTAGATGGATCCCCAACTATCATTAAAAACAACTTTAGATGAAATTAAAATGGTTTGGCCAAAAATCGGGTCTTAAAATATAATCTGACCAAAAATCTCATGTAATCTGGATAGGCTCTAAAGCATTTTAGTCAAGATAAAATATTTAATTTGTGAAAGACTATCATGGAAACAAAACAAAATTTGAATTTACTGGGTATTGACTTTGATGTTGATATAGAGGAATATACCAAATATTAACTTTTCCAAAAAAATAAAAGAAATTGAACAAACAATTAATCAATGGAAACAACGATTCATAACTCCAATTGGAAAAACTACCATCATAAAATCACTTCTTTTACCCAAACTTATACATTTATTCCAAACACTGCCAAATCCATCTGAACAATTTTATACCAATTTAAATACATTATTATATAATTTCATTTGGGATGGTCCAACTGATAGAATTAAAAGAGAAATACTAATCAAACAATATTCAGAAGGAGGTTTAAAAATGATAGATATAAAAAAATTTGCATTAGCGATCAAACTTACATGGGTTTAGGAGAATATTGTCTGACAAAAAATGGAAAAATATAATATTAAGCGAAATAAATACAACTATAAAACAAATAACACTATACGGAAAACAATTTTCTACGTAAAATAAGTAAAACAACAAAAAATGTTTTCTGGAAAAATGATTTTTTTTAGCTTTTATTCTTCTCAATCAACAAAGTCATAAATATAATTTAATTGATTTTACAAAATATCCCATATGGTATTCAGATATTATCCAAATAGACAATAAACCAGTTATGTTTAAAAACTGGATTGAAAAAAATATATTTTACTCTCAAAGATTTAATTAAATCGGAAGATAATTACACTTTAAAACATTAACTTATATTGAAAATGCAAGAAAATACAATTTTAAGCCAAACTTTATTAGAATATCTTGGAATAGTTCAATAACATTAAAAAATTACAAACTCAGTTAAATACAAATGAAATAACAAATAAATTAATAATAGGACCAGATATACCTTATAATCTAGCAATTATCATGTCAAATGCAAAAGGCACTAAAAATATATATAATGCATTAATAAAAACTAAACTAAATATATCAAATAGTCAATCAAAATGGGAAGAAAAGTTTAAATAGAAATAATTTAGAATGGGAAAAAATTTATGATTTACCCATTTCGACTAACAATAAATCCAAATATAAAATGTTACAATACAGAATAAATCATCGCATACTAGCAACAAATCCGTATATCTCAAAAAAATAAAATATAACAAACAATGATCTTTGTGATCTATGTCATACAGTGCCAGAAACATTAAGACACTTATTCTGGAATTGTCCCAAAAACTAAAATGTTAATATCAGAAATTCAGAATTGGCTAAAATGTATCCTTAAATCTTAACATTATGTTCACAGAACTAACCATAATATTTGGTATTACAGATAAAATACAATACTTTGAGATACTTAATAATATCATTTTAACAATAAAAAAATATGTATATACCACAAAATATAAAAAGAAAAAACACTGTATGTAAGTCAAGCTAAAGCTGCAATTAAAAAATTTTAATAAAAATAGGACTAAATCAAAAATAAACCACCCAAGAATATTGAGTTTTTTGAAAAATTAATGAAAGAAAAATTAGTAAGTTATGATATACGTATAGGTAAATCATTATAGATCTCAATATAAAAATAAATGTATAAACATCTAACATTTCATTTTGGTCTAAACTTTCTTCACTAAAGCATGATTCAGAAATATACATTGTACCCCCATAAAAATCCAAACAGTGAATCAGAAACAGAACATATAAACAGCTATCCCTCTCAGCACAACACATATCTAACTATCAATTCCTTTCTATATTACTTTTTGGTCCAGAAGTACAATGTCCTACCTTTTTGGTAATTTTCTAATTAAATATTAAAATATATATGTGTATAGTGTATATATCTACAATTTTATAGGTATGTATGTACATGTTTATGTTAATAGAATGTTATATAAGAGACAAACACCCAGGATATGTTATGTATATATATGCAATGCATGTATATGTGTATATGCATGTATATGTGTATATGTCTTTGTATATGTATGTATGTATGTAGGTGTATGTATTTCATGTACACTTTAAATATTACTAATTAATAGATACAATATTACTCAATATGTTCAAATAGAGTGGGATTGCTCTATGTTAATATTTTTTATATATATTTTCCTTTCGTTTGTGTGGTGCTTTATTATTCAAATCTCTCTCTCTCTCTCTCTCTCTCTCTCTCTCTCTCTCTCTCTCTCTCTCTCTCCTTTTTTCTTGGTACTTGGTCAATCCATCTAACATATGACAACCCAATACTCCCTAGTCAGGTGGAGCTGTAGGGATTGATGTAAAAAGCCTGGCCAATTACCATAATAAAACATAAAAAAAAAAAAAAAAAAAAAAAACCTTACACACGGAGACCTGTTACGGCATGTAAACAGAGCCTTTAGTAAAATTCTACAAGCGACAACCTGTAAAACAACGTCTTAAGTAAAACCTTGCAACCTGTAAAACAGAGTATTTGGTAAAATCCTACACACGATGACCTGTAAAGAGCGTTTAGTAAAACCCTACACAAGCAGACCTGTTAAACTGAGCCTTCAGTAAAACCCTAAACACGGTAAAGAGAGCCTTTATTAACAATGCTACACACATCAACTTGTAATGAGATCATATATAGTAATATTCTACACACGACAACCGGTAATCGGATACTTTAGTAAAATCTTTCACAGAACAACATCTAAAGAGGGTCTTACTCACGACTATTAGAGAGCCTTTACTAAAATCCTACACACGACAACCTGTAGAGAGAGCCTTTAATGAAATTATACACATGCAAACCTGTAAACTGATGTATTTGTAAAACCTAGAAAGAGAGACCTAAGTGAAAGCCTTCACAGAATAATATGTAGAGAGAGAGATCTTAGTAAAACCCTTCACACAATAACCTTAGGAAAACGTTCAGTTAAACGTTTCCCACAATAACATGTATAGAGACCTTAGTATAACCCTTCCCACAATAACATGTATAGAGAGACCTTAGTATAACCCTTCCCACAATAACATGTGAAGATAGACCTTAGTTAAACCCTCCCGACAATAACATGTATAGAGAGACCGTAGTATAACCCTTCCCACAATAACATGTAAAGATAGACCTAAGTATAACCCTTCCCACAATAACATGTATAGAGAGACCTTAGTATAACCCTTCCCACAATAACATGTATAGAGACCTTAGTATAACCCTTCCCACAATAACATGTATAGAGAGACCTTAGTATAACCCTTCCCACAATAACATGTAAAGATAGACCTTAGTATAACCCTTCCGACAATAACATGTATAGAGAGGCCTTAGTATAACCCTTCCCACAATAACATGTATAGAGACCTTAGTATAACCCTTCCCACAATAACATGTATAGAGAGACCTTAGTATAACCCTTCCCACAATAACATGTATAGAGAGACCTTAGTATAACCCTTCCCACAATAACATGTATAGAGAGACCTTAGTATAACCCTTCCCACAATAACATGTATAGAGAGACCTTAGTATAACCCTTCCCACAATAACATGTAAAGATAGACCTAAGTATAACCCTTCCCACAATAACATGTATAGAGACCTTAGTATAACCCTTCCCACAATAACATGTAAAGATAGACCTTAGTATAACCCTTCCCACAATAACATGTATAGAGACCTTAGTATAACCCTTCCCACAATAACATGTAAAGATAGACCTTAGTATAACCCTTCCCACAATAACATGTATAGAGAGACCTTAGTATAACCCTTCCCACAATAACATGTAAAGATAGACCTTAGTATAACCCTTCCCACAATAACATGTATAGAGAGACCTTAGTATAACCCTTCCCACAATAACATGTAAAGATAGACCTTAGTTAAACCCTCCCGACAATAACATGTATAGAGAGACCTTAGTATAACCCTTCCCACAATAACATGTAAAGATAGACCTTAGTATAACCCTTCCCACAATAAAATGTAAAAAGAGACTAGTAAAACCATTCCCACAATAACATGTAAAGCGAGACCCTAGTAAAATCTTTCACACAGGATACCTTAGTAATATCATTCAAACAGTAACATGTAAAGTGTAAAATCTTTCTCAAGGCAACCTATAAATGACACTTTTAAAAGGGTGTCTTGAAAAAAAAACATACAGACAACATACACAAGAGTATCGTATTGATACTTCAGTATATTATATTAGTGCATAAATCATTACGTAACTGAAATGATATGAATAATTAGATATTTCAGAACGACATGAAGACAAAAGATAAAGAACTACAGAAACTCCGTGATGACATCATTACATATAAAAAGAAACTGAATGATTCTGCACAGGTAGAACGAACATGGGAAATGAAAAGCGATCGAATGCAGAAAGAAATGGAACAATTAAAAGTATGTTGAATTTATCTGAAAGTTTTATATACATTAATGATGTACATATAGTTAAATTCCTTCAATGATGATGATGATGATGATGATGATGATGATATTTATAAAGACAGGAGTTTATTTTCATTTGTGTACTTTTATAATCTACTGTGATTTAGACCACATTCCACACCAGGTTACAGTTATAGGATGGCGGATAGTTTTCAAGGGTAGGGTAGAACATCTGGTCAAAATATACCAATTTAAAGATCAACGGCCTTCGTAATATATACTGGCAATTCTGTCATCAAAATCAGCTTATATCCGACCTTATTGAAGAAAAAAAGTTAGAATCCTTCTTAAAACGTAATATATGTCATTTAATGCGAAAATTACTCAGTACTCAGCCATACACACAGAGTAGCTCTACAAAAAACCATTAAAGTTACCGCAAAATCGAAATTTATTTATTTTCAAACATTTATTTCATTCTAGTAAAGGGAATTTCAATATCATGCAAATATATCAAACAGATGTTTATTCGAATATTACACTCAAAGAGCAAGATTTTATTGATAAATTCAAACCATTATTGAACAGAACCTAAATCCCTAATTTCATACAATCATATAAACCTCTGAATCAAAAGAAGAAAAAGTCAGCGGTGTCCTTAATTATACATTTAGATATATCGACAACGTTTTGGCAATTAATAATGACAATTTCCATACATACGTCAATGCGATATATCCCAGCGAACTAGAAATTAAAGATACAACAGAATCAAGCACACACGCTTCATACTTAGACATTTTACTTACTATAGACACAGACGGAAAATTAGCAACTAAGCTCTACGACAACGACGACGATTTCGGCTTCCCCATGGTAAATTTTCCACATTTAAGTAGTAATATCCCTCAGTCACCCGCATATGGAGTTTATATTTCACAAATGATCCGATATGCCAGGGCATGTACAACATATGAGGATTTCATATACAGAGGTAAACTACTCACTGACAAATAATTGACACAGGGATATCGAAAACCGCGTTTAATATCAACGTTCCGCAAATTTTACGGTCGGTATAATAGACTTGTTTGCGACAACTCTGTTTCACTAAGTAAAATGTTTAGTTGCCTTTTCATTGGCGGTTGTTGAGACGTTTGTACCAATTGTGACGAGGATTTACTACTCACGTATTTCATTGAAAATGACTTTGGACTCGCGGCGGGTGTGACCGCTCGACAGGGGATGCTTACAGTTTCATGATTTTGGATGATTTTATTCGCCGAACGAGCAAACGATGAAATGTACCATAAACGGATGACACTCGGAATTTTTTTCATCGATCGCTATATGAAAAGAGAAGTTACAAACAAGGGTGTGCATTTCGAGAATAATTAATGCATGGGGGGACAATATCACATATACAAATGTAGCCATATCTAGCACAGGCATATGTAGCATTCTTGAAATAGTAATAATGAACTTGAAACACATGATGATAGCAAGGTTGTCGAAAGATACTGTATAGATGATTTTATTTGTGGAGGATTTAATTTTGCTATATTAGCGGTCAAACAAAATTCCGCGAAATTAAATACCAGTGAATGTGATATTTTACACTTGTGAAGTATCAGAAATATAATTCGTAACCAAACTTGCGCAATATTTAATACGTAGTTCCATACAGAGAACCACGAATTTTTTCCCCGTGAAATTAAGCAACCATACAATAATTCCTTATTATTGTTACTTCAATAACCGTTTTTTTTTTGCTTTATTCAATAGGCAAACCTGCAAATCTCAATAGCTTACATTTGTGGATACAGGGCATTGATATCAGTATATAATATATCCATTTCAATGTTTAAATCAGTAACTGATTTATTTTACCACATTCTGTCGTTAGTGTCACCCCTTCGCGACAACGCGTCGTCTATCTCTCTCTACTCCATCACTATGTGTGTGTGCTTCTGTCTGAATGTGTGTATATCTGATTTCCTACTCATATATATCAATAAGTGAATTGAATACTCAATTTCTGATAAAGCTTCAGATGCAAAATACCTTGGAATCTATTTACTCATATGATGTTTATGAGAAGGCAAGTTTGACCAACTAGCTGAAAAGAAGGACTCCCATTTTACCTAAGCTTCCTGGCTCAGTCCACAGCAGAGGTAAAATGTAAAAATTTATCGCACTTCACCTAACAATAAAAACGTAAATAAAAATCCAAAAGTTTATCCATATGAGTTAATCTTACTTGCCTAGTTCAAATAAATGTATTTTTGATTCTTTTATATATCATGTTTTCGATTTTCCTGTAGGAACAAGACGGAGAAAACAAGTCTCGTATCGGAAACCTTGAGCATGAAATTGCAAGCTTCGAAAGAAAGATCAAGGAGAATGAATTGGTATAAATTCTTAACAATGTTCATGTATCATATTATATAATGAACAACCTAAAAATGTACGTGTTCAAAATTTGTGAAGAACAAAAAATGGATATTTAAGCACGTTTAGTAAAATCCTATATATGGCAATCTGTAAAACAACACCTTTAGTAAATTCCTATAAATGGCAATCTGTAAAACAGCACCTTTAGTAAAATCCTATAGATGGCAATCTGTAAAATAGCACCTTTAGTAAGATCCTACACATAATGACCTGTAATCAGAGCAGTTAGTGAAACCTTACACACGGAGACCTGTTACGGCATGTAAACAGAGCCTTTAGTAAAACCTTACACACGGAGACTTGTTACGGCATGTAATCAGAGCCTTTAGTAAAACTTTACACACGGAGACCTATTACGGCATGTAATCAGAGCCTTTAGTAAAACCTTACACACGGAGACCTGTTACGGCATGTAAACAGAGCCTTTAGTAAAACCTTACACACGGAGACCTGTTACGGCATGTAATCAGCCTGTAATCAGAGCCTTTAGTAAAACCTTTACACACGGAGAACCTGTAAAACGCAAGTAGTAAAAACAATGTAAACAGAGACCTTAGCCTTTACAATAGTAAAACTTTCACACAATAACAACCTTAATACCTTTAAAATAACAAATAAAGTAGTAAAAACCTTCACTTTAATTAAAAGAGACCTTATCCGTTCACACAATAACCTGTTAAGAGAGACCTTAGTAAAACCCTTCATACAATAGCTTATAAAGAGAGACCTTAGTAAAAAACTTCACACAATAACAACCTTAATAAAACCCTTTACACAATAACAAATAAAGAGATATTGTAGTAAAACTCTTCACTTAATAACCTGTAAAAAGAGACCTTAGTGAAACCGTTCACACAATAACCTGTAAAGAGAGACCTTAGTGAAACCGTTCACACAATTAAACCTGTAAAAATCTTCCCAAAATTTGTAGAGACCTTAGTGTAAACCGTTAAAAACCTACAATAGAGAAAAACCCCACACAATAACCTGTAAAAAGAGAGAAACCTTAGTAAAGAAGACCGTTTCACACAATAACCTGTAAAAAGAGACCTTAGTGAAACCGTTCACACACAATTAACCATACAATAATTGTAAATGAGAGAAAACCTTAAAAATCTTCCCAGTGAAACCGTTCATCTAGTAAAACCTTTCAAACAATAACCTGTAAAAAGAGACCTTAGTGAAACCGTTCACACAATAACCTGTAAAAAGAGACCTTAGTGAAACCGTTCACACAATAACCTGTAAAAAGAGACCTTAGTGAAACCGTTCACACAATAACACCTTAGTGAAACCGTTCACACAATAACCTGTAAAGAGAGACCTTAGTAAAGAGAGACCTTAGTAAAGCCTTTCATACAATAATTGTTAAATGTGGCTGTAGTCAAACCCCTTCATACAATAGCCTGTAAATTGAAACCTCAGTAAAAATCTTCCCACACAGTAATTTGTATAGAGAGCTTGTAGTTAAATCATTCACACAAAAGCCTGTAAAGAGAGCATGTAGTAAAACCTTTCAAAAAATAACCTGTAAATAGAGAAAAACCCTTCACACAATAACCTGCAAAGAGAGACCTTAGTAAAGCCTTCAGTTAAAACCCCCTTCGGTAAATTAACCTGTAAAGTATAGACCTTAGTAAATCATTCCCAAAAGCCTGTCCTACACAAAAAATAACCTGTAAAGAGAAAAACCCTTAGTAACACCCTTAGTGAAACCGTTCACACAATAACCTGTAAAGAGAGACCTTAGTAACACCCTTCACACACATACCTGTAAAGAGAGACCTTAGTAAAGCCTTTCATACAATAATTGTTAAATGTGGCTGTAGTCAAACCCCTTCACAATACAAATACCAGTGTAAAGAAAGGGTAAAACGTTTGTAAAGACCTGACACCCCTCCACACAATAACCTGTAAAGAGAGACCTTAGTAACACCCTTCACACACATACCTGTAAAGAGAGACCTTAGTAACACCCTTCACACACATACCTGTAAAGAGAGACCGTAGCCTGTAAAGAGGGACACTGCTATGTAAAACACAATAACCCTTCACACAATAGCCTGTTTAGATAAACATCTGTAAAACTCATCGCACAATAACCTGTACAGAAAGACCTTTACATAATAACATATAAAGTGAGGCATGTAGTAATAAACACGTACAGACATCTCACACAAGAGTATCATCTTGACACCTCAGTATATTATAGCAGTGTCTAAATCATTACGTAACTGAAATGATATGAATATTTAGATATTTCAGAACGACATGAAGACAAAAGATAAAGAACTACAGACACTCCGTAGTGACATTATTACATATAAATGGAAACTGGAAAACTCTGCACAGGTAGAAAGAGCATGGGGAATGAGAAGCGACCGAATGCAGAAAGAAATAAAAAAAATTAAAAGTTTGTTGAATTTATCTGAAATTTTTATATACGTAAATGATGAACATATAGTTGATTTAATTCAGTAATGACAATAATGAATAGATTGATGATGATGATGATGATGATGATGATAAAAAAGGAGTTTATTTTCATTTGTGTACCTATAGAATTTATTTTTGTATATTTTATGTTTTAGACCAAACTCCACACAAGGTTTCAGTTATACGACAGTGGACAGTTTTTAAGGGTGGGGTAGATCATCTGGTTACAATGTAATCATTTAAAGTCCAACGACTTTCGTAATATAAACTGGATAAAACTCCAATCAACTCAAACTGGTGTCTGACCTTTCAGAATTTCAATAAATTGGATTTACTCTTTATGTGTGTGGGATTTCATTATGTCTAAATCGGATGAGTTGAAATTCCGGTTATGTTACATTTTAACTTTTATGGATAGATAAATCTCAGTGGATAGATATATCAAATACAGAATATTTCTAAAAGTAATAGGGGTAGTCCCTTAAATATAGGGATTACAAGATTCTGATGTGTCTTACAATAAGCTACAATACTATAGTTTAGATATTCTTTGATAACAAAAGCGACATAGATAGAGGAAAACTGTGTAACATCCCTGAAATAATGTTAATGAACTTCAAACACACGACGACAGCATTTTGTCAAAGGTAATCCCTTATTCATGTTACTCCAATAACCGTGTTATGCCTTATTCAGTAGGCAATAATATATCAAGAGCATTGATATAAGTATATAATTTATATCCACTTCAATCTTATAATCAGTATCCACTTTATTTTGTAGGAATTGTTGCAATCCTGTAATTATAGCCAAGGACAGGTGGATGGCGGTGATGGGAATAAGGACACACATCACAGAGACAAAGAAAAACCATATTTTACCTACGTTGATACAAACAAAGAGGTAGGCTTTCATTTACATTTTTTCGATAAATGTAAAAACATCGACATAGAACAAACTGCACTTGCATACGTATATCCGAAAAATGATTTTTGAATTTATCGAATATCACAATCTACCAAACATTCAAACGCTATCAATCACAAAAGTACATTTGAACGGTCGAAAATCAGGAAAATCCAAATACCTACCCAAACATCCATCCATCCACCCTTCCTATCATCCATATGTACGTACGTATATAAGTGTAAGAGTGTTTGCTTTGTGAATTAATGATTGATGTTTATTTTGTGTGTATGTGTCTGTGTCTGTCTCTGTGTGTGTGTGTGTGTGTGTGTGTGTGTGTGTGTGTGTGTGTGTGTGTGTGTGTGTGTGTGTGTGTGTGTTAGATAAACGTTGTATTAGAATCAATATTGTTGTAATGAATTTTAATATTATTATTTGTATATAACCAGATGTTGGCAGATGATCTATACGAGGAGGGGAAGCCATTGGATACTTCAGATCACATAAGTTGTGATGTTGGCGATAAGGTAAAGTCACTTGCATCTCTAACTGTTTACCATTCTGGAAAGCAGAGAGGCACATATCTTGTTCCAAATCTCCTGATTTTTATTATACCCCTTTTAAAGCTAAGATAGTCATCCTTTCACAGTGGTTACTCATAGACGGATTTGGCTTTGCATTTAGATTTATTATTTGGCCTTGTATTATACCACTTTCGCTTTAGAAAATCTATTTAAAATTAGATCATATCTATTGAAGTTTAATTGACATAAACGATCATTTTGAGCAATATAACTTTGGTATTATGTTTATGATATTTAAACAGCTTTGTGTTTCAATGCTTGGTAAAGGAAGTGACGTCATTCGGAAAATGTTTGCTAAATTAAAGAACCTCCACTGTTTTATCACATGTGTTTAAGAAATTATAAATATGTGAAATTTCATATGTGTATTGTTACTTTATCACAACTTTCAAGATGTCGTCATAACAACTTAAATGTCCACAATACGACTTACGAATCAATGGTGAATTATAAAACGTCATGACAACTTTTAACATGACGATCTGTAAACTTCATAAATGATTACAACATGAAATTATGTCGACATACAACTTCAGATAGTATATCGACTTTCATCAAAGTCACATGAAAGTCGACATGCGATTAATATGAATTAATGCGACTTATTAACAACGACTAGTTATGATTTAAATGATAAAATACCGTTTGTACACATACAATCTCAACAAGCCGACTTATGTACGTAATAAAGTAACCTTCTAAAAAGGCAAATTGACTTCAAAAAGGATTGGCTGCAAAGTTATATGTATGTACTTTATGACACTTATACGCTTCGATATTAAACTCCTAAAAGGCTAAGATAGTCACATCTTTATTATGGTAGAACGCTTGTGCCATGTCGACTTTTCGATATTTCGGTGTGAAAAGACGACAGAACGAAAAGACGACAAACTGAAAAGACGACGAAATTAAGGACTTACTATTGTCGTCTTGTCATCTTTTCGCCTCGCTAATTTGCGATCTTAAAATGTCGTGTTTTCGCCTCGCTAATTTGCGATCTTAAAATGTCGTCTTTTTGCCCCGCAAATTTGCGATCTTAAAATGTCCTCTTTTCGACCCGCAAATTTGCGACTTTAAAATGTCTTTTTGCCTCGCTAATTTGCGATCTTAAAATGTCGTCTTTTTATATTTTCGACTCGTTAAGACATTTAAAGGTCGAAAATTTGCGGGGCAAAGACGCCATTTTATGGTCGCAAATTAGCAAAAAGACGACAAATCGAAAGGACGACAATAACGTATATATTCATATTTTTACAGTTGTTACTCTGAGATGGGTTAATTAATACAATTTAGGCTATTTTTTATCTGAAATGATACCACATATTGTTGCAGAACTCTTCCCCTATTAACAATTTGTCTTGAGCGTTCGTTTGGTTCTTTGTCAAAACTAATTGTGGTATTATGTTGCAAATATATTAAATCATATTTCCCGATCTTTGTTTACCATTTCTTATTGTGCTATAGATCTGTATGTATTGTTATGGTCATCCAACTTGCTGACATGTATTTGATAAATTTTCAATTCATGATGATTCTGATGTTCTGTTGTAGAAATCTGACATGGACACATTCTGTGAGAATTGCAACAATGAGGTAATTTATCATGAATACATAATCAATTTGTTTGTTTGTTTATTATTTTATACTTCATTATATTTACTATCTCTTTTGAAGCAATTTCATGTCACGTAGATAAATTTTGACATACTGAAAACAAATAATTTATATTTCAGGCTTTAACTGCAAAGTTGTCGACGTGTAATCATGAGCTTTGCCGTGCATGCCTTGATGATATGTCTAAAAAGACCAAGAACCGCAAGAACTCCAAGGACCCCAAGGACCCCAAGGACCCCAAGGACCCCAAGCACCCCAAGGACCCCAAGAAACAGGTCTCTTGCATATGTACACGTTGTACTGTGAAAACCTCATTGACAGAGGTATTTAGTTTGTTGACAAGCACTAAAGATGCTGAAAATGCATTTTGAGAGAGAGAGAGAGAGAAAGAAAGAGAGGGAGAGAGAGAGAGAGAGAGAGAGAGAGAGATTACAGAAAAAAATATTGTAAAAAGATATTCATCATTGTGTTGGAACTAATGGGTCAAATTAACACTTGGTGTGCCAGATATTCATCATTGTGTTAACCTCAAATGGGTCAAACCTGACACTCAAAGGATTGTGACACTCAAAGGTCTTCTTTGAGTGTCAGAAGGACGAATCTAAGGCTCTATTAAACCTCATGCTGCCACACGGACATATATATCCTTCCTCGGTAGACTGCAACACTGGTATACTGGTTTCCATTGGTATATATTAACATGCAAATTTCGCTCTAGTTATTGTAGAGAGCCACGACATGACCCACGATCGAAAAGCATTGTTACTGTATGGTAACCGCTATGGACGTGAAGGTTTATGTACTTTATTTCAAAGATATTTCTCTTCATTTTTATATGAGATATTTCTATTTATTCTTTAAATAATCCCTACCAATATCATCTTGCAGTTGGACAAGAATTAAAATAAAAATTTAGACTCTTTATTTCGAAATTTTATAGCGTAATTTCGACATTTATCTTGTAATTACGACTTTTTAAAAGCATCTTTCAACCTGGCCTCAAGCCGACTTTTGGGTGAGGCTACAGTAATATTTGGCACTGATAACAACATTTAAATTCCAAAAGTTTTCTAAAGCTAAGATAGTCAACTTTTTACAGTGGTTATTATTAGACGGATTTCGGCTACTAGATTTATTATTTGGCCTTGTATGATACCACTTTCTCTTTAGAAAATACATATATTTTTTAAATTGGAGCTCAACTGATGAAGTCTTATTGACAGAAACGATCGTCTTGAGTATTATAACTTTGGTATTATGTTTATAATATGTAACAGCACAAGTATTCAGACACTAATACACTTTTGAGTATAATTTCATATAATAATAGCAGGAATTTGGATCACAATTTTGGACGTGAAAAATTTCTCAACAGATGACATCTGCTTGATAAAATTGTCAATCAAAGTTAAAAAGAAAACGTTACAATTGATCATTATTACGTAAGCATTTTAGCAGAGTTTTGTTTAAAATTCTGGGTTTTTGTTGTTGTTGTTGTTGTTGTTTTTTCTTTTTTTCTTTTTTTTTTTCCTTTTTTTTTGACTCTCATATCCACACCGAGTTACTCCTGTCAAGGAGACGTTTTAAAATGAATTTTACGGTCGAAGCGCTGTATATAACAAGAACTGGCAGTAATTTAAACATGGTTATCCTCACTACCATATTCTCAAAATATTCATTTAATACACGCATTAAAAGCCAATGACCGCTCAATGTAATCTGGCAAGAAATATTGTAAAACGTTACCTGATTCACACATTATGAAAATTCATGACATACTACCTAAAATTAGTGCACAAATGCACTGCAGTTGTTCAGGAAATTATAAAGCAACAGGATGCAGACACCTCTAATCAGCGATCGCCAGTGTACCAGTCTTGGCTGTTCCATCGATATGTGGACCTAAAAATGGAGTTAAGTACATTTCCTGGAGGTATTCCACCGTTCTTAATACATTATTGGAAATTAAAACTTGTATTTTCGTGTATATAGTTAAACCACTTACAAGTTAAAAAGATAAAAACAAAAACAAGTACATGTTGACCAGTTTGATAAACACTGAATCCACGATAGAGCGCTATATCATATACAGGAGTGGGGTCTCTTGAAGGAAAATAAAAGGTGGCGTGGTGCATTTTCAACTTGAGTTCACTCCCCTAAGTATTCCAAAGCTCTGTTTCTTATCTAAGAGCGCACAATACAATGTTCCTTTTTCATTCAATCTATCATCTTTTCTGTATTTTTGTGTTTGGTGTATTTGGTACTGGACGACCTATCTTTTTCTCTTTCTTATTCAACTCGAATCCATCGCAAAGCTTACCCAACTCAGACTCGTACAAAAAACTATTGGCTGAGTCTTGCCCCTCGTTTAACTGACGCGTAACAATAAATTATGTTATTGTAAAATTACTCCTATACTTAACTATAGTATATCGATATACTTGCCAAATTGAAAGCTAATTGCATAATTCAATTAATTTTCACAGACAGTAATGTGTCATTTAAACACTTAACGGTGGCATGATAACTACGAGATTGGAAAGTACATCTTGATAACTAATTTTACAATCAAACAGCCTGCGGGTTCGCGTCAGCCGATCAATGGATACAAGTCGCCCAAAAACATGGGTACGAGTCAGTCAATTTACTTTGGGTACAAGTTGCGATGGGTACAAATTGATGCTTGACAAACTTTGATGAAAACAAACTACTGTGCTTGTCTATAAACTTGAAAATTATGTAACACTGTCTTACATGTGATGTGCACATACTGAGAGTTTTTAATACTCTTCAAACTCGTATTACTTGCAAACAAAGCAACGTACCGAAGTGTAATTAATTGGAACATTATATCTGTATATAAGCATGATACAAAACTGGATGCAAGTTAGAGTTGAGACATTGGGTTTTACGGTATTATAACCATAATACAACATAGACCTCTGGAAATCCGAAGTTGGGATCAGGTGTCACGGAGGAGTAAGCATCCCCTGTTATCAATAATATAAACATAATACCAAAGTTATAATGCTCAAGACGATCGTTTCTGTAAGTTCGACTTCATCAGTTGAGCTCCATTTTTGAATAGATTTTCAAAAGAGAAAGTGGTATAATACAAGGCCAAAAACTGTAAACAGGTGACTATCTTAGCTTTTGATGAATTTAAAGTTTAAATGGTGCAAAATACTCACTAATGAAATAACACAACTACAAGGCCACAACGATATTTATTGGACAATATTAACAACAGAAAGTTAAAAAAACAACAGAATCAACAAAATATTCACATCTTTTTAAGAAAAACATAAAATCTTATTATAATATAAAAGACATATTATTCCAACACTACAACTAAAGAATTATATATTTTCAATCATATGTAGATCGGTGTATTTAAAATACTATATTTAAGACAAAATCCACTATGTTTAAATATGTATAGCTTGCCTTTCTACAACTTTGAATTAATATCGGTGTAAATAGTAAGATATTATCGTCTATGTTTTAGTCACCACCTGTGTATAAAGACCTTTGGTCACAAAGACTGCTTTATGCTGTCCCCAACAGTACCATTTGTGTACAAATCAACCTCTATATAACGACCACCTCTCTATAAAGACTTGTTTTCTCGTGACTCTAAACTGTCGTTATATATACAAGTTTCACTGTACAAAAAAGGAAAATTCATCTGATTTACATCAAAATGTTTAAAAGCAATGTTATTTTACTCGTCACTCGTACCAAATGTTATTTCCATACATATTTATGCCCTATTAAAAAAACAAGAAAATCTTAAGCCAATTTTTTAATTGTAAAAGTGTTAAAAGAGGTAAAATTTAACATATTTACTTTAGAAAATCCCGATCTGAAATCTTTTAACAAAAAAAGTCCACAGAACAAATCATTTCAGATTATCTTAAATAAATATACATACTATCAAATGATAATTGTAATATATGTGTAAAATAATAAATAAAATCTAACAGTAGTAATATACAATACAATATAAAATTTGTACATATGTATAGACATAAATATTGGTTTACAAAACTGTATAATGCCAAACTGACCTCTGGGTAGGTACTTGTATAGTATGAAAGAGTGGGAACATGACAGTAAGTATGTAGTTGCTTGAAAATTTCTTTATTGATTTAAATAAGTCAGGATCCTCAATGAAGAGGTCACCTCTCTAATCAGACTGCTTTGAGTCAGTCAGGAGGTCTTAGTAGTGATGTTTCACTGTAATAATATGTGAATGTATGACGTGATCTTAAATTAGTTCTAAGTGATATCGTTCCCGAAGACACGGCCATTGATGGCACGAGTTTTTATATAAAACATGTGTTTGCATATTGCATGGAAACTATGAAATTGCATTTAATGCTTTCTTTGCATTAGAACAAAAAGCATTATACTATGAAAGAATGTTGTATCGAAATGTAGTATAATAGCATATATAAAATATATATGACATCTCCACCTTATGGAATTTACTTCACTCTTCTATTTATTTGATATAATATAACACCTTCAGTACAATAAAAAAAAAGTTAAGTACAAATTCAAATTCTTAGTATTTTTCATACATTTGGCCCATTATTTTGTTCCATAAAAGCAGAGACGTATATAAGTAAGTATTTTCAATCGCATACAGAAGTCATACAAAATCATATAATCAAAATATCCAACTAAAATTGATACTATGTTTAATGTTAGATCAATGTTAATTTTTCTTATTAATAAAAACATTCCTGTTCTTTTCCTATTTTTACTTTGAAAAATCTCTGGAGAAAATATATCAATGGCTAGTCTTTTGCGTATTTCTGTGTGAAGGTTCGATTTTGTTTTATATTATTTTTGCTGTTGTATATCTTATTCTGGATCACGGCCACAGACAGTGACCCCGTTTTACCAATCATGCTTTTCACCGAACTTGACCTCATCACCAATATAGTATAATATATATAGTGTATAAAAAGCTCCTTTTTGAAACACTTCATCTTGACTCTTCATTTGGAATGCAATTTTCAAAGTAAAATCGAAGGAGTACCAATCGATAACTTCAAAGTCCACTAGAATATAACACATAGGATATATCATAAGTCTCAACGCAAAATGGGACCAGGTGTCCCTAAGAAGTAGGCGCCCCTGTTAGCATGCTTCACCAGTAGCAAATGTTCCATCAATACTTTGGGTAGAAAGAATCACTGTCTGAAGTTCTATAAAAGAGTCCCAATCAAATGTTTACTGTTTTACCGAGTCTTTGAACGGTTTATGATGATAATGTTGTCATCAAGTTTTCAATCTCGTTTAAGGATACCTTCATTGTACAATGTAAACATAAACAGGTGATTGATTGTTTGCCTGGCATTGGGTCTGTTTTCGATGCTCTTGTTGACATAATCTGGATGCATTTTCGACACAGTTCATGTTGACACATCGACAACTTTCCTGTTTTACCCTGAAAATATATTAAAATTAGCATCAAAACAGAGATCTACTAAAATGTTTGTAAATTTCAAATTGTTAATTTTTTATCTTATGGCTTATGGGTAATTCAATCCCATCCACGCTGAATCAGTCTTATTTTTTGGAAGAATGTACAAAGCAGATTAGCTGTGCTTAATATGTTTGCGAGACAACATTGGTAATGTTTGTCGCTAAAATTTATCTGACAAGTGAATATGCTAGATTATGGTCTCCGATGATAAACACATTTTATCTGAACGGTAAATTTTAATAGGTAAAGCCACAATAGATGATGTGAAATGAATAATTGAAAGTAAAATAAAAAAGCGCTCGTATATCACCCTTAACTCGTTTAGGGGACCTAAGGCGATTTTGCAACAAGTTGCTAATTAACTTGCGAAAGGCTGTGGTGTCTCCCCGGGTAATTTTCATTCAAGTTCTCCTGTTGAGTGTGAGGTAAAAAAAACACATTCAAACAAGCACTCATGTAATACTACGACTGTGCGCCATTGGTGAGTGATAAGACGGAGAAGTGTTTCACAAAGTTATCTCCCTTTTGTCGCTGGAAAATGACACTCGGTCGATAAGTGTTTGTTTGTTCTTGATTTATCATGAGTTATTGTTTTTTGCAACGTTTAAAAATATATTTTCACAACACATAGGGATATATATATATACCAGTATCGAATGAAGAATTTCAAAATACCTAATTATTCGACATACACCCTTTAAATTTTATTCCCGATACAATTCAAGTCCATAATGCATCAGTAGCTTATTAAATCGATTCTTCTTATTTTTAAACTCAACCATTACATTGTGAATATTTTACCTTAGAATTGCAGTTCTCACAAAACTCCATTCCCTACAAATACATAAAACAAAATATCAACACATTTTTCAAAAAAATTAAAATAAAGAATACACACACATATATATATATATATATATATATATATATATATATATATATATATATATATATATATATATATATATATTGAAACCTGCATATAGGGGCCACCCAAGGGACCAGAAAATATTGGCCTTTATTTGCAGGTGACCCTTATACACAGGTTTAATTTAGTTGAAGTATGCAGTCATGGTGCTTTTCAAAACTGGCCTGTATAGACAGGTGATCCTTATATAGAGGTGACTGCTATAGCAGGTTTTACTGTATATGACATCTTAACAAGATGTTACTGAAATTGTTTTCAAAAAGTTGTTTTGTGGAAAAGCATTTAAAATATGATACCAAAGATTATTATGGTATTAAACATTTGATAGATCCTGTAGCAGTAACTGCGGTCCTGTGACCTGCCAGTCTTCCTGTTGGCAAAGTGATACAGATTTCCGGAAAATGACGTCAAGAAACAATCAGTTACTGTAACGACATCTATGTTTTTGCGGGTATCTCTATCATTTTGCCAACCTGAAGACTGGCGAAGTCACAGGACCGCAGTTACTGCTAAAGGGTCTATAGTTAATAATAAAAACTGATTGACCTCGTTCTTGTTGTCCACCTCTACTCTGTGACTTCTGAAGTCAAAGTGCGACTGATCATAAAGTGTGTCATCATTTAACTGCAATACATTCATAAAAATACATTTTATTATATATTTTTTTAATTCAAACTTTAAAGTTGGCTTTTGCAACTTTTTTCATGGCTTTTGCAACTTTATTCTTTGAATTCCCAACTTAAAATTTGGCTTTTCCAACTTAAAAGTTCGTGTGTCATCATTTAACTGCAATACATTCATAAAAATACATCATATTATATATATTTTTAAATTCCAACTTTAAAGTTGTCTTTTGCAAATTTTTTCATAACTTTTGCAACTTTATTCTTTGATTTTCCAACTTAAAATTTCGATGACTTGTCAAGATTATTATGAATACGGCCTTCATGTATAAACAGGAACTCGGACAGTATGTATTGAATAAATTTTAACATTTATAGCGTAGTTTTCAATTTTGAGGACACCGTGTAAAATAACATGAAACGCAACAATTACTGATTTGCAATCGGGCGATTTTTCGCTAAAATGATGGACTGAAAAGGAATATGGTGACACATTTACATCGAAACTACCTTGAGAGGATATGGTAGTGACTTATATTGCCAGATATTTGACATATTTTCGCCGAAATATAGCATCGATACGAATAAAATTAAACATTTGGCACGTAATGGATTATTTAACACAGTAGTTTATTAAATGGATGCACTTGAAGTTTATATTCGATATGATTTTTAAATTCTATGTCGCTCAAAATGTTATATAAGCTTAGGGGACGAATTTTTTATTCCAATGGGAGAGCCTGTCAAATTTTTTCAGATGATGTATTTTCATTTCATTTTTAATCTTTTCAGGGACAAATTTTTTTCAATTTCCTTGCCTTTGTGATCAAGATTGTAGTATAATGTAGTGGCAAATCTAGACATGTTCAAGGGATTAACATAAATTTATAATATTTAAAACTCGGTTGTTGCGCAAGAGATTAATTAATACGCATCTTTTAGTGGTTTTGTCAGCACCCAGAAATGAAACTATGCCTTCAACTGCTAATATATCACATTGATTATACATTCCCAAAAAAGGTAAACATAATGCATATGAAATAAATGTTAAGGGATATATTACCCGGAGTCTTTTTTTATTATTTTACAAGGCATGAATGGCCATTTTGTAGCTTCCAGACACTACATTGTGGTATCTCTATTCTTCAAAAATACTCCATTGACAAACAAATTAACTCTGAAAACAAATGGACATTCAGCAGATATAAGCTGAATGCTCCCTTGTTTCGTTGTGTAACGCATTCAGATATTGTTTTGATAGGGATAGATTTAACTGGTACAAAGTTGGAAAACCCAATTATAAAATTTGGAAAAGCCAGCTTTTCAGTTGGAAATTCCAAGAATAAAGTTGCAAAAGCCAAGAAAAAATGGAAAAATCAACTTGGAAATACCAAAAAAAAGTTGGGCTAAGCCAACTTTAAAGTTGGAATTCCAAAAAAGTTGGAAAAACTAGAAATAAAGAAAATCGCAACGTGGCCCTTGTACGCTTCCGTATAAAACATCGAAAATAATTTATAACAATAGCAAAGTTCGAAAGACAAAATACAAATACGAAGAGGAAAAAGAATCTTTTGAAAATGCAAGAGTAGGGTGCCTTCAAGAAGTAAGCGCATAAAAAAATTTATCGCGCCGACTAATGTTTTCGAAGATATGTTTAATTCGACGATTTCATTACGTCTCCGTTAACATCGCATCATTCGGAAGGTCCCTTAGATCGTCGAAAACCCATGTCGCCGGGGAACGACAATAAACTTCGCACTCTTGAAAAATGATGTCCCATGGGTAAATAAAGTCATGTCGCCATACAACCAGCGTAATAAATTGTTTTATCAACATTGTGTCAATATACAAAATCAACAAAGACTAAGCTTTGCAACCATTAATTTCATCAGCTTCATGAAGGTGAAGACGTCGTCTGCTGTGAACCGACATTTTTGTTTCTGACTGTGTTTGGAACACCTCTATTAGTTCCATATCACGAACAACAACTCTGTCTAAGGGGTCGGAGAGTCATAAGACTAGAATTTTATCGTCCTGGCACGTAACGGATTTCAACCAATCACTGTGTCATCTATGAGGTTTATTTACATGTATTGTTGAATACAGGCTATGCAATATCACATATATTTCATCATATTTCCAACTTTTATTGCAACACAATGTAAATACGGTTGATAGGCTTCAATGTCCTTATCCACTAAATATCTCAAATAGTTCATTTTGACTCTGTAAGATATATAAACTGTTATTAAAATTATAGATATTTTCCACAAACCTTTTCAGATATATTGAACAACGGAAGTACTTTGTCTTGAGACTTTTTGTCAGAGCCTTTATTTCGCTGATTTACAGTGACTTGGCTTTGTTTACAGCAGCATGTTGTTGATCTGTCAAGTTTTTCCTACAAGAAAACAATATACAAGTAAATGATTCGATTTGAGGATTTTTCAGTCTAAGGAATTATTTGAATATCAAATCCTCATCAAATTAGACTTCAGAAGTAAGAAATCCTTGTTTGTGCGTTTTAATTGCTCTATTTTGTCTTTTTCCCTTGAATCGGAACGGCAACATCTTTTCCATGATCAGTCAGACCTATCAGTCAGATCGTTTTTTCTCTCTCTGCCATTAGGGAGACCTACCGCATGACCTGGGTTTAAGTGTCATCTGAGAAATAAGAATCTATCACGTGACCAGTCGGGGCTACCACGAGGTCTCGGTTTTAGTGTCATCTGAGAGACAATAATATTTCACTTGACCAGTCACACCTACAAGAGATCTCGATTTTAAGTTTTATCTTAGAGATAATATTTTACTTCACCAGTCAGACCTGCCACTATATCTCAGTTTTAGTTTCATCTGAGCGACAAGAATATTTCACATGAACAGTCAGACCTACCACGAGATTTGTTTTATTGTCATCTCAAAGACAAGCTAGAAATTTTCACATGACCAGTCAAACCTACCACGATATCTCAGTTTATGTGTGATCTCGGAGATAAGAATCTTTTGCGTGACCAGTCAGACCCACCACGAGATCTCAGTTTTAGTGTAATCTCAGAGATAAGAATCTTTGATGTCACCAATCAGACCTACCACTAGATCTCAGTTTTAGTGCCATCTGAGAGATATGAATCCTTCATATGACCAGTCAGACATACCAAGAAATCTCAATTTTAGTGTCATCTGAGATATAAGAATCTTTCACATGACTAGTCAGACATACCGCGGGATCTGTTTTCTTGTCATCTGAAAGACAAGCCAAAATTTTTCACATGACCAGTCAAACCTACCACGATATCTCAGTTTTAGTGTCAACTGAGAGATATGAATGTTTCATGTGACTAGTCAGACCGTCCACGAGATCTTACTTTTTGTGTCATCTCAGAGACAAGAATCTTTTACGTGACCAGTCAGACCTACCACGAGATCTCAGTTTTAGTGTCATCTCAGAGATAAGAATCTTTTACGTGACCAGTCAAACCTACCACTAGATCTCAGTTTTAGTGTCATCTGAGAGATATGAATCTTTCATGTGACCAGTCGACCTACTACGAAATCTCAGTTTTAGTGTCATCTGAGAGATAAGAATCTTTCATGTGACCGGTCAGACATACCACGAGATCTCAATTTTAGTGTCATCTGAGAGTGTAATATTATCATGTAAAACAAAATACAGAATTGATATTTTCATATGTTTACAAACTTTATATAGTTTGAGCTTACCTAGCAGAATAAATGCACAAGTATTCGTTATTATCACATCTGATTTGATGTGCATGGTTAACTAGTACACGGCATGATAGTTAGGAGTTGATGTGCATGGTTAACTAGAACATTGCATGATAAGTAGGAAACTAAATATCATAAGTATCATATTCAGTATTATCATAATTAGAGTGTTATGTACGCTTCTAATTAACTTTATAAGTACAAGTAGTACATTTAAATTCCCTCAGCAATAACCTTGTAAGTATGTATGATAGTGATAGCATGGGAGAATAAAAGAGAATTGCGTTGGTCGGAGATGCTGTAAAGGCATCCAGTGTAATAGATGTAGGAGACTTGCACACAGTTAGGAAGAAGGAGAGAGACGCCATGCGTTACACCGCGAGTGTACGTAGCTCCGGACCGGCATAATCAGCACACAACATGTTAGGCTGTTTGTACGTAAAAAATAAAACTATTTAACTGGAAACATTGGAGTCCTGCTTTTTATCAACGGCCACAACAAAGACGTACTAGTTATACCACAAGAGACAAGAATATTTCACTTTCAATTTAAAGGTTTTTGCTAAGGAACGGTCAGTGTGTATATTGGTCTTGACCCGACCAAGATTGTCAACTGTACTGCTCTGCTATCCACATTTTAACCTAACTTATATTACATTATTTTATACAGTGTAAAATTTCTAAAACTAAATTAATTCTTGTACGAAATTAATCAAACAGATAAGAATATTGTAATGTGTGTGTGTGTGTGTGTGTGTGTGTGTGTGTGTGTGTGTGTGTGTGTGTTATTTTTTGTTGTAACTTGAGTGTATGAATGTGTGTGAATTACTTTTAATTTATGTAACTCCTTTTCCATCTTTTCACTTTTCTTGGTCCATGCTTTTTCTTCCTGTTCATAATCATTCAGTTTCCTTTCGTAAGTAGCAACAGTATCTCGCAATTCCTGTATGACTTTATCTTTTTCTAACATAACATTCTGAAATTATTTCATATCAGATAATGTGCATTTTGCAATGTAAATAAAACAAGAATGGATAATCTTAAATCTGACACATAAGTACCACTTCAAAAACAGGAAATAGTGGCTAACTTTGAATGATATAGACTGCGTGAAGCGCAATGGGTTTTTCTGACATTACCCAAAATGCAATTGATATTTAACGGTCTATAAAAATGTAATTTACTGTTTAATATATTTGAATCATTTTTAAAAAGGTTTTTAAGATGGTATTATAATGTGAAAGCAACCTAAAATTTCATATTTCAAAATATATTAACCCCACAAAAGTATCTAATTATATATTTAATATTTACAGTGACTGGAATAGTACCCAGAAATTATTTTATTTTATCTCGTTATAACGAGATAACAAAGTCGTTAGAACGAGATAATTAAGTCATTATAACGAAATAACTGTCTCGTTATAACGAGATAATTAGGTCGTTATAATGAGAAAACTATCTCGTTATAACGAGATAACTATTGTTTGGTCACGAATGATATAGCAACATCTATATAACCTAGAGGGATGGAGTCTCGTGAACCCTTTCTAAACTTTGACAAGTTTACATTTTAGGTAATAAAAACAGCAACATTGGAATTACAATGGCAAGAATAATCGTCTCTACTTGTTTGGAACTCTACATGTTTTTACATTCTACCTCAATTGATGAAGTCTTTTTTTAACAGAAACGATCGTCTTGAGCATTCCCTTTGTTTCTCTTTTCGCAAATCTGCATTTTTGGAATTATGTTTATAATATATACTGGTCTTTTTCAGCATGCTTTGGTACCTCCATATACATGCAACTGGTATTTTAGGAGTTAGACGCTAAACAGTAACAAAACAACAACTTTCTTCAATGATATTATTATGATATCGATAGATTTGATATTACGGTAAAGCCAGAATAACTGCCTTAGAAAAAACGATTATCAATATAAACGCATGCCAGTTACAGGGTTCATCTGACTGTCGACTCACGGCGGGTGTGACTGGTCTACAGGGAATGCTTAGTCCTCCATGACACTTGATCCCACAACTGGATTTCCAGAGATCCGTGTTTGTCCAATGTTCACCAGAATTGTATATGTATCTTTATATCCAGAAGATTATATATACTTTAGTACTTGAGAAATTTATATGTAGCGATATTACCGCAATTAACGTTCAAAAGTGCAAGGATTTCTGTGAACGCATTTAGATAGATATATGATACCTTTACAGAATCCTGTTTCTTGATCCTCTCCTTGAGGTTGACAACCTCTTGCTCCAACTTCTGAATTTGGGATTTATTATCTTCATTTCGTTCCTGTAAATATAGAGTAAATCAAATGACTTCAAACATTTTGCTAAATCATGTTTATTGAATTCTGTGTTGACGTATTTTTCGAGATACAAACCATGTTCATGCATGCCTCTATGAGATACATGTTATTTTCGATTCGCAAGACATACCTAGAATAGATATGTGTCATTATTTGGTTGAAATACACACCAGTATGAAATGTTTGTCGTTTTGGACTTGAGATGCACACACACACAAAGGAAATACTTAAAATTTAGACTGCTGTCAATTGGCATTCATTGGTTTATGAATGCAAACTGGACAAAGACAAATTCCATAAAGCGTGTTAGCACCTCACGAATGCTAACTGTGAGTAGTTCAGTGTTTATATTTATTTAGTCCTCATATTTTCCTTTTTTCGTTTTTTAAATTGGAATTCAAATATCCATAAAAATGCACACCCGTTTTTGTACGCATAATTCCAGGAACAGCTGTTGGCAGTTATGTGATGATGACTAATTACAGCAATGTCTGATGATAATAATATAATATCAGTGGTAACAGATGGCAAATGTTTGTAATTATCGATTGCGAGACATACCATCATTTTCTATTTGAGATACTTGTAATTTCTCAGTTGCGAGACCTACCTGTAGGAACTACTGATCATTTTCTAGTTGAGATGTAAACATGTAAGAGACACCTGTCACTTTCTAGTTGAGATACATACCTGCAGGAGATACTTGTCATTTTCGAGTTGAGATACTCTCTTTTCTCTGTCTTGTATGTCTTTCCGGAGCCGGTCTATCAATACATGCAAACTGGATATTTTACTTTGCAGTTCATCTTCCGATACCTGTCACAGTGAAGACAACTAAAATTATTTCTGCGATTGTTAGAACATTTCCTGGAGAAAACGTCATATCGCCTTATTTTTATGACTCTTATTTCACTTTTTTCATTTGATATTATTGCTTTTATAAAAGACAACTTCAAGGTTCTGTCAGCAATTGCAGCAATACAAACGTGTTTGTATTTCATTCAAAAACCACATAACAGATTAACATCTATTATACAAAACTAGTCAGGTAGTTAGTGTTAGGTCATGAAGAACCTTATTTTATGAAGGAACACTCTGATTCCAATAACAAGTACACTGAAGACAATATTATCAAGATGCTGGGGTTTCTAGTATCAACATCTTCGTGGTGTTTGCGGGAAAAGTTTTCCAGCAGATTGTTGGCACTCCAATGGGTATCAATTGTGCCCCTCTCTTGGCTGACATCTTTTTGTATTCATATGAAGCGGAATTTATACAGCCTCTGCACTTCAAAAGAAACAAACAATTAGCATCTTGGTTCAATTTTACTTACAGGTATATCGACGATGTTGCGGCCATAATTAATTCAGAATTTCAGAATTACCTCGGCCAGATGTATCCTGTTGAGCTAGAGATCAATGAGACGACAAAGAGCAACCATCTGCTTCTTACCAAAAATTACTCCTGTCAATTGGAAATGACGGTCAACTTCACACATCCCTTTATGACAAAGTCGACGATTTCAATTTCCATATCACGAACTTTCCGTTTCTAAGTAGTAATATTCCATCTTCTCCTGCCTATGGCGTTTTCATTTCACAACTTATACGCTATACCAGGACATGCTCTTCTTATGAATGTTTTATTCTGAGAGCAAAACGACTAGCCAATAAACTGCTTACACAAGGTATATTGTTTAAAGCTTGGATTCGTCGTTTAAGAAGTTTTATGGTCGATACGGGGGATCTTGTTAAACATTATGAATTCCCCTTTCAAAAATATTAGATAGTATTCTGTAGCACGACAGTGACTCCCTTTCACCAATCGTGCTATTCGCCGAACTTGACCTTATCACCAAATTTGACCTTTTCGCCGAATTTGACTAGAAAGGTTTCCATGGAAGATTTGCGACGGGTGTGACATGCCAGCAGAAAACTCCTTCCGGACACCTGGTCTTCTCCCGTTTGAGATTCGCAATTGTTCTTCATGTCGAGACCATTTACACATCTAATTCGTCGTGTTAAAATGGACTTGAGTTTTGATTATCGATTGGTACTTCTTCAATTTTACTTGTTATCAGCTATATTCTTCTCGAGATAAGTTTAAAGGGGCATTAACTTTTTTTCCCATTTTTCTACTTACAATGATATACAATGACGAAAACAGATTTATACGCAGGCATAGATATTCTTAAATTCCTATGTATTTTGTGAAAATTGCTTGTGTCTATTTCTTTCAAAAGGTTATGTTGATAAACATTGAATTGCTAATACATGTATATCATATACAGGTAATACATTTAGAGACTTGAGTTATCTCGAACTAAAACATTTGATCCACCAAACTCAAACTAAATATCAAAGTGAAGTGTGAAAGTAATGTTTAGACGTGAATCCCTTCCGTTATTAAATACCATGGTATATATATATACTTCTTTGTGTGAAATCAAAACAAACCGGCTGCAATACAATAGACATAAGGAAACTTGACCCGTATCTTAAATATTTGACAAGTAAAACCGCACAAAGCTTTCATTAAGGTATTTCAGTTATTTGAATTATGTTAATATGAGGAACAGTCATGGACTTTTAAGTATATACTAAACAAATGCCGGTGCGAACTTAAATCATCTTACAATTTAATTTGAAATGAATCTAGGCGCGAAGTGTGCAGCACTTCTTTAGAGACATGATTAGTGAAGCAAATCATACTTCAAATTGAATGCTTTGAAATTTTTACGCATTTGATGGATCACATTCTGTGGATAAAATTAATCCGAGTTATATGATAACAAATAGTATGAGAACATTCAAATATCGTACGTGTATATAGAAAGCTAAGCCTATGTATGGTAACCTGGCTGGACAAGATTTACTTCACAGTGACGTTGGATTGTTTTCCAGGATTTTATGTCACATTTCTAAAAATTGTTTACACTAGATTATCTACATCTAAAATTATTTAAAACAAATAACAGAGTTACCAAAACATTTATCTTTAGGATGTCCAAAGCACAAATCTGTTCTTTTACAGTCATATTTCTGTCATAACAATTATTGATAACGCATGTGTTTCAACGCCGTTAGACATCCAAACAATATTTAAATATATACATTCAGTAAAACCTTGCTATTAAGACCATGTGAGTGACTGCCTATTATTAGCCATGTTGTCTCTTAAAGACATAGTATCTACGAAAATGGTTATTTTTTTTAGTCGGCAATTTTGCGGAAATATCGAAGATATGACTGAATAATGATCTTCCACGTCGACACTTTTTTGTATAATTAGCGTAATTAACGGATAAATGCTGATTTGTTGTCGTCGTCTGTAAGAATCAAACTCATTTAATTATGCACAGAAACAATCCCAGAAGCACACGCAATGACCTAGATCGTATCGATATCAATCAATGGATGCTGAGGTAAGCACGTGTTGATTTATTTACAATTCGATATTTATACATAATTGTATCGTTTACATTAACGGTTTGCATGAAATTAACTTATTTTTATCATTTAAATCCTGTTGTGGCTATTTTCCTTAACCTAAAACATCAATTATTTGAAAATGTAATTACGTACCAATCGATCAGGATTTTAGCGACTTCGGCGTGAGATCCTACATTTAGACGGTCCTTGAGCTTATCCATCGATCATGCTCCTTTCCAATATTTATCTTGGTCTTGTTGTATTTCGCCAGAACTTCTTTCCGATTTCTTTTTCTAGCTGAATCTGTCAATTTAACAGGTCGGCCACGATTTGTTTTTGCTTTGGACGCCATGCTTTTCACTATCAACAATGGAAATGCGCATGCGCAAATACAGGTCACGCTAAGGTTATATGAATATGGGCGGGCTATATATATATATATATATACTGATATAATGTTGTTTAAAACATCGTCGGAATGAAGACGTCTTGGCAGTAATATTTCTATATGTTAACATTAAACTTACATATGTATTCTATTTTTGTTGCGACCATTTGTATATCTGATTTGTCGTGTTCTATTGGACTTTTGAAGTTCGATTATCCATTGGTACTTCTTCCTTGTTTTACATAGCATACTATAGGGCAACATTGTCAATATTCTGGCATAGATAAAACTTTTAATTTCAATTTTATCTATCAAGAAAACAGAGACATGAAAACAGAGCAAATGTACTATGTAATATGTATATATGGTTAAGGTACTTATATCGCGCAGGTATTAAATTAGAATATATTAATAGAGCCGCTATATATATCACATCATAATCAAAATATAATCTTATAGCTACTATTCAAAGTAGAATTCAGTCAATATAATATATAAACAAATCAAATCAAATCAAATGTTTTTACCAATCAAGGTACCCAGTTGAGGCAGAGCGATTGCAATGTAAACATACATTCCTTGATAAAATAGCATCATTGCTCCAACAAAGGGTAAAAAGCATACTGATAGACGTAAACAAAGCCGACTGATCCATAACATGTTAACGTACATAACAATATGGATAACGATATACATGATAGTGTTAATCGAAATCAAGAAATTTTAAGAATATGGTGACCTTTATATGTAAACAAATATGTAATTAAATCCTTTCCTGGCAGCTGTACTTCCCATAACACTTGATATATATTGTTTACATTCTTCGCTACATTAGATTTGAGAGTTTGAATGATACTTTCATAATTTCATCTGTGCGTTCATTAAGATAATATAGTTCTAACTTACCATCGATGAATAACTCCATGAATCAGTTTCTGTCCTATTTTCTGCATTCATGATTCCAAAGAAATTCATAATGAAGTCACGTGATTCGTCCAGTCAATCATTTCTAATGTTAAAATTAGCATCAAGGAATTTCCCTTTATTTATTTCTAATGGAATTCCACTTTTGAATCAAGAACTTACTGACTTAGAGAATTAGATTTTTCGAAAAATATATATATATATGAAAAACATAAAACGTATGATAGAGGAATTTGGTAGGGACTTTCTTACTAAACAGTGATATGTTTGATATATTTGCATACTAACTTAGAACAAGACTTTGAGGTCTGTGGGACATAAACATTAAGAGTATGACACGTTTAAAACAATAACTCTTAATCAAATCTGTGACTTGCATCTTCCATGTCGTAAAATAGATCTGTCACTTCTTATTATACGATTCAGTCAAAGAATATATGCATTTCGTTCTAAAGTGTTTTGTATTTTTAGAGGGTCGAGACTTTCAATTTTCTGAGATAGACCCTACGGTTTATTATAAAATCGATTTTTAGTAATTGACCCACACACACACACACATAAACACACACACATACATGCAGAGACATAAACACATACACATATATACTCACACATACATACTTACACACACATACACGTATAATGATTATCGTTATTCTATGTACGACCAAATCAAACACTTATATATTGATATTTCAGTACTTGTAGATTCAGTTCCACATATTGAGATCTGTGCCATGGGATTTGTTAATGTAATAAGGGTTCTTTAAAGTGTCACACAAATGTGACACGGCTAATCTTACAAATACCTACTATTCCCTATTGTTTAGTGAAGGAATGGTAACCCGTTTACAAACTCTAATAACCTGCGTTGTATTCAGAGAGAGCATGTACCAATCACAACACATCGGCGATTTGCTCATAATGAACAAATACCATTTAGATCAAACAAGTTCGATATTGTCTAGTATATTATTGGCTGTTGACTCCGGTAAACCTTGATATTGTTGATGTTGTAATCTTTAATATTGATGGTATCATATAATATGATTGGCTTAAAAATTCACTTTGTCTCTAATCATATCCTGTAATTGATGGAAAGAGTAAACTGTTACCACATACATGTTCATGTATATTTTCCTAATTTTACTAGGCATATTGTGCAAACCAAGGTTTGTGATGTAATACATTTTTATGTCAAGTGTAGCTTACAATTACTTCCTATATTAGTGTATTTTCAGGAGATCAAATCATGGCTACAGTGACACGGTTTTTCTACTGGTAATCTAATTAAGCGGTATGATATAATTTCCCCATTTTTCATCAGACTTATTTTGTTTTTCTTACAGGTAAAGACAAACATCGATTTGATTGTAAATTTACAGTTAAAGGCACACAAGTTGTCAAAATGAGTTTTTGTTTCTATCAAAAGTATCAAATAAAATGTGTTTTTTTTACTCCAGGGTTGACACTGATGGTAAATTCTCCTTGAAGTCTAGTTGTGCACTGTACATTTTTTTAGAGTGACTGAAAAACATAATGGCCACATGGAAGCCATCTTGGATTAAATTATGCTATCGACTTTTTTAGAAAGAACTGAAGGGATCTTAATGAAATAAATTTAACATGTAGGTTCTCTTTAAGGTCTAGTTAAGCACAGTGCATTATCTGGAGTGTCGGATTATAAAATGACCCGACAGGTCGCTATCTTAACAAAATTTTGATTTAAGAAGTTTGCTACCCCAGTTTCTCAAAAAGTACTAAAGAGATCTCGTTGAAATTAGACAGGAAAGTTTCCCATTACGTTAGTTGTGCATATTACATTTTCAGAATGATCGGTGTCCAACATGGCCGACAGGCGGCCATCTTGAATTCGACAAATGAAGTTTGTTACCCCTATTTTCCAGAAATTACTGAAAGGATCTTTTTTAAATTTGACAAGGAGATTCCCGTTGAGGTCTCGTTGTGCATACAAATTTTTCAGACAGATTAGAATTCAACATGGCCGACTGGCGACCATCTTGGATTTTGACAATTGAAGTTTGTTATCGTATTTCTTATAAAGTACTGAAGGGACCTTTTTTAAATTTGAACTTGAGATTTCCCTTAATGTTTAGTTGTGCAAATTACATTTTCAGAGAGATCGGAATCCAATATGACCGACCGATGACCATCTTAAATTTCGACTGTTGAACTTTGTTACCTCTATTTCTCAGAAAATACGATGTATTATTTTGAAATTTTATTCGAAGGTTCTCTTTAGAGTTGAATTATCTTTATGGCACGCCAAAATCACATTAATGAGTTAAACCTAGATTTTCTCAATTAAACCTTGTTTTTCTTCAGATAAACCTAGATTTTCTCAGTAACCCACATTAACTGGAGAAAAACTAGATTTAACTGCGAAAAGCTACGTTTAATTGCGCCAAAATAAAAAAAAATTAGTTAAACATAGTTTTTCTCCAGAAAAACCTAGTTTAACTGAGAAAAACTAGGTTTAACTCATTAATGTGATTTTGGCGTGCCATATATCTAGGATTATAGCAGTTTAAGTTTGGTATTGTTATAATCTTCTGAGACAGCACTGGACAAATATTTGGGTTTTAGGTCAAATTCACAAAATAAGAGAAACGAACAATCTGTCAAAGAACAAATGAAGAACATTCGATGGTGGGCGTCAAGTTCCCTCTGGGATCTCTTGCTAATCAAAGTGTTTGTCTAATGGAGGGATATTTTTAATCAATATGACCGTCTGTATGTCTTTAAAGTAAAATTTTACAGAATAAAGCAATGTTGACAGTGTGATGATAAATATGCTTTGTACGTCTGTAAACCATTCTGGGTAATCCCAATCAACCAAGTTCATGTAACAACAATCGCCAGAGGCACATGCGATTCGCACGTGTTACACCAAAGGATGATTCCATGCTGCTCAGGGACATAGGCAATCTGCCATCCCAACTAAAGGACAGGCACGATACATGTACACCAACGCATGATCTTTTAATTTAATATTTAACTAGAGTTACTAAATATACAGGAAACATGAATATGAAATCAAACTAAAAGAGACCCAAAGATCCCTAATGGCTACAAATGAAACAAAATAATATTTATTGGGTCAGAAAACTTAACATTGGAAGAAACGTACTTATTTAAGGTATCATATATTTATTTTACCAGGACGCACAACAGACACGATTACAGACAAATGTTGATGGCATTTAAACGTTGGTAACTTTTTTTGGAAAAATAGATATTTTTACGATTACTTTGGAGAGCCGTCGTGGTTTCGCGGTGGAGTGCTCGATTCGCAACCGGAAGGGTCGCGGATTCGAGCCTCGGCGAAGGCGGCAGAATTTTCCTGTCATTCGGATGAGACAGTAACAACCGAGGTCCCGTGTCACAGTAGGTGTCGGTGCATTAAACAACCCGCATAGGCCAAAATTTTAAGCTCTTCGACGGTATTTGGTGACGTCTCCATATGAGTGAAAGATCCTTGAGTAGGACGTTAAACAAGAGTAAGAACAATTACTTTTGACGCTTGATCTCATGACCTTGAAACTTGGCAAACATAATTCATTTCTCGATACTTTCAAATGCATATATCCATAAATCTGACGATTTTGTTAAAAGCGATATCTTATTACAAGAGTTATTTGAATAATTTCCTTTCAAATATATAAGTCTATACAAGATGTTTATTTCATTTTACGCAATCCATTTTCGTGGGGCAAATCTAGGACATTACAACCGTATAAAATATTTGTCTCCGCCTATTCCCCAAGTAAAGAAGAAGATTTATGTAAATAAAATGTGTTTCCACTGTTTTGTTCAACGTCCAGGTCCCACCGGAGTCTGTTCCTTGAAATCTATCATTTTATGCCTATTCACGTATCGAAGCTTGTGACCAAGTTTGATTAGAAGCAGCCCAGCAAAAATGACATAAAAGGTTTTTGGTTGAGTTAGAAAAATACACAATTTATGTCTGTGGAGGACGTTTCAATGACCTTACGCCTTTTAAGAAGTTACCGCAACATAATATTTACATCCTTTTTAAAAACTTTTAAGTGCATTAGTATGCAGAAAATGTAGAAAAGTTGACAGTATAAGTTTAGGTCATCAGAAGTATTGATTCCCTAAAACTTTCAAATGCTAAGTTAAAATGCCAAATTATAACATTTCACCCTAGCGTGAACTACACACGTAGACACGGGCGATTTACGAATATAAACAAACAAGGGTCCGACTGCCCCTTTCGGTTGCAGATTTCTGTAACCGGCTAGCTCTTTCAGAAAATAAAACGACAATCAAATTGACTTTAGACACTAGAACATTTATTACAAAATAAATAAAAACTAAAATACGAAGACAACAGAAAACTTAAGTGAACAAAAACAGGTTTAAATCACCTGTCCGAAGGTCTAAATCACCTGTCCGAAGGTCTAAATCACCTGTCCGAAGGTCTAAACCACCTATCCGAAGGTCTAAGCCTAGGGACACTCGAAAACTGGTCAAATACCGGAATAAGTTCTATAGGCCACACATTGCCATATAAAACTACAAAAGTAAAACTAAAAATGCTTATTCACAGATCATTCTTCCTAAAACTAAAGTATGAAAATGAATGATATTTATTTATACTTAACACGGACTATTTCACAGGTCTCTCTAATTTGATTACAAAGTAATCTTAGATAAGGACTAAGACTCTAGATAAGTCTATCATCACTATATGTATTTGGCAATTTCAACTCTGTCGTTGTGATCCAAAACCTGTCCTTGTACCCTTAAGAAAATGAATTTACAATTCTAGTGGAGGACTTTATGGTCTCCTTAAACCATTTACCCCATAAGATACATTTGGATTGGCCAAAGTCATTGATTTACAGAGAGTCCATTGTTTTTCAGGGATGGATGAGTTAATACATGAAAAGAGATAGGAAGATTAAGCATATCAACTGGCTATATTGGCCCCATTCTGTTCTGGTGAGTGCTTTATGCTCATACTAAACATTTATTCATTACTTGTTTTACATTTCTTAGATGTATCGAAGCTTTTTAAACCAGGTGGAATCAGATGCCATGGAGAAGTAAATATCCCCTGTTGACCATGTATTCAGTTTTTCTTTTCGAATTACAAATGTTGAGAGAATAATTGATTAAGACTAAATATCTTATCACTGTATATGTATATATTAGGTCTCATGAACAGGAAATCTGTCCTTACGCGGTGGTGACCTTTAAGCTCTTTCTAAATATGTATTAATTTTTTTCTTTACGATTCATGGAAGTAGAAAAGACAAAGTACATTTACACAACATGGTTATATTTGCTCAATTCTAAGGACAACACCCTTGCCCCTGATTGATTACTCTAAAAATTTGAAGAGTGCTTCATAATTTTTCCAGTCATCAAAATGTATTAATTGTTCTCTGTAATATGCTGGAGAAAAGAAGATTTTTTTAAGAAAGAACTTTTTTTTACATCTATACCCTACACAAAGACAAAGGGGACACAAAATTAATCATGTATGTCCCATTTGTTCAAATAAGTATTTACACAATTTAAAGATGATTAACAAGTTTAAGATGTTCAAAATGTCCGATAGTTTTTGACGACACACAACACAAATGGCAAAAAGATTATAAACGGACATTTTTTCTGTATGCTTGGCAATGTAGCTTCGAACCGTGCTTCAGATTTAACAAATGCATGTTCTTCTGGGTGTTTGCCCTAGAGGTAATTTGCATACTACAATCACATCAATAAATACAGTCGAACCCAGAAATATTGAAAACCATTTTTTTCTTTCAACTTTCAAATAAACAGGGGTTTCACAATAACTGGGTTATAACTGTAATATATGAATTTAGCCGGGGTCATTTCAAATTTACCAAAGTAACAGGGTTCAATATAAGTGGGTTCCAATGCATTGTACCGCATTGTATTTATTTCATAGCTGACGAAAACTGTGTTTCCGGGTTTAAATGTAGGTAATTTCATGTTAAGAGTTATTTTTATTGGATTAAAATGGTTTAGAGTTGATTTTACAATTTCACAGAAATAACTTCGATGACGATTCATGTTGCGTTAAATGACCATAAAAGATTGCCAATTTCATTCACAGAATACTTCATAGTACATGGCATATAAATACATGTAACTAGCCGGTTGACCGCCTTCCTTGACATCTTTGTCAAACATTCATAACAAAACGAGTGTCGACATTTCCATAACTTTCTTGTCTTTGTCTACAAATAAAAAAGTCATTGAATGAGCTGTGAAATATATATGAAAGTTATTATTATTATTATTATTATTATTATTATTAATATTATTATTATTATTATTATTATTATTATTATATATATATATATATATATGATTATCATTAATATAATAATTATTATTGTTATCATTATTGCATCAAATAT